>CM062294.1:125659415-126194174 GCA_031216915.1 Pictodentalium vernedei | reverse complement strand
GACTCAATATTCGACAAATGTTATCCGATGCTGTCCATTTTACGGACCGTAGATTCTATTATTGACAACCTGGATAATATGAAGTCAAGCTTCTCGACAGTTTCTACAGACGCAACAGGGCGTGAAGTTAGCGAGCATGCAATAGGTGAATGAATATGCTGTGTTTACATTTCCAATTGGAGTAGATACTGCATTGGGATTGAAGTTTATACCCTGTGGTAGATATCCTTGAAAATACGCTTGAGGTGCCGAAAGACCCCATGTGAAGTTAAGTGAAATGTTTGGTACTGTAACAGGCTCATTACCTTGGGAGAGGCTAGATTGTGGCTGACTCTGACTTTGTTTACTTTGGCTTTGAGTTTTCGCCACTGACATCTTCTTCGGTTTCGGTTTGATACCACTCAGATGACTCTCATAAGACGAAGCCGTTGTTCCAGGATCCTTTCTTTTATTACACTTATTCCTACCCATCTATATCTCTAAATTACACATATGAATGCATCGTAAATTTATCCAATACATATATCCAAATTTCTTTAGAAGGAATAGCACAAAAGAAGTATTTTTGTAAATTTTTCGACCCTCATTTTCCAACCAGCCTGTCAGGATCCGACGCATGCGCATACAAGAGATATACAGCTAACTGTCCTTAATTGTTACAGAACAAAGACCTTCACTATAATTTGCTTTTATTATCAGAAGTTCAACAATAATCTGTCAAAAAACTTAACCTAAAAATTATGTGCAATGACAATAATGCTCGAAAAAGACAGTCTTTTGACAAGATTTTAGCTTGTCCAGTGAATTGTAATAGGGTGTTCCATTTTTTTATATTTTCAACCACCATTTTACATGCGTTTACTTTTGGTATAGGTAAGTTGATGAAAAAATTAATTGTCATGACTAATAAATGCTTTGAAAAGATTCCCACTACATTGGACATTATTATAAGCCTTCATTTATGATACATGTGATTCACCGAAAAGATTCTGCACTTGGGGATGCAACGTGCATTCAATTTACCGAGAGCCTTTTATGCTAACAAATAACAATAGGCGCAGATTTTTAAATAGCAAAAGAGCAAAATCACTAATAATAAATTTTACACACCTAATTTAATACAGTGGAGACCACGTAATTGGATATGTCTCAATTGAATAACCCTGTTAATTGAAGATATTTTCCCGACACAAAACCTTTTTACCAAGGGCTGTCATGATTAATGGATTGTTGATCGGTCATGCTGAAATCGATTAGTATTTTTCGTTGTCGAAGAATCGGTAATTTACCCCGTTTTAGAAGTTTAATAATTAAAAAAAATTGATGAAAAAACTATGGTTTCTAAAGGTCAAGAAAGTCGACGTTAAACCTCAAGAAGCCGTTAAAAGCATTTGCTTTTTAGGTACATTCAAAGCTTTATGTTTTGAACCTTTGAACCGTCAATGTAATAATCAAGACCGGTCAGCAATTGCGAACTTGCGAACATTTCCCCATCCGGACATTTCACCATCGGACAATTCCCCATCCGGACATTTCCCCGCCGAGGGCGGACATGTCCCCATCAGCATCCCCCCCCCCCCCCCCCACACACACACACACATCAGAGGTGGACATTTCTCCATCGGAGGTGGACATTTCCCCATCGGATATTAATAGCTTCCCCCATCGAGGGCGGGCATTTCCCCATCAGACTTTACCCATCGGAGGAGGACATTTCCCCCATTGGACATTACCCCATTTCCAATGTAGCGGACAGCTTCCACATGTGAATGAGTGACAAATAATCCTTAACCCTTTACCCAACGCAGACGGTATCAAAATTTATTATTTTAAATATCAGTTTTTCAAATTTTTCAAAAAATTTCAACAAAACCATATCATGTGAACCCTCGTTGGAACGAGCTCGACGAGCTCGTTCCAACGAGGGGTCACATGATATGGTTTTGTTGAAATTTTTTGAAAAATAATATTTTTTCAACTGCTGAATTTGAATATTACACGGGCGGATGCGGGCGATTCGTTGGGTAAAGGGTTAAAAAGTCATAGGGCAAAGCGAGTAATTCCAATCACAGCCTGCCTTTCATTACAATCACACAAGCCCAAACCAATCGAACGTCGGCAACAATGTCAGCAAAGGGCAAAGCGAACAATTCAAACATTACCCATGTCGGCTTAATAAAAAGGGAATGATACACAACAAATCAATAAGAAAATTTCAAACAAACGGACCCACAAAAAATTAAGAGATGGATCGTAAAAAGTCCGCATGGGGAATTGTCCGTTTTTCTATTAAGCAGAATGGGGTAATGTCCGGTCTAAATGGGATGGGGTAATGTCCGATGTGGAAATGTCCGGCGACCCTTGATTATTACACTGACAGTTCAAATGTTCAGAACGTCAAAAAGCTTTGAATGGGATCTTCCCGTCTACCCAGCCGCTATTGTTCGGGTAGAGGTGTGAACCAGTTCTTGATTAAAGAGATGCCGACTATAGTTTTGTTCAGTTTAGTTGGCTGTTGTGTGGAAAATTGAACTTGTAATTGAGAAGGCTGGGTGAATAGGAAATTGACAAAATCAAGCAAATTGTATCATGCCGTCTACTGTATTTATGGTAGCACAGCAGTCTTTTTGGCAACAGCGCCAGTGGATACTCTGAGGTTTTCTGGTCTTTATGCTGAACTTATGGCTGTCAAAAATAAGATATCTCCCTCCTCTGCGATTTGGAATAAAATTAGCATTTACGTGTGCGTTTGCCAATGTGAAAGTGTATGTCGATGCAGTAAGTAAATTTGTAATGCTAATGCTGGACCTTATATGGGTATATATACCAAATTCCCCAAGCATTATAAATACAAATTAACCAAGTATTGAAAATATTATTTAATAAAGTTCAACTGTTATGTGTGAAAACCAAGTTAACATCAACTCAGTCCGGCGATAGAACATCAGCGCACTGTTTTGATACAGACTGTAACTTGTGCTGAGGTGTTAATTATAACTGGTGGGCTGGGTGAACGGGGAATAACCCAGATGACCCCGCCCCTACCTTCCCCTCCCTTTCAAAGAATGTACCTAAGAGGATCGTCTTCGTTGCTGATTTGAGGTAGGTCAACTGACTTGAACTTCATTTTTTAACGACTTCAAAGGGAGGGGAAGGTAGGGGCGGGGGGTCATCTATGTACGATTAATCGATTATTGGCGACGAATAATCGATTCATAAATTAAAACAATCGTGACAGCCTTACATTTACCATACCTCCAGTACAAACTGGTTAATTAAATATAGGCTATAGAGTAATTCTGTAAACTCGAGTAAATTGAATAAAAAATCTTGTAACCTATCGAGAAATTACTCTTCCCAGTTTTCCTTTGTTTGTAGACCTATTTGGCCTCAGTACATCCAGTACAGGCATTTAATATATTATATCTTGTTTGACAGAGCTTGTGGAGCTCTGTCAAACAAGATATTATAGAGTAAATGCTAAATTTATCTGTTAGAATACAGGAAGAGTGACACAATTCCCTGTTAATTGAATAATTTTTCATTGGCCAAGTGGCTATTCAATTAAAAAAATTCCACTATATCTATGTAAATGATGTGCGGGTTTAGAAGGACAAAGATGAAAAAAATAATATTACTTCTACATTACGATAGACCAAATCTTACCATAGAATTTGAGGTGAACCTGTAGGTTCCATCTTTCAAACTGATATTTCTCAGTAGCAGATATTTGTTTTTTTCGACCTTCCTCATCAGCTTTTCAGGAATATTTAAAGCTCTAATTTGATTGTCGGCATCAATGCCATATGCCAATCCATATATAAATGTTTCTTGGTCTTTTGTGATAAATTTTCTTTGTTCCATGTTTTGTATCACTTTCACTTTTATATTTATACCAGTTGTTGAAACCTATAAAAAAAAATCTATATTAGAACTGGCCCAAAATCCAATTAACATTTCACACATGTTTACATTTGACCTGTTACCTGCATTGCAGTCACAATTAATATAGATTTGAATGCTGAAACCACAAATGCCAATAAAGCAATAATCAATTTTTTTTTCGGGGGGGGGGGGGGGGGGGGGGGGGGGGGGGGGCAGTGTGGGAGGGATCTAAAAAAATGCCAGGATACAAGTCCAGGTCTGTGATTTGATCCAAGCTCTGAATTAGTTTTTGCCGGAATCATCAGAAATCATGCATTTTGGGGGCCAAATATCATTTTAGAGAGAATTAATTACAATCAATGTGAATTCAAATGCATTGATTCGTAACATAGAGCACGATAGAGCATTAATAATATAAGGAAGGGGTTTTATGTCAGAATGTTTTCCTGAATCATTTGGGAACTATTAGATGCGAAATACAGAAAATTGTCGGGCAATTTAATTTATTTTTTTCTTCCTAAAACATGTCTTAACCCCTAAGTAGGGCAGGTAGGTCAGTCCAGCTTGTCGGAAAAATGAATGAAAACAACCCCGAACAATTTGATTTTCTCCAACTCGAAAATGTGGTGGGAGAGTCCAACATTTGGCCTACTACTTAGCTGTATAATATGGCAATAAAGCTTGATCGGTATCCACTCAAAAACACAAGATACCCCCTGTATATTTATTCTTCCATACTTCGTAACCAATATCTCTTGTTATTTATTTTTTCATTTTTTTTTGTTTGCAACTATTTCTTATATGACTTTGCTTATAAGGTCATGAGAAATGTTTTGGAAGAAAAAAAAATAGACATTGCTGGACGATTTTTCGATATTTTGTATCTAATAGTTTTTCAATCTTAATGTTCTTTCCTTTGAAACCATATCCAATTATCCTTTTTAGGGATTATAAAAGTTTTGTTAGAGAAAAAATAAATAAAATTTACTCGACTGTTTTCTACTTTTGGGAAAAACGCCCCCCCCCCCCCACCTCCCACCCCCCCCCCCCCCCCAAAAAAAAAATTAAAAATAAAATTAAAAAAATTGTAAATAAAACTTGGGAACTATTAGATATGAAATATTATAAAAAGATCGTTGAGGGGGTTCTCTTTTCAATTTTTTGTCTTCCAAAGCGTATCGTATGACCCTTCTTAAACAGAATCTAGTTCAGCGATCTGAACGTAAAATTAAAAAAAATGTAAATAAAACTTGGGAACTATTAGATATGAAATATTATAAAAAGATCGTTGAGGGTTCTCTTTTCAATTTTTTGTCTTACAAAGCGTATCGTATGACCCTTCTTAAACAGAATCTAGTTCAGCGATCTGAACGTAGTGGTTACCCCTCCACGTTCAGATTCTTTCCATTCAATTGTGTAAAAATGATGTTTCCATCAAGTTTCTATGGGAACTAAAAACTCGAAAATAGGAATATATATCAAGCTTTCGCCGTATATTGGACAGTCCACGCATTTCCTTATATTTGGGTAGAGTTTATTGATCCAAACTCTGACGCATTTTAATTTTTGACCTTATGACCACTTATGACGTCACCCCAGAGTTCGGCCATTACCACTGTAATTACCCAGGACGGCACTAGATGTTTCTTTGTCGAGCGTACATGTATACTCCAAAACTTTCAAAAGTCTGAGGTGCAAAATGGGGGGTGAAACTAAAAGGTCAGGAAAATGGCGTAAA
Organism: Pictodentalium vernedei; assembly: GCA_031216915.1. NCBI lineage: Eukaryota > Metazoa > Mollusca > Scaphopoda > Dentaliida > Dentaliidae > Pictodentalium > Pictodentalium vernedei. Next base: position 126,188,551 of record CM062294.1, on the reverse strand, counting down.
TGACAGAACGCGATGTGTGTTTGAATTGGGGGTGTTTTACAAACTCGTTGGGTTCAATGAGACCATTCCAACGAGGACTAGACCCATGTGTTCCAGTCCAAAATTGAGAAAAATAAAGCATTCGAAATGGAGGTTACTAATTATTAGGTCATCACGAGAGGCAGAGGCGGGGGACCTCGAGACACGATATGTGATAAAGCTCTGACGACAGAGGAGTGCCTGCTCGAGTACGTATTGCATTAACTAACCACCAGTCGTCAAAGGTGCCTTGGTAAATTTTTTCAGCTGATTTGCAAAGGATAACGAATACAATCTTGTATAGAAACAGTCAGGGTTGGGTTGAGCTGCAAGAAAAGTTGGAATGTGCGGGGTGGATACATTCATTGCGTATGTAGTTATTTATTTGTGTCTAAAATCACATATTTATGCAAAATGACTAAACGTGACGTAAGATGGAAATATAATCAAGTTAACTCCAATCATTCGCCACCCAACACGCCCATTTGGAGGAATTCCACCCAAACATTGGTAATAGAGTCTTGTTTGGTCAGTAAGGTTTCACCTGTTTACCACTGTAAACAAGTGTAGTTTTATTTACAGGCATTCCCACGGAGGTCATCTTGATATTAATTGTGAGTTAGTATTTATTATAGTATATAATTATATAAGATGAGTTAATACTTAATTGGGGTTAATTAATGAAATCGCTTGCTTGATAATATAAAAGTCGTGTACCACTTCCAAGATAAGGCGGTTGTCGTCATTACTCGGGAATTCTGAACCGAATATAAGTAGAGAGGAGTGCGCTCCAAACGGGAGGAGATTAACTGAATAATTACGAACATCGGAGAAAATTGGACAATGCAGGAGAAAATGACCTGAAATCTCTTCCCCACCACACTGACATAGGAGGGTTGGTGATGAGTGGTTATGATATAAATGAAAATTGAGGTTATTACACTCTAGTCGTAATCTACAATGATATATTTGGGCTGTGCGAGATTTCGATCTACAGTAGAACCTTGGCGGTTGTCGACTGCCATCGTTTAGAAAAGTCTTGAAGTTTGTCAATGATGAGTTTTCACGCACGGACAAGGGCAGATTATTCCACTGGTCGGTAACGCTGGGTATGAAGGAAGACTTATACTCTTTAGTCCGTCAGAACGGAACATGATGGTTTTGACTTGATCGAAGACTAAGTGAAGGATTGGTCGAGGAAATATGTGGAGGGATTTTACATTTTGAAGAACTGGATTAACTTTTGTTTGTGACGTCTATCTAACAGCGGTTCCCATCCTGTTTCCGTATAAAGTAAGGACTTACTAACACTGACGGTTGCCCCAGTAATAATCCTTTCCGCAGCGATCTGTTTTTGTCCATTTCCTCCACTTTAGTATAGAACAGTTATCCCAAACAGTGTCAGCGTATTCAAGGAGGGGCCTGATAAAAGCAAAATATATTTTTTCTAAGACACTGCGGTCTAAGTTAAATTTGTGCTTCCTAAGTAAGTCTAACCGGGGCCAGGCCTTTGAGCAAATATGGTCGATATGTTCATTCCATGTACACGTGCTGCTTAATATGACTCCCAGATGTTTATGATTAACGACTTCAGATATCTGAGAACCGCCAAAGAATAAAGGTGGATGGAAAATAGAGCTACTTTTTCGAGATATTAGCATACTCTCAGTTTTATTTGGATTGAACTCCACCACTCATGCTTTAGCCCAATGTTCAATTGTGGCCAGATCATCATTGATTAGTGTCGCAGCTTGTTCTGGGTTTTCTATAATTAGATATAAAGAAGTGTCGCCTGCAAATAGGCGTATACTGCTCAGAGGATCTTTGGTTAAATCGTTGATATATATAAGGAACAACAAGGGTCCGAGAATAGACCCCTGTGGAACACCTGCATTTATGGTTTTCCATGAAGAGGTCTCAGACGATATCATAGCTCGTTGCAATCTATCTGTAAGATACGATTTAAGGAACAACAGACGTTCACCCGAAACACCAATACTTTCCAACAAATCCTTGATAATTTGCCCCAAGTCGGTATCAGAGTTTTCGATATGGTTTTTGGTGGAGATGATATATCCAAAATATGAAGGAGGGGGATTTGATGTGTGGAATGATATTAAAAGATAGAGAAAAAAAACCTTAAAAGTACCGCTGTTTTGAATAAAAATCAGGTATCGAAAAACTAATTGCTAATTGTCTAACTGGTAGTTACCCTTGACAAGTGTACCAAATTTGGTCTAAAAAATCCAAGCACTGAAGAGTACCAAATTTGGTACTCCACTTGTCACTATAAGGGTACAAAAAATAAAGGTACTACAGAATACCAAACGACATTGGGTATTCCAGAATACCAAATGTATTGGTTCTCCAGAGTACCAAGATTGGTATTGTAAGATACCGAAACATTTGGGGTACACCAGAATACAAAAAAATACTGGTTGCCAGAATACCAAGTACACTGGCTGGGGGCGCGGTGGCTCAGTAGGTAGAGGTGCAGGCTACAAGCCGAGAAGTCCTCGGTTTGAAACCCACCTGCGGCAACCGCGTTGTGTCCTTGGGCAAGACACTTCACCCCCATTGCCCACATGGGGGCACGGTGACTTTGTGTACTAAGGCGTACTGCACGTCGATGGTGCACTTTTCTTCAACCAATGATAACCCTGCTTGTGTGGAGTTAGTATGTTGGGGAGCTGACAGTTGCTCGCCGTTGTTCGGTGGTTCTCTCCGGGTACTCCGGCTTCCTCCACCCGTAAAACTGTCGAGGTCATGATTAGCCATTGTTTAGAAATATGTGACCTTAAACACCAATAAATAAATAAGTATACTGGCTGGGTTCTTAGGTACTCCAGAATACCAAATATAAAGGTTCACTTAAGAACCAGTGCTAAAACTGAGGAACACCAGAATATCAAATCAATGTGTTTTTGAAAAAAACAGAATAGAAATTTAGGCTTTGCTGAAAACGAAACTTCTCTTAAGTCAAAGTGATCCTCACATAATTGAATGCTATGGAACTGAGCTGACCCATCCTCATCTTATGTCTATACTAAAATGCCAGTATACACGAATGAGTAGATCCCCAAGTTTTGCCAGTATTACTGACAAGTGTGCCGTTAAATATTTTCTCTCGTCTCACAGACACTTCTTGCTAACCTATAAAACACCTGTCAATTCATTCAAACCGATCCTTTGGAGCCACCACATCTTTTGACCACGCTCAAAAGTGGCAGATGACATTTCCAGATGGCGCTCAAATCAGGAACTGCATCTCTCACATTTTATGACAAACTGTCACTTTGGCACACAGTGCCCAAATTAGAAGTCTTTGTGGGGTGGGTGGGGGGCGGTATCAAAATATAGGAATCAATGTTTTAGGTATTCCAGGAGCCCGGGTATTCCACAATACCTATGGAGAACCTTGATTTTTCTGAGTGTTGGGTGCTGAACAGAAACAGGAAGAAAACATCGATCGGTCCCAATAAGTCATTTCAACTTCGTTGAACGACTGAACCTTTTACCTAACATGAAAAGCAGACGACACTTGTAAACAAACTTATTGAATAACTAATAGTATTCATTTTTTGCGTCAAAATCATAGCTTATGATCACTCATTAGAATGAGGTGCCATAAGCTCTTTTTGAGGCAAAAACAAATGAAAAAAATAATGAAAAGTGAATGACAATTTTTGAGATTAGCTCTGGCCTCCGGTTGTGGCCGTTACAGTTGAAACTTGAAGTCCTGTGACTATATTGGGCCCTATTTTGAAGTAATAGCGCACTGAATAAGTGCACTCTTGTCGCTGCAAAACTGCACCATTAGCGTAACTCAATTCCTGTAGAAAAACAACATTCCCAACTCTAAACAATTCTATACTAGAAAACAGAGACCATTAAGATCATCCCTAACCTCCACGTGGATACATGTACATGTATTATCGTAAATAGATATTAAATTCAACTGCGTATACAGAACAAAAGAGAGTGGATTACTACATTATAACAGCGCCATATATTCTCCACTCGAAAAGTTTAATTGTTCATAACAGCACAAGAAACAACTGCACATTTTCATCACATGGACCACCGGGTCTAGCCCGGTGGTCCATGTGATGAAAGTTTGCAAGTGCTAAGTTTTGTATTTTGTCTTCAGAAATCGTAAATAATTACGAAGGAGTGAAAAATCTACCCCACCCTCCACATACTGTAGTCTCAATATTTTCTTTCGTTTTGAAAGTTTGTGATTTCACTATCAACATTGCAAATAGCGCATTATATTTTGAATTGCACAGCGCAAACACTCTTGTGTATTGCGCATCAACTAACGAACATTTTCTGCGTTACTTGTGACAGGACTTCTAGTTTCAACTGTACGTTGGGTAAAGGGTTAAAAAGAGAAAAAAGCCAATATAATAACAAGAGAATTGTATTTGTATCTGTTTTTATCACTTTGGATTGATACCAGTGACGCTTTCAAAAAACCGATTAGTTTGTAATATATCAATTTATTCATACTGGTAATGTCAAATACAGCAAATAAATGTTGAGTACTGTAGCGTCGAGAGCGGACTTTCCGCCCAGTGATTTTCTTAATTTCTTACAAAGCACAGCACGCAGGAGTAAGCTTTCAGCAAGAGTCAGTCATAGCTGAACTACCCTTCCAATACTTATTATTAATTTATTTATTGGTGTTTAACCCTTTACCTAACATGAAAAGCAGACGACACTTGCAAAAAAAATTCTTGAATAACTAATTTTTTTCATTTTTTGTCTCAAAAACATAGGTTATGACCCCTCGTTGGAACGAGCTCGACGAGCTCGTTCCAACGAGGGGTCATAACCTATGTTTTTGAGACAAAAAATGAAAAAAATAATGAAAATTAATTGGCGATTTTTGAGAATAGCGCTGGCCGGTTTTGGCCGTTACGTTAGGTAAAGGGTTAAGGTCACATACTTCTGTACAATGGCTAATCATTACCACAACATGGAGATAAAGGCAAGGTCAGTAAATGTTGCCCATTTTAGAGGACTCACACCCCAAGCACTGGTAACTGGGTCCTATTTTACCAGTGAAACAGAGCTTGTTTACCACAGTAAACAAGCACTGCTTCACTTCCCGGGGTTCCCGTGGGGGCCCTTCCAATACTGTATTAATGTCCAAGTTAGAGTTGTTGACTATAATTTTGATTACTAAGATCGAACGGCACATCCGAGGGCGATGTGGTGTGAAAATTACATACCTTGATAAATTCAACATTTGTGCAATACCTAAAAGGGTCTTACAGACAAAAACAAATGAGCATCCTTTAAGTTTTCGCGTCCTTGTCTATGTATATTTGGAAGGACAATTGATGAAGGTGAAGTTCATTATACGGAATGGCCAACGTGGATTTATCACTTTCCACGGGTGGGCAATATTTCCACGGACGCAATAATATTAGATTTCAAACACTAATTATAGGATTCATCAAAAATTTAATTAATGAAGAAACGAGTACAACCCGGTGCTTCATTGATTAAATTTTTCCTGATGCAGATTTTTATTACCCAGTAAAAGGATGCGTGGACTAGGGCTGTCGCGATTATTCGATTAGTCGACTAACCGTCGACTATTGAAGTAGTCGACGTTTTTTTTTATTTTTGGTCGATCGTCGTTCATTTTCAAGGTGGTACACGTCTACTACACGTCGGGGCTAAATTGCATTGTTTTGTGAGGTGAATGATCAATGAAGGTGGATAACTTTAAATATCTAACCATAGTTAACATTCATATCCGGAAGACTGTACGACTGTCACTGACTGTGTAAGAAAGAACACTCACAGTTACTCGAGAAGAATAGATTCTTCTGAATTTCTCCAGTCTTGTACACGCGAATGCACCCATTGGAAAACCCAAAGCGCGGAAGTGACAAAATTATGACGAAAGTCAGAACGTCAGATCACTTCTCAAAGTTCGGAACTTCAGACTAAGATCCAATTTTAACAACTGACGAGGGAATGCATAGATCTCAATGTTCAAAATTTCGAGAAACTTATTTCAGAAAGGAAACATATGTAGGAACGTTCTTTGGTAAATTCATTTTAATTCATCGGCTTCAATCTAGTTCAAACTTGGACCCGCAGTCAGTAATATTATTTTGGGGGTTGGTACGTCCTACAGGACGTACCAACCCCAAAAATTATATTACGGACTGTGGGTCCAAGATTGGACTACATGTAGCTTCAGTCGGGACCAATTTGTTGTTCCCACAACCCCACTTCGTCTGAACACACTGGTGCCATTGTCATTTTCAGAGTTTTACGAACAGAAGAATGATTTGCTAAAAAATCATGGGAAGCGACTATTAATCGACTAACCGTCGATTACTGGTCACGATTAGTCGATTACAAAAAGTGATAGTCGCGACAGCCCTAGCGTGGACATCACGGCCCACGCGTGGATTACGACCAGTCCACAACGACTGTACTGTAGGGATTTGCCATTACAACAAGCACGGTTCGACTCCCACTCTCCCTAAAACAGTAGACGCTTTACAATTACATGGAGAGCGAATTGCAACGAAAACAACCAAAGCGTGGAGTTTCCACAACGACACTAACCCTCATTCTGTAAATCTCAAGATGGAAAAGTCAAATTTCAGCTAAATGATTTGTACAGTACGGCCGCCATGGACTGGTCACTTTCCACAGGAAGACAATATTTCCATGGACGCTGTAATATTCGATTCCAAACACTAATTATAGGAATAATCATCAAAATTTAATTAATGAAGCACTGGGGACAACCCGGGAACAACCCGGTGCTTCATTAACTACAATTTTACTGTTTATGATTTTATTACCTGGTAAACGCATGCGTGGACATCGCTGTCCAGATTTGGATTACGACCAGTCTAGGGCCACTGTACTGAAGGGATCTGACTTAACAACAAGCACGGTTCGACCACCACCCCCACTCTCCCTAAAACAGCAGACTTTTTTACAATTACATGGAGTGCGGATTGCAACGAAAACACTCCCTAAAACAGCAGTGAGAAAAGTGGTATTTTCTCGATCGCGTCTTGATCGGACCGTGACACGCTTGTAAACCAAGGATTGTGAATTGGTAAATAAAACATTTCGAAATCATCAATGCCAAATCAAGAAAAAGAAACGAAAATAAAATCTTAGAATTAATGTCTAAATGTCACAAAAGTTATTCTGGAGACAGAAAACAGCTGTTGGCTCTCTACAATGGATCATATAAGAACCAGACTGAAGCATGTCCCGTGACAGCACATAGAAACGTGAAACTGTAAGTTGTTAAAATATGGGAAAAATACTGAAAGTGCCACTGAAGTGGAGGGAGTGGCGCATACCTATTTTTAACTCAACTGATTTTAGAGTGTCATCCAGAATTAACCCAAATCAAATGGGTTGAGTGGATATGAACCGAAATGGGTTAATATTCGCTCAACCAAGTTGATTTGGGTTCAGTTTTAACCCAACTGATTTAGAGTGTAAATACCTATTGTATCGGTGGTAACTCCGCATACATTTACATAATAAGTTTGTAAAATCTCTCCGCAACATATTTTATAATGTCGCGTGTCGCCAGTCTCTTATGATTATGCCCAATTTAGAAGATTTTCACCCCAGGCATTAGTTTCCAGGTTCATTTATATAGATCTGCAGAACAGAGCGTCTCTACCACCGCAAACAAGTACTGTTCCACTACGCGAGGTTCAATTGAGATACATCACATCATGAGCAAGGCAATTCCAGCTGACCTTGTCAGTCACACTTCCAACCAATTAACCCTTTACCTAACGTAACGGCCAAAACCGGCCAGCGCTATTCTCAAAAATCGCCAATTAATTTTCATTATTTTTTCATTTTTTGTCTCAAAAACATAGGTTATGACCCCTCGTTGGAACGAGCTCGTTCCAACGAGGGGTCATAACCTATGTTTTTGAGACAAAAAATGAAAAAAATTAGTAATTCAAGAATTATTTTTGCAAGTGTCGTCTGCGTTTCAGGTTAGGTAAAGGGTTAACTGAGAAAGTGAGCAGGCTAAATAAGGTTTATCCTCAAAAGTTTTAAAATGTGGTGGAGCAAACCCGCCCAATGGTCAGGAACTGATCCTCAGTGCCGTCAAGCCCGATGAATCTCCGTATTTTAGTTTTCTGATTGTTACGTGGATTGCACGCATAATGGTGGGGTGGGAGTTGGGGCTCTACCTTTGGGTGCGTGTAAAATTAGATTCAGACATTTATGTCGGAAGAAAATTAGGGTCCGGCAGCATCAGACAGAAATGGGTACATGTACGTTTGGAGGGGGAGAGGTTCTCCTTAGGTACTTATTTATTGGGGTTTAATGCCACTTTCGACAGCCAGGGTTCCCTCGTGTCGGAACTTTTTAGGGTGGGGGAACCGAGCAACGGCAGGCAACTGTCAGACCTCCAATGTACCGACACCACACAAGCAAGGATAGCATTGGTTGAAGACAAGTGTACCAACGGCGTGCAGTACGCCCCAGTACACAGCGCCGCTGTGCTTCCACGTGGGCAATTGGGATGAACTCTGAAGTGCCTTGCCCAAGGACACAACGCAGTTGTCCCTGGCGGGGATCGAACCGAACAGTGCGGCACGTAGAATACCCGCTAAACTTTCATTATTCTTGAATTGTTGCCTCCAAAACCTCGCTTTTGACTCTCAGTGGGATGAGCTTGTTCCAGTGAGGGATGATAAGCTATGTTTTCGAAGCAAAAAATGAATATTTTTGGTAGTTAGCGGATAGAGATTATCGAGTCTCGTCTGCTTTCGCGTTAGGTAAAGAGTGACTCTCCACTCCGCAGACCCGTCGGAACGAAATTTATATTGGGGGGCTGATATTGCTAATTTGGGTGAACTGGCTGATACTAAATGGGTATGGGGTATCCAGATGCCGAAGGCATCTGGTGCCAGTGCTGAAGGCACAAGCTTTTTGAGGGGGGAGGGGCGGGGGGGGAGGGGCGGGGGGGGGGGGGGGGTTACTCCCCCAGAAAATTTTTTGAAAAGGGCAATCAAAGAAAGCATTCTGGTAGCTTTTGAAACAAAAACCTCTTGATTTTTTTAAACGGCAAAAGTTGTTTTTTTAACAAAATGTTTCAAAAATTCCAATAGAACCCCATAACATTTGGGGACGGTTCTCACACCGGGCTCACTTGCAGGCCGTGGCCGTATTCCGTCATGCTAAAAAACAGTCAGGCCTTATGGTGGATTCATTAGTTTTATCACTATGCCAACGGTTGTCGTGGTCTTCTGAGCTGCCAAAGGAATTGCTCAAAACGTTTGCACATCAACATATGCAGGTTCATGTTATACATTCAGTAATCCGTTCATAATTCTAATCCAGGGGCGCAGTAAGCTAATTTTACTGGGGGGGGGGGGGGAAGGGGTAGGACCTATATTCCCATGACGCGACGCGTCATCCGAGCGGCGAGTGGGGGTGAACACGAGAGGGGATATCCTCCGTCTCGTTGGTGGGGGTCCGGGGAAAATTTTCGAATTTAAGATGTAAAAACATGCATTCTGGTTGATTCTGAGCAAATAAATCGTATATTCCTATGACGCGAAGCGTCATCCGAACCGCAAAAAGGCGTGTGGGGGGGTGAGCGCGAGAGGGGGTACCTCCCCGTCTCGTTGGTGGGTGTCCGGGGGGCCTCCCCCGGGATTTTTTTTTAATTTAAGATGTACAAATATGCATTCTGAGTGATTCTGAGCAAATACATCGTCAATAAGGAAATACGTCAGCTCTCTGATCAATTCAGCGTGATTTCCGAGCAGAATGACAGGAATAGTGAACATGCAATTAATTACCCTGTGGTTGGTTGGGGTTTAACATCGCTTTCCACAATTAGGCGAAAACACGACTGTCAGTTTTATTGGTGGAAGAAAGCCCACATGGAACCCACTCAATCCAGTAATCATTAACAGTAATGTCGGAATATGGTAACCAGTGGGCATCCCGTGTGGAGAAACCACCAACCCAGCCCAGTAAAGCCTACTTTTGACAAATTTGTGGGGATGGGGGAAATATCTCCCTTACCCCCCCCCCCCCCCAACCTGTTCCTACGCCACTGTTCTAATCTGAGTTCAATAATGTAATGTCCAGTTTTATTCAGATTACATCGGTTGCTCCCATCATGGATAAACTAACGACGAAATATGAGCAAATTATGGGGGGGGGGGGGAGCTGCAGCTCCCCCCCCCCCATCCCCCGGTTCCGACGGGCCTGCTCCGTGTGTGTTTTTCTTAAGTCATTTACCTCCAGTGTATGTCAAATATATCACAGTTAGTTCTGCAACCGCTCGGCAAGAAACTGGGGAAGAGCGAATGAAAGTCCGCGAAGAAAAGATTTAAAAAATACAGCCGGGCTGCTTCCGACACCATTGTGAGAAAGAACAAGTGATCTGATGTTATATTTGAATTGATGAATTCACAAAATGGAACGATGTCAGAGCAGTACATTTTTAAGGGGCGTGACAACCGTTACTTATTCCTAGTTACTTAATCAACATTCGTTATCAATCGATAAAATCGGTTGATAACGAATGCCGAATAAGAAACTGGGAATAAGTAACGGTTGTCACGTCCGTACATTTTCAAATATGTTTAAGGTCACATACTTGTGCACAATGGCTTATCGTGACCGTGACCGATTTACGGGTGGAGGAAGCCGGAGTACACGGAGAGAACCACCGAGAATCGACGAGCAACTATCAGCTCCTCAACATTCTAACTCTGTTCAGCTACGCTCAAGCAGGGTTACAGCGGTTGAAGACATGTGCACCATCGACGTGCAGCACGCCTTAGTCCACGGCGCCGTCGTGCCCCCATATAGGCAACCGGGATAAAGTTCCTTGCCTAAGGACACAATGCGGGTCGCCCGGGGCGGGGATCGAACTCGGGGACCTCTAGCATAGATGTCCAACAGTCTTCCACCGAGCCACCGTGCTCCCCGACGCCATGGAGTAAATCTTAGTGCTTTTAGACGCCAAATAAATTTGTTGGTTCTCCTTTGTATACCAGTATTCTATCATTGTTGTAAGAGGTAATCGATACAGCTAATGTTGCCTTGCATGTGTTATAACATAGAGAAAATGGTCCGTTTAGCCCATCCCTCCGAGAAAGAACCGTCGATACATATTTTCCATCCACAGTGAACTCAACAATACAGTTCGTATCGTGAGAACAGATAAGCACACGTTCCCCACAAACACATATATCTTCCGGTATTTTGACATCAGTGTGTGATATTGTAAATAAAATGTACTTCAAGTTTATACTCATTACAAACACCTTATTGTCATCTTCATCCGATACGAATAAATATTTATAATAGTCCGAAGCTTTTACAAAACCGGGATTTGTGAACAGTTTACCGGATGAACTGATAACTTGACCATTGTCGTCGATACTTCTAACGACACCTTCATCACTGAAAGCTACGATGAAATTGGCTTCTGTCCTGCAGATCCCAGAACATTTATCAAATAGATGAATTTGGCGAAGTTCAGAAAAATCAGACAAATCATACAGTTTTATCAGTTTCAAATCCGGAAACGTAACTGCTATCACGTTAGAATAAATGCACGAATACAGTGGTTTATCCGATAACGCGTTTGATCTTATGATTTCTCCGTTTGTATCTATATATCTTATTGCATTGGGATTCCTCTCCACTAACAACAGTTCCCCGTTACCATCAGGAAACATATGCATACTTGAAACAAAACCTTTACAGATGAACTGCTTTTCGCGAACAAATGTGTGCACTGGACAAACTGGCAGATTTGCATGTAATGAGGAAACTTTTACTGCGGTTTTAAGATGTGTAGCGAGTTTATTCAGCAAAACGTCATTTTTCTTGATAAAATCTTCATTAATTTCCCCAGTAGAAGCGGTTACGTCAGCCAGTCTTGTCTCAATAGCGGCGACATCTTCTTGATATTGTTTACTAAATTGAATCATGCCATAGTTACTCGAGAATATCTCACAACTATGTTGTACATCACTTGATTCGGTGGAATTCTTATCACAAAGCTTTTCTTCTTCTTTTAGAATATTTTCGATTTGTTCCTTTAAAAACTGATTTTCGTTCAAGTACGAAGAAACGTAAAGAACTTCCTTCTCTCTCAAATTGTCTAGTTGTTTCAAACTTTCTCTCTCCGCATTATCAATGATTGCACGGATTTGACTATAAAAATTCCTGATTCTTTTTTCACCTAGACGAATACTGGATTCTATTCTTTTTAAATACAATTCCAAGTTCTGTCTGCCGTCATCAATGCAGTCTCGAACGCGCTTTACACGTTTGGAAAACACAGAAAACCTGTGATAAATATCCTCTGTTGAAACAATCGTACATGTTTCGTGGTTTACTAAACATTGATCACAACAATCAGTATTGTCGTCTTTACAGTAATACATGACTTTCTTGTCATCGTGATTCGTACAATACTGACCTGGTACAGTCACTTCATCATCGACTGTTAAATCATCAGCCATCGTGTACTGTGAATCGATAATCAGAGGTTTCACCACTGTGACCAAAGAAAGAAAGTGGTATTGAATATACAATCACGAGGGTGTTCACGAGAGCTTTGCCCGAGTGAACATGCCCGAGCGATTGTGTGTTCAATATCACGAGATGATATGATGTAAACGACGTGTCACAGAGTTGTTTTCTTTGACAAACAAAAGACGCACGATCAGCAAGAAAGACTCGGTATCATATCTCCATTAACCCTTTACCCAACGCAGACGATATCAAAATTTATTATTTTAAATATCATTTTTTAAGGGCCTATATAAGTAATGAAATTTTGTTTATTTTGAAAATTCTTACCTGTGATATTCCTTCAATTCAAATTAAATATACACAAAATGTACATCAACATGAAGGTTAGGACGTATAGAACAAGAAACACATGTGTAATCAACTCACAGCGTCGACTGTAGGCACCACTGGTTCCTGGAAGTCTGCTGCTGTATTCGTACCAGAACTGATAATTTAATAATATTTCCCGAAAACAACTTGTGGCCAAATGTGCTTTACACATCCAAGAACAAAGCTAGGGGATCAAAATTCTTCAAAACAAGGCGACAGAGCTACATGGGGGTAAATTCCAAAGCCTTTGCTTTTGTTTACGTTTGAATATACTTTCGATTTCCGGTCGACGTCATCGAACGGAAAAAGCATGTAAAAACATCGCCGTCTAAAATCAAATAATGAAAAAGATCGCCTTCATACAGTATTCTGTTATTAAATAGAGATTGTACAGTTGCCATATTCAGTGCAAGGTGTCATGATACCTGTTGAAATTTCTTAGAATTACGATTTTGTTTTTCGATGGAAATTCGTAATAACACTTCGGCCGGCTGCTGATTTGTCGCTTGTGGTATCGAGTGATTTGCGAATGTCTGTCGAGCATGGAAACCATCTTCAATAAAAAATGCAGACAGTTTTGTCCTTTTCCAAAATGCAGTCATATCGCTGCACTCGAAAGTGTTTTGAATGCCTAGCTTTATTATTGAATATCTGAAGCACATTCGGCCACGAGTTGTTCATGCGAAATATTATTTTATTATCAGTTCTGGTACGAATACGACAGCAGACTTCCAGGAACCAGTGGTGCCTGCTGTCAACTCTATGAGTTGATTACATATGTGTGTCGTGTTCTATACATCCCAACCTTCATTTTGATGTATAATTTGTGTATATTTAATCTGAATTTAAGGAATATGAGAGGCGAGAATTTCAAAATAAACAACATTTCATTACCTATATTGGCCCTTAATTAATGTTTTTCAAAAAATTTCAACAAAACCATATCATGTGACCCCTCTTTGGAACGAGCTCGTTCCACAAGAGGGGTCATATGATATGGTTTTGTTGAAATTCTTTCGAAAAATAATATTTTTTCATCTGCTGATTTTGCATATTACGCAGACGGATGCGGCCGATTCGCTGGGTAAAGGGTTAAGGTGCTTTATAATTAGGGGAAAATTGTTGATTTTGAAATTCCATAAATTCGAATTAAAATATACACAAATTATAGATTAAAATGGAGGTGGAGATATATAGATCACGAAACAAATAAAAATAAAATCAACTCACAGAGATGACAACAGGTACCAATGGTTCCCGGAAGCCTGCTACCGTATTCGTACAAGAAGTGAAATAATAGTTCAGGCAAACAACTCGTGGCCAAATGTGCTTCAGATATCCAAACATAAAGCTAGGAAATCAAAATTATTCAAAAAACGCAGCGACAGACACTGAAAGAGTTGCGTGGGGCTATATTGGCTATATTCCCAAACTATCGGCTTTGTTTACATTGTCGGTTTATTTCGATTTTCCGTCAAGGTCATTAGATAATTTGTGTTTTCCAACAAAGATTATTTTATGTCATCACAAACGTTTACTTGCATAAAATATATTCATGTCACAGACACACCAACAATTAAAAACTTAGGTTTATTGTAAAACAAATCAATACATTTTCCGTTCACAAGTGGATAATTATTTTACAAAGGGTTTGGTGTGGAAGTGGTGGAAAGTAGAACAAGGGGAGCCAGCTTGAAAACATAATGCGTTACCTTCACATGCAAGACACTCGTAATTAAGCAGGATAAGCACCGTTAATTAGAAGTGAGGTGGAAGCAGCCTTGCTGGTGTTGAATGCGAAGAAAATGGAAACGGAAGGAAGGTTGCAGAGTGTGAATGGAGGTAAATTCACCCTATCGTAGTAATTGGTCGTGGTAATTGAATCCTCGGTAGTCAATGGAACCGCCCAGTTGATAAAATGAAGTCATGCATCACTTCAAAAACAAGACGGTTCTCCTGATTATTCAAGAAATCAGATTCAACTAGACTTTATGATTCTGGAGAATCATGGCTTTTCCCGATGAGATTCCATGAAATTTCATGACCCCACAGTGTCTGATGAATTGTTTTTAACTGTCTCACTGAAGTTCCTTCATTGATGTTATGAGAAAGGTGAAGATAGTAGTCTCAAATGACACAGTTTGATAAAAAATTGTTTAGGTAAAAACCATCATTAACGGTGGAGTGGGTTAATGTCAATATCGCCGTCCAACAAGTCAATGACCGACAAAAGGAGTTATGTTTGTTTGACACATACTCACTGAGTGCTGTGTCAATTTAAAAACGGTCTATTTTATCTCAAATGTATCCAAAATATTGATGTCTGGCAGCTTGTACAGAGTTAACAAGTGCCAACAGGAATATTTATTCAAGCAACTTGTAATGTCACACCAAGAACTGTGAATGGCCATTTTTCTTTAAAATCTACAAGATGTTTTCAGAGAAATCCAGGGAGAACAGGAATTTTGTGCTTTTGATGGGTATCATTGTTTTTACAGCCCAAAACGGGTTAAGTGTTGTTTTTGGAATACTCTTAATACTTCCAAAAATAATTCTCAGTGAATTCTACTTCCACTTATTTTGATCTCTCCTCCCAACTTCGGGTGCTGTGGGTACGCAAACACAGCCTATTTTATCATCATTTTGATGTTTGAGAACCTGCATAGGGTTAACAAATGCTTACAGGAATATTTTGTACATGCACCTTGTAATGTCACACTAAGATATGAGAATGGCCATTTTTTCCTGAAAATCTACGGGATGTTTTTAAAGAAAACCTCAGATAACATGAATCTTTAACCTTTTGAGGGGTATCTCTCTTTAACCAGCTCTAAAGGGTTAATGCTTGGTTTTGTGAATATCTTCATTACTTACAAAAATGATCGACGGTGAATTTCACTTCCAATGAAGGAGGTTATGTTTATCTCGTAGGTACACGTTTGGTGTTATGGTTGCCCAAGAACAGCCCATTTTCTCCAAATGTCAATGCTTGGCAGCCTCTGGGGGGGTTAACAAATGCTTACCGAAACATTTTGTTCATGCAACTTGTAATGTCACTCGAAGACCTGCGAATGATCAATTGCTCTTGAAATTTTTTTTTTTTGAGAAATCGAGAAATCCACATAAAACTGGAATTTTAAGCTTTTAAGGGGTATATCTCCTTAACCAGTCAAAAATGGGTTAAGACCTCGATCTTTGAATACATTTACTACTTACAAAAATGTTTCCCTGTCAGTTTTGCGTCAGGTAAAAGAAGTTATGTTCCTCTATTGTATTCCCATTTGATGTTGTTGTGGTTCAAAAACAGACTATTTTTTTTTCAAATTTTTGACATTTAGCAGCCCATGGAGGGTTAACAAATGCTTAGAGGAATAATGTATCCAATCAACTGGTAATGTGACACCATGACCTATCAATGGCCATTTTCTCTTGAAAACCCTACCAGATGTTTGTAAAGAAATCCAGGGAAAACATAAATTTCTAAGCCTTTGATGGGTATCACTATTAACAACCACAAAATGGGTTAACGCTTGGTTTTTTGCATACCCTTATTACTTACAAAAATGGTCTTCGGTGAATTCCACTTCCAACAAAGGACATTATGTTTATTTCTCAGGTACACGTTGGGTGATGTGCGTGCCTGAAAACAGCCCATTTCAACAAAATTACGATGCTTGGCATCTCTAGAGGGTTAATAAACGCTCACCGGAATATTTTGTCCATTCAACTTGTAATATCACACAAAAACCTGAGAGTAGTCAATTTTTCTTGAAAACCTACAGGATGTGTTTAGAGAAATCCACAGAAAATGGGAATTTTAAGATTTTAAGGGGTCTCTCTCTTTAGCCTGTCCAAAATGGGTTAAGACTTCGACTTTTGAACACCCTTACTACTTACAAAAATGTTTGCATATAGATTGTGCGCTCGATAAAAGAAGGCACGTTTCTTTGTGGCGTACCCATTGGGTGCTGTTGGCGTCCAAAAACAGCCCATTTTATCACAATTTTGACTTTTAGCAGCCCGTGGAGGGTTAACAAATGCTCACCGCAGTATTTTGTCCCTGCAACTTCTATTGTCACACCAAGGCCTGGGAGTGACAAATTTTTCTTGAAAATCTACAAGACTCGTTTAGAGAAATCCACGGAAGACACAAATTTTTTAGCTTTATGGGGATATTGCTGTTTATTCAGCCCAAAGCGGGTTAACGCTTGGTTTTTTGAACACCTTTATTACTGACAAAAATGATCCTCGGTGAATTCCACTCCCAAAAAAGGAAGTTACGTTCATCTCTCATGTATTGTTTGGGTGCGGCGGGGGCCTGAAACCGGCCTATTTCATCAAAATTTGGATGTTTGGCAGCCTGTGGAGGGTTACCATATGCATCGCCTGATATGTCGTGTGTATCAAAGGGCGTGTCACAGACAGGTCTAGCAATGACGAATGTATAAAAAAAATCTACAAGACGTGTTTCGAGAAAGTGCCGATAAACCCCAATTTTGGTAGTTTTTTGCCAATTCTGACGAAATAAGAGTTAAATCGAAAATTCCGCTTGGGTACATTTTTAGATTTTGTGCCCCTCTATGCGTGTGCAAAATTTCGTGAAAATCGGTTCGAAAATGGCTTCTGAATCGTACGGACAAAATGTGTGGAAAAAAAAAAAAAAAAAAAAAAACCCAAAACTAGACTTTATGATTCTGGAGAATCATGGCTTTTCCCGATTAGATTCCATGATTTTTCTTGACCCCACAGTGTCTGATGAATTGTTTTAAACTGTCTCACTAAAGTTCCTTCATTGATGTTATGAGAAAGGTGAGTACAGTAGTCTCAAATGACTCGGTTTGGGTTTGATAAAAAATGTTTAGGTAAAACCCATCAATAATGGTAGAATGGGTTAATATCAATATCAATGTTTCGCTATCAGTTTTGCGTCCGGTAAAAGAAGTTACGTTTCTCTGTGGCATTTCCATTTGATGTTGTTGGTGTCCAAAAACAGACTATTTCCTCAATTTTTTTACATTTAGCAGCCCATGAAGGGTTAACAAATGCCTACCAGAATAATTGATCCATGCAACTGGTCATATGACACCAAGACCTATCAACGGCCATTTTCTCCTGAAAACCCCACAATATGTTTGTAAAGAAATTCAGGGAAAACGATTTTTTAAGCTTTTGATGGGTATCCCTGTTAACCTCCCCAACAGGGGTTAACGCTTGGCTTTTTGAATACCTTTATTACATTTCAAAAATGGTCCTCTGTGAATTCCACTTCAAACAAAGGAGATAATGTTTATCTCTCATGTATACATTAGGTGCTGTGCGTGTCTGAAAACAGTCCCATGTTAACAACATTACGATGCTTGGCAGCCTGTAGATGGTTAAAAAACGCTCACCAGAGTATTTTGTCCATGCAACTTGTAATGTCACATAAAGACCTACAAATAGTCAATTTGTCTTGAAACCCTACAAGTTACCGTTAGGGAAATTCACAGAAAATGGGAATTTAAAGCTTTCAAGGGATATCTCTCTTTAGCCTGCCCAAAATGGGTTAAGACGTTGACTTTTGAATACCCTTACTACTTACAAAAATGTTTCCGTATAAATTGTACGCGCGATAAAAGAAGGCACTTTTCTTTGTGGTGTACCCTTTGGGTGCTGTTGGTGTGCAAAAACAGCCCATTTTATCGCAATTTTGACCTTCAGCAGCCCGGGGAGGGTTAACTAATGCTGACCGGAATATTTTGTTCAGGCGACTTGTAATGTCACACCAAGACCTGCAAATAGCCGATTGTTCTTGAAAACCTACAAGATGTTGTAAGAGTAATCCACAGAAAACGGGTATTTTAAGATTTTAATGGGTATCTCTCTTTAACTAGCCAAAAATGGGTTAAGACGTCAAATTTTGAATACCCTTACCACTTTCAAAAAAATTTTCCGATCAATTTTGCATCCGATAAATGAAGGCTCCTTTCTCTGTGGTATATCGTTTGGGTGCTGTTGGTGTCTAAAAACAGCCCATTTTATCACAATTTTTACGTTTAGCAGCTCGGGGAGGGTTAACTAATGCTGACCGGAATATTTTATCCATGCAACTTGTAATGTCACACCAAGACCTCAGAGTGACCAATTTTTCTTGAAAATCTACAAGACTCGTTTAGAGAAATCCACGGAAAACATGAAGTTTTGAGCTTTTTGGGGGTATTGCTGTTTAACCAGCCCAAAACGGGTTAACACTTGGTTTTATGAACACCCTTATTACTTACAAAAATGATCCTCTGTGAATTCCACTTCCAATGAAGGAAGTTATGTTTACCTCTCGGGTATCGTTTGGGTGCTGTGGGGGTCTGAAACCGGCCAATTTCATCAAAATTTCGATGTTTGGTAGCCTGTGGAGGGTTACCATATGCATCGCCTAATATGTCGTGTGTATCAAAGGTTGTGTCATAGGCAGGTCTAGTAATGATGAATGTTTAAAAAAATCCTAAAGACGTGTTTCGAGAAAGTGCCGATAAACCCCAATTTTGGCAGTTTTTTGCCAATTCTGGCGAAATAAGGGTTAAATCGAAAATTCCGCTTCGGTACATTTTTAGATTTTTTGCCACTCTATGTGTGTGCCAAATTGTGTGACAATCGGTTCGAAAATGACTTCTGAATCGTACGGACAAAAATGTGTGGAAAAAAAAAAAAAAAAAAAAAAAAACCCCAAAAAACTAGATTTTATGATTCTGGAGAATCATGGCTTTTCCCGATGAGATTCCATGATTTTTCATGACCCCCACAGTGTCTGATGAAATGTTTTTAACTGTCTCACTGAAGGTCCTTCATTGTTATGAGAAAGGTGAGTATAGTAGTTAGTCTCAAATGACTCAGTTTGATAAAAAAGTGTTTACGTAAAAACCATCATTAACGGTGGAGTGGGTTAATGTCAATATCGTCGTCCAACAAGTTAATGACCGACAAAAGGAGTTATGTTTGTTTGACACATACCCATGTAGAGCTGTGGCTATTTGAAAATGGTCCATTTTATCTCAAATGCATCCAAAATATTGATGTCTGGCAGCTTGTTGAGGGTTAACAAGTGCTAACAGGAATATTCATTCATGCAACTTGTAATGTCACACCAAGAACTGCGAATGGCCATTTTTTCTTTAATCTACAAGATGTTTTCAGAGAAATCCAGGGAGAACATGAATTTTAAGCTTTTGATGGGTATCATTGTTTATCCAGCCCAAAACGGGTTAAGTGTTGTTTTTTGAATACTCTTATTACTTCGAAAAATAATTCTCAGTGAATTCTACTTCCACTTATTTTGATCTCTCGTCTCAAATTCGGGTGCTGTGGGTATGCAAACACAGCCCATTTTATCAACATTTTGATGTTTGAGATCCTGCATAGAGTTAACAAATGCTTCCACGAATATTTTGTACATGCAATCTGTAATGTCATACTAAGATCTGAGAATGGCCATTTTTTTCTTGAAAATCTACGAGATGTTTTTAGAGAAATCTTTGGATAACATGAATTTTTAACCTTTTGAGGGGTATCTTTCTGTAATCAGCCCTAAACGGGTTAATGCTTGGTTTTGTGAATACCTTCATTAGATACAAAAATGATCATCGGTGAATTCCACTTCCAATGAAGGGGGTTATGTTTATCTCGCAAGGACATATTTGGTGTTATGGCTGCCCAAAGAACAGCCCATTTTCTCCAAATGTCTATGCTTGGCAGCTTCTGGAGGGTTAACAAATGCATACCGAAATATTTTGTCCATGCAACTTGAACTGTCAATCCAAGACCTGCAAAAGGTCAATTTTTCTTGAAATTTTGTTTTGAGAAATCCACAGAAAACTGTAATTTTAAGCTTTTAAGGGGTATATCTCTTTAACCAGTCAAAAATAGGTTAAGACCTCGATTTTGGAATACACTTACTACTTACAAAAATGTTTCCCTGTCAGGTTTGCGTCCGGTAAAATAAGTTATGCATTTCTGTTGCATTCCCATTTGATGTTGTTGGTGTCCAAAAACAGACTATTTTTTCAAAATTTTCACATTTAGCAGCCCATGGAGGGTTAATAAATGCTTCCCGGAATAATTTATCCTATCAACTGGTAGTATGACACCAAGACCTATCAGTGGCCATTTTCTCTTGAAAACTCTACCAGATGTTTGTAAAGAAATCCAGGGAAAACATAATTTTTTAAGCTTTTGATGGGTATCACTATTGACAACCACAAAAGGGGTTAACGCTTGGTTTTCTGAATACTCTTATTACTTACAAAAATGGACCTCGTTGAATTCCACTTTCAACCAATGAGATTATGTTTATTTCTCAGGTACACATTGGGTGCTGTGTGTGTCCGAAAACAGCCCATTTCAACAAAATTACGATGCTTGGCAGCCTCTAGAGGCTTAATAAACCCTCACCGGAATATTTTGTCCATGCAACTTGTAATATCACATAAAGACCTGCGAGTAGTCATTTTTTCTTGAACACCTACAGGATGTTTTTAGAGAAATCCACAGAAATGGGAATTTTAAGATTTTAAGGGGTCTCTCTCTTTAGCCTGTCCAAAATGGGTTAAGACTTCGACTTTTGAATACCCTTACTACTTATAAAAATGTTTGCGTATAGATTGTGCCCTCGATAAAGGAAGGCACTTTTCTTTGTGGCGTACCCATTGGGTGCTGTTGGCGTACAAAAACAGCCCTTTTTCACAATTTTGACTTTTAGCACCCCGTGGAGGGTTAACAAATGTTCACCGTAATATTTTGCCCATGTAACTTCTATTTTCACCCCAAGGCCTGGGAGTGAGAAATTTTTCTTGAAAATCTACAAAACTCGTTTAGAGAAATCCACGAAAAGCATGAATTTTTTAGCTTTATGGGGGTATTGCTGTTTAACCAGCCCAAAACGGGTTAACGCTTGGTTTTTTGAACACCCTTATTACTTATAAAAAGGATCCGCGGTGAATTCCACTTCCAATAAAGGAAGTTATGTTTACCTCTCCGGTATCGTTTGGGTGCTGTGTGGGTCTGAAACCGGCCCATTTCATCAAAATTTCGATGTTTGGCAGCCTGTGGAGGGTTACCATATGCATCGCCTAATATGTCGTGTGTATCAAAGGTCGTGTCATGGGCAAGTCTAGCAATGATGAATGTTTAAAAAAAATCTGTAAGACGTGTTTCGAGAAAGTGCCGATAAACCCCAATTTTGGTAGTTTTTTGCCAATTCTGGCGAATCAAGGGTTAAAGGGTTGAATAGAAAATTCCGCTTCGGTACATTTTTAGATTTTTTGCCCCTCTATGCGTGTGACAAATTGTGTGAAAATCGGTTCGAAAATGGCTTCTGAATCGTACGGACAAAAATGTGTGGAAAAAAAAAAAAAAAACCCAAACCCCCTCCCCCCCCCTCCCCCCCCCCCCCCCCCAAAAAAAAAAAATAATAATCCGTAGAAAAACAATAGTCTTTTCCAGAAGGAAAAGCCTAAATAGTACGTCGCTTGCGGAATTCAAGAAATCCATTTTACCACCTTTGTATAAGCCTCCGTCATACTTCTCAACCGGAACAAGAAAATGCAACATCATCCATGCAAAACTACGAACTGGTTGTAGTGACCTCAATTGTGACAAATTCAATAATTACATATCCGATACTCCATTTTGTTCATGTAACGAAGGTGTTGAGGACGCAGAACACTATTTCTTCGTGTGTATCTTGAATTTTGATATTCGCAATACCCTCATCGGTGATTTGTCAAAATTCACAGCCCACTGGAATTCAACTGATTTAGTATTATATGGAAGCCCGTTATTACCCGAAAGTAGTAATACATCTATTTGTTTATCTGTTCAAAAATTCATTCGTGACTCACACAGATTCGATCTACAGCCTCACAATTAGGTATGTTCTCTACACAAGTGTGTCCTCTAGGATATAATAGAAATAATCTGACTTCCGCCGTGGGTATGCTATCGCTGCAGGACCCGAAACTCTCACTGTGAGAGTGTACCCACGGCGAAAGTTAGATTATCAAGGGTTTGGCCATGAATTTCGAAATAGTTGTGTGAACATCCCCAGAAGTGAAAACCTATGCTTAGTGGCAGTAATCAAGATGTTAATTTAGACTCACATTACGGCCAAGATACTATAGAATGCAAATGGGTGGGTGGCGGTCATCATCTTCATGTTTTTTTTTCTTTATATTCTATTTATTTTTTTTTTTTTTTTGATATCTTCTCTCTCTCTCTCTCTCTCTCTCTCGCTGTTTAATTTGTGTTTGTCTATAATGTTTAAAATATTTAGATTTTGTTAGATTCTGTTATTTATGGAATACGTTCTGCCATATTGTAAATTGTTAGTCTTTGTACAGGAACGGAGGGGCTTCTAAGTGGTAAGCACTTGTCCTCCAATCCTGATTTGCATTGTCAAATGGCAACTAGACTTTATGATTCTGGAGAATCATGGCTTTTCCCGATGAGATTCCATGATTCTTCATGACCCCACAGTGTCTGATGAATTGCTTTTAACTGTCTCACTGAAGTTCCTTCATTGATGTCATGAGAAAGGTGAGTATAGTAGTCTCAAATTACTCAGTTTGATAAGAAAATTGTTTAGGTAAAAACCATCATTAACGGTGGAGTGGGTTAATATCAATATCGTCGTCCGACAAGTTAATGACCCACAAAAGGAGTTATGTTTGTTTCACACACACCCACTGAGTGCTGTGTCTATTTGAAAATGGTCCATTTTATCTCAAATGTATCCAAAATATTGATGTCTGGCAGCTTGTAGAGGATTAACAAGTGCTAACAGGAATATTTTTCCATGCAACTTGTAATGTCACACTAAGAACTGCAAATGGCCATTTTTCTTTAAAAACTTCCAAGATGTTTTCAGAGAAATCCCTGCGCATACGCTCTTTTCCAATTCGACGTGACGAAATGCGAAATTCATGTCGCTCTTCATGGAAAGTGATGCCACAACTATTCCTGAACAAGGAGTGGAAATTTCATGAAAATCTGCCTAGAATTGGCTGAGATATGGTGTTTTGGAGAGAGGAGGTAATTGTTTGAATTTGGTCCTCCCTTTTCAAGCCAGTTCGAAAAAATACGTCGGAAATGGGCGCAGAATCCTTCAGTGCCTCCTCGCTGGAGTAAGTCCACTTAAATGTTACAATTGTGTGTGACTGGTGGAGAGTTGACTGTAAATGGAAGTTGCTTCTTTAAGACAGCCACCAGGGATCCCAACACAACCTTTAAACCTACGAGAATCTCAGAAGTTTAAAGTCAAGAGAAATTGGCGGTGATTGGGTTTCTGGCAGGCAGGAAAAGATTGACGAAGATTTGCATATTGGACATTAAAATAGCACTTCTGACATACACGAACGGTGTTCAGACCGCTGGAGGCAGCGACTTGAAATTTTCAGAACTTGTTCTACGAACCCTGGCCGACATTTTGGGATTTGTTTGGAGTGTCCGGACCGCGTGGAAAACGCCACGCATCGCTTGGAATGTGAGAGTACTATTCGTCCCGACTCTATCAGTTTAGAATGGACTCGGGCAGTGTTGTAGACGACTGTAGAGCTGCGATTGAGCATAACGTCCCAGGTTTCGGTGCCACATTGCCTAACCAGCTCCAAAAGAGCGGCGGGGGAGGGGTATCCTGACACTATCTTTAAAACTTAGATAATCGTCAGATGTTGAAGTGAAAAGAAATCGGCGGTGAGTAGGTTTTTTGGCGGGAAACGATTATTGAAAATTTGCCAATTAGACATTAAAATTGCACTTCTCACAAACGTGAACCGTGTCTAGACCGCTGAAGGTGTAAGAAAAAGTGGAATTGTACAATAAGGGACACACACGCGGTGTGTGCACAGTGGCCTATATCTATGTATGTATATTATATATATATGTAGGTATGGGTCTGTGTGTACATATCGAGTGTGTGTTTGCCCGCTTCAGTATTGAAAGTGCTAAAATACTCTGAGGTGGCCTTAAATTGTTACATTGATCATTAACTGATAGCGTTATGGATCAGTGGTTCTTACTTCATTGACCACTATTGTGAGAGACATGTAGTTTCTCGTGCTCGGCGGTGTTGACTTCGCACGAAATAATTGCGTCTGCAATATTATATTATTCTGAATCGGAGTCTAGTGGATCAGAACCGTGTGGAGCTTCCTATAGGTGAGTCGAATATTTATTTCTCCGTAGTTGTACCCTGCCGGGGCCGGTCATATTTTATGTAATTTACCGATCCTCGCCGTAAGCCGAAATATGTTATAAAAGGCTATATTAAATTGGTTCTAGGATTATTCACGATTGATCCAGGGCATCTTATTGCTGTTGCGATAGGATGCTATGGCCTAATCGTGATCTTTCGGCTTGGGGCGAGTTTCGGTGGCCCGATGGATTGTACCCCCCCCCCCCTCTCCTTTTATGGCATTAGCTTGAATGTACAGACGTGAATACTGAGATAACGCTACCCTCAGTGAATATTTAGCAATATTTAGGAGGGTAGGTGGGTCACAAATAATGAAGTAACCCTTCTGCTGGGTGACATGTGAAAGTAAATATTTGGTATTGCCGTATCTTGGACTCCCCTTCTTTAGTTAAGGGTAGTAGTCATGTAGTCTGGTGTGCATATTTTAAGGCGGCATAAGTGCCAGATTGTAGGGTTTTTCCCCCTCTTTAGTAGGGGACGTAACTATTTTATGAGGAATTATGATCTCACCTTGAAGGGTGAATGAAATGAGTTGGTCTGTACAACTTGAATGTAAATCTGAATGTACTGCTGAATTGTGGGAGGGTAGAGACGATTTGGGGATTTGTGAATAAATTTGCTAATAATTTAGTGGAATTGGTTTTTTTTGTATTTTTAATTCCTATTCTGTTTCAGAGTCCTAGTCCTAACATATATCTTAACACAAAACACGGTTTAAGGGTGGATTGGAATCATAGGAAGATGTTTGTTCCTTGGTTGACTGTTGTGGCGAGGTTCTCGGTAAGGGCTCACTTATTGTAAGTGAGTCCGGCCCGAGAACAGCGGCACAGCACGGGTGCCAGGGTAGTCTGGAATAATTTTGTAGAGGTTCTAGGTGATTGATTACGCTAACTAATTTTCGGTTTGAAATTGCGAACTTGTAACTAACCCCTCGACAACAAATCTGTGCTATGGCTAGACCTTGTTTGGCTTTGTGGCGTGGCTCTCGGCCGGAACTCACTTCATGTAAGTGAGTTCGGGGCCGAGAGACTCGACACAAAGTGAGAGCAGGGCGGGGTGGGTCGAGTTTCGCTACAGATTTTTGGCGTCGCCGACAGGATAATTTTTGTATTCGACAGGATAATTTTTGTATTCGACAGGATAATTTTTGTATTCGACAAGATAAATTTTTATTTTCAACAGAATATAATTTTAACCGATTAAATTTGGTTTGGCAGAGTAAATTTGAACCAACGTTTTGGATTGAAGGGTTGTGTGATTGAATCCGAGATATTTATATCCTAGTGACCATAATTTGTTAGGAATGTTGTAGGACTAAAATTGGACTCCTTGTTGTGAATTAATGTAATTGTTGGGGGTGTGGTCCTTACATATATATAAAATGGCTAGTGGAATTAGTAAAGAGCTAGGTGATTATATGTATGCCTCGGAGGCCTTGACCGCTGATATGACCTCCAAAGGTGCTAGATCGAAGAAATTACGTAATATTCCTCCTACTCCTGATCCTACCCCTGATGGGAAGTTTAATAAGGTTGATGAAGTTATGTTGAAATGTCAACAGTTGAGTGACGAATTGCAGAATTCTATTGTTGAGTTAGGTGACCAAACGGAGGATTACGCTGCAATCTTTGATACACCTGGGACGGTTTCGACAGGGGCCTCTGTGCGTCGAACTTCTGCAGGGCGTGCGGTTGATATGATGGGATTGCCCAGGGTGGTTCAACCTAAGAAAATTCCTGGGGAGAATCCGAAAGTATCGAGTTTGCCTAGACATCAGCATGGGGCAAGAGTTATACAGTCTGACGATAGGCATGGTGAGCAAGCTTATCCACGTAAACCGATTGTTACGCCCGATACGTTTAATGGAACCACCAGTGTAGCTGATTGGTTATCCCATTTTGAGAAATGTGTTGGGATTAACCAGTGGTCTGAAGACCGGGCTCGTCAATTTTTAGTGGTATCTTTAAGGGGCGCTGCCTTGCAGTTTTATGAAGATTTGGACCCGGAAATCAAATCCAATTCTCATAGAGTTATGCAGAGTTTGCGCGATCGTTTTGATCCATTTAAGGGGACTGCAATATATAGGGCCCAATTAAGGTCTAGACGTAGGTCACAGCGAGAGACTTTGCCTGAGTTAGCGGGAAGTATTAGACGCTTGGTGAGAAAGGCGTATCCAGGGGTTCCCCTCGATGTTAGGGATGACTTGAGTAAGGATAGTTTTATTTCCGCGTTGACGGACAATGAAGTTAGGATGCAAGTGTTGAGGGCTAAGCCTGAAACCCTTGATGCGGCAGTGCGTGCTGCTTTAGATGAGGAGTCGTACAAGAAGGTAGAGGTACCTCCTTCAGTTGGTGTAGTTGGGGAATCGGAAATTTCTAGTGAAATTGGTGCATTAACCCAGGCGGTCGAAAGTTTGCAGGAACAATTGAAAGAAATGCAGGTTGAGCAAAATAAATTGCGAGAAGAACTTTTCAGGCAGGATCGTGGTCAGGATAGGGATAGTTTTTATAGAGGTCGTTTGGGCCGAGGTGATTATGGAAATGGTAGAGGTAGGAATAGAGGTAGAGGTAAAGGTGACTGGTCCCATAGGTCCAATTTAGATAACAATCAGGATTTAAACGGGTAAAGACTGAGGTAGGGGTCGAACCTCAGTCTGTGATAGAAAGGACCCTCCCATCAGAGAGTATCGGTCATAGTTATCTGACTCTTAAGGTCTTGAATGAAAATGTTAAGTTCCTACTGGATACTGGTTCAGCGGTAAGCTTAATCAGTACCAGAGTGTTGCATGAAACTTTAGGTATTGAGCAGTCTCGAGTTAGAGAGGCTCCTCGTAGTGTTTTGGGGGCGAATGGGCAGCCCCTTGATTTAAAGGGGTTGGTGGATTTGCCTGTAACTGTTGGTAAGTATCAAATGTTCAAACATTTTACGTGGTTAATCTGTCCTTTGATGCAATTCTGGGAATTGACTTTATGAATAAAACTAATTCAGTGATTTCTTTGCCGGACAAAACTGTTATGATTCAAGGGGTTAAATTTTCCCTTGAGTTTTTGAAAGAAAATGATAAAATTCATGTATTATTGATTGAGGGATTGACAGTACCTCCCTTTTCTGAAGTTATAGTGCAGGGCCGAGTTGACGGTCCACCGGTTGGACAGAGCCTGTGTGAAAACGACCCAGGGTTCATGAAAGGTCATCACGGATTAATGTTGGGACGAAGTGTTGTTGATGTTAGTCAGCCGGAAGTTCCTGTTAGGCTGATAAATGTTTCTCAGACCCCTCAAAAGTTAAAAGGTGGTGAGTCTGTGGCTGTTCTTGAGAATGTTGACATTTTAGGTGAACAAATTAAGGAGGCTTCCCCTTCGGATGATGGGAAGTTCTCTTTGTTACAAACCTATGACAGAGCGGTTTTGACTGGAAATCAAGCGGAACAGGTCAATGATTTTTTAGAGAAGAACCGCGACGTATTTATACAGTTCGAAGGTGATTTGGGCCGCACTGATCTCATTCGGCATGATATTTGTACGGGTGACCATCTTCCTATTAAACAGCGGGCATATCGGCTCCCTTTTCACAAAAGGCGCGAGGTTGAGCAGCAGATAGATGTTATGCTTAAGCAAGGGGTAATTCAACCTTCCTCTAGTCCTTGGGCGGCTCCTATAGTTTTAGTTAAAAAGAAAGACAATAGTTTTCGTTTCTGCGTGGACTACCGTAAATTAAATGCCATTACAAAAAAAGATGCCTATCCTTTGCCCCGTATAGATGAGAGTTTAGAGGGTATGGCGGGGGCACAGTGGTTTTCCACTCTAGATTTGGCTTCTGGATACTGGCAAATGGAGCTAACTCCTGATGCCCGGGAGAAAACGGCTTTTACTACTGGCGTTGGGCTCTATCAATTCACGGTCCTCCCTTTTGGGCTCTGTGGCGCTCCTGGGTCCTTCGAGAGGCTCATGGAGCTAGTTCTCAAAGGGCTACACTGGAAGACTTGTCTCATATATCTTGATGACGTCATCATATATGCGCGGTCTTTCCAGGAGCATATTGAACGATTACAAGAGGTTTTTACTAGAATAAGGTCTGCAGGATTAAAATTGAAACCTTCTAAGTGTGCGTTGTTTAGACGTCAGGTTTCATATTTAGGTCACATTGTTTCCGCGTCGGGTGTGTCAGCTGACCCGGAGAAAATTGCGCGCGTAAAAGATTGGCCTGTTCCGACTTGCTTGAAAGATCTTCGAAGTTTTATCGGGTTATCCGCGTATTATCGAAAATATGTCTCACACTTTTCTACTTTGGCTAGTCCTTTGACCAAATTGACTCGTAAGAATGAAAAATTTGTTTGGGGCGAGGCCCAACAGGAGGCTTTTGAGATATTAAAAGACAAATTGTGTCAAAGTCCAATTTTGGCTTACCCAAATTTTGAGCCCGAATTTATTCTTAACACGGATGCGAGTGATTTTGCCTCTGGTTCGGTTTTGTCACAGATTATAGAAGGCAAGGAGCAAGTAATAGCTTATTTCAGTAAAACTCATTCCCAACAAGAGAGAAATTATAGTGTTACTAGGAAGGAGTTACTGGCAGTAATTAAAAGTGTTAAACACTTTAGACATTTCCTCATTGGCAAGCATTTTACACTGCGAACCGACCATGGGTCCCTGCAGTGGTTGTTTAATTTTAAGGAACCGGTTGGGCAGGTGGCGCGTTGGCTGGAATATCTCAGTGGGTTCGATTTTATGACGGTTCATCGTCGCGGTGAACAACATAAGAACGCAGATGCGCTGAGTAGGATTCCTTCCTGTAACAAACATGATATTAACACTGTTGAGTTTGAGTCTGCAATTCAATTGACTAAGGAAAGTCAGGGGGCTGATCCCCTTATTAAAAAATTTCTCGAAATGAAGAAAACGGGCGAGAAACCTGGACTTGAGAAATTAAAAGGAGAATCCCCGGAGCTTCAGAGGTATGTGAGTCAGTGGGAACAATTTTTAGTGAAAAATGACATTCTTCTTCGAGAGTGGACACAAATAGGGTCCCCCAGCAAATTTTTGTGAGTGGTCCCAAAAGACTTAAGAAGTCAGGTATGTAAGGAGCATCATGACTCTTTAGTGGGTGCACATTTGGGCGTTCATAAGACATATTCTAAAATTCGAGAGCGTTTCTTTTGGATAGGTTTGCGTCGGGATGTAGAACTCTGGGTTCAGTCTTGTCCGAATTGTCAGTGTCGTAAGCCACCGGGCAAGACCAGTCGAGCTCCTATGGTAACAGATAAAGTTTCGGAGCCTATGGAACGAATTGCTTTGGATATTTTGGGGCCATTACCTGAATCCGTTCAGGGTAATATTTACATTTTAGTTATATCAGATTATTTCTCCAAATGGACGGAGGCTTTTGCTATCCCCAATCAAAGGGCAAGTACAGTAGCCGATGTGGTAATTCGAGAGTGGATTAGTCGGTACGGAATGCCGAAATTTATTCATTCAGACCAGGGGTCAAATTTTGAATCTGATTTGTTTCAGGAAGTTTGCCGCTATTTTGAAATTAAAAAGACTCGTACCTCTCCCTATATGCCCCAAAGTGATGGCCAAGTTGAGAGGTTTAATAGAACTTTGGCGGCTATGTTAGCTTGCTTTGTAGAGGATAATCATGGCGACTGGGAATACTATCTTCCATTCGCCATGATGGCCTATAGAAGTGCCAAACATGAGACGACTGGGTTTACTCCCTTTAGTGTCATGTTTGGTAGAGAAATTACTTTACCTACAGAGTTAATCGCTGGTAAGATTCCTGATAGGGATTGGGCTCCCTCTCAATATGTTAGCGATTTGGAAAGTCGTCTAGCCCAAATATTTCAATTGGTCTCGTTGAAATGTGAATCCGAGATTAAGAGAAGAAAGAAAATATATGACAAGCGAGTTTTCGGCAAACCTTTTACCGTTGGGGATAGGGTCTGGCTTTATTTACCTAGAGTAAATAAAGGTCAGACCTCAAAATTTGCAAAATTTTGGGTTGGTCCCTACATCATAAAAAGCAAACTCTCGGACGCAAATTACCTTGTGGTTCGCGTCGGAGGAGGTAAACCCCAGGTTGTACATTTCAACCGGTTGAAGAAGTGTTTTTCACGTAATTTAAATTTGGGTGCCCCCATTGCTCCCACACCTGATAGTCCTATCGAGAGTAATGTTGACCGGCCCTCGGTGGGAGATCCTGAGGGGAGAGAGACGTTCGACGGGGAAGCTCCGACTAGTGGGCGTGGTCTTACCCTCCGGCGACCACGTCGACTAGGTTCTCAAAACTTTGTTTTTTATTAAGTATTTTTTTTCTTTCTCTCTGCCTGACACCACACTTGGTATTTGAGTTAAGTGGCAGTTCTCGGGGGCCTGAATATATATATATTTTGTTGAGCGCAATAAAATGTAAAAATTTGATATTATATTTAGCGCTTATGTATTGGCCTCCGAGGTGGTGCTGCCTTTGAAGTGTATTTAGTGTGGAACCAAATTTTCATGTAGATAATGGATAGATGAGCATTATTGGCTTGTCCATAATACGAGCTTTGTTGCATTATTTTAAATTGCGTCATTTCCCTGGTGTGGGGAGTTGCCGTATTGTATTGGTTCCAAGAAATTGGGGGTTTTTTTATTGGCTGTTGGAAATGGCAAATACAGGTGTGGTCGTCAAATTTCTATACCTGTTAAGATTTTTCTTAAACCCGCTGACCGGTTTGTTTTTTTATTTCGGTATGCAGGAGGGTTGGGATGTTAATAATTGGGGGGTTTTCGTGCGCGTGTGTATGGAGGGCGGTGAGAGTTATATGTTAGGGTATGATTCGGAATATAAGAGTTATGGAAGTTAAGGCACCGGTGCCAAGTATAATTGGATTTTTTTTTTTTCGCGAGAGATGTGTCCGTGGTAGAAAATAAATCAATTGACGGGTCAGCTTGGTTGGAGAAATTATCTTTCGGGAAATATTGAAATGGTTGTCCTTTTTAGTTGCTGGGTCCTCATCTTATCTATGTCGAATTATTGTATGAACAAAGATACTGTTCTGTTTGTAAATTTTCTTCTTGTAGCATTATGGCTTTAATAATGGGCCATTCCTTTATAAGAAGACTTGCAGCATGGTCAGGGGAAATACCTGGACGTCTGAGTTCGCTGGAAGCATATGGTGTTCCTGGTGCAACTATCCAACAACTTGAATGGATTTGTGTGGAGAGTGCAGAGACCGTACTTGTGCAGGTTGGCGAAAATGACATTGACTGTGATACTTTTTGTTTTTCACATTTTAAACTTTCTGTCGAAAGACTTTTAGAGAATTTGTTACGCCAAGGCGTTAAAAAAATTATCATTCTAGGACTGTTTCCTCGTGTGAAGACCAGAGTGTCTGGTATTGTGTACGAACTCCGTAGGGTGGCTGTCACCCAGTTTTACGAAACACTTAGAAGGTCTAATGTATTTTATAAAGCCTTATTTAAGGTGTCACGTTTACATTTTGCACGAGATGGTGTGCATTTGAATAACCTGGGTCAATGTCAATACCTAAAATACCTTGCTTTGGTCTTGGAGGAGCAGTGCTCCGTTGAATAAAGGTTCTACAAATAATCTTACCAATTTCCCGGGGAAATTGTGTGAAAGCTGAATGCTTTAGAATAAATGACATAAAAAGAATTGTATGTGCCTGATAAAGGTCATTACATCCAGAAAGTGAGATGAGTTCCTTGAGAACTTTCAGTTGTAATAGAAAAGATTTAATATTCCTTTGTTTTGGAAAGATAACCTTGAACTAAACTGGGTTCTAGATGGGACCATTATAAATATTGTCATCGTTTTATGCTTGAATGAGCTCAATCTGACGCTTACATCTCCTGTTGCATGACCTCGTCGGCTTCAGGCAGTGCAGACCCTGTACGTGGGTCAGTGCTGGTCGGGGACTCATTTCGGCCTAAAGCTATGACTGATTTCCTAAACGGAACCCCAGTTGGATGGATTTAAGGTGAATTATTTAAATAGTGATTTATTAATTTTTTTAAAACGAAAATACATAGAAATTATGAAGAAAAATTTATGTGTTTTATGAGGAACCAGCGACTACTTTTATTCAGCCAACAACTATTTCAATTCAACTAGCAATTATCTGGCTATTTTTTTTTAAATGGCCAGTATGACAAAATCTACTACCTTTGTTTGCGGAGGGGTGTATATATCTTTCCCCTTTTCCTTTTTCCTCTCCTATCTTTTTCAACAGGGACGTTGAATCTCGGGGTGGGGGTGGTGTAAGAAAAAGTGGAATTGTACAATAAGGGACACACACACGGTGTGTGCACAGTGGCCTATATCTATGTATGTATATTATATATATATGTAGGTATGGGTCTGTGTGTACATATCGAGTGTGTGTTTGCCCGCTTCAGTATTGAAAGTGCTAAAATACTCTGAGGTGGCCTTAAATTGTTACATTGATCATTAACTGATAGCGTTATGGATCAGTGGTTCTTACTTCATTGACCACTATTGTGAGAGACATGTAGTTTCTCGTGCTCGGCGGTGTTGACTTCGCACGAAATAATTGCGTCTGCAATATTATATTATTCTGAATCGGAGTCTAGTGGATCAGAACCGTGTGGAGCTTCCTATAGGTGAGTCGAATATTTATTTCTCCGTAGTTGTACCCTGCCGGGGCCGGTCATATTTTATGTAATTTACCGATCCTCGCCGTAAGCCGAAATATGTTATAAAAGGCTATATTAAATTGGTTCTAGGATTATTCACGATTGATCCAGGGCATCTTATTGCTGTTGCGATAGGATGCTATGGCCTAATCGTGATCTTTCGGCTTGGGGCGAGTTTCGGTGGCCCGATGGATTGTACCCCCGCCCCCCCCCCCCCCCCCCTCTCCTTTTATGGCATTAGCTTGAATGTACAGACGTGAATACTGAGATAACGCTACCCTCAGTGAATATTTAGCAATATTTAGGAGGGTAGGTGGGTCACAAATAATGAAGTAACCCTTCTGCTGGGTGACATGTGAAAGTAAATATTTGGTATTGCCGTATCTTGGACTCCCCTTCTTTAGTTAAGGGTAGTAGTCATGTAGTCTGGTGTGCATATTTTAAGGCGGCATAAGTGCCAGATTGTAGGGTTTTTCCCCCTCTTTAGTAGGGGACGTAACTATTTTATGAGGAATTATGATCTCACCTTGAAGGGTGAATGAAATGAGTTGGTCTGTACAACTTGAATGTAAATCTGAATGTACTGCTGAATTGTGGGAGGGTAGAGACGATTTGGGGATTTGTGAATAAATTTGCTAATAATTTAGTGGAACTGGTTTTTTTTTGTATTTTTAATTCCTATTCTGTTTCAGAGTCCTAGTCCTAACATATATCTTAACACAAAACACGGTTTAAGGGTGGATTGGAATCATAGGAAGATGTTTGTTCCTTGGTTGACTGTTGTGGCGAGGTTCTCGGTAAGGGCTCACTTATTGTAAGTGAGTCCGGCCCGAGAACAGCGGCACAGCACGGGTGCCAGGGTAGTCTGGAATAATTTTGTAGAGGTTCTAGGTGATTGATTACGCTAACTAATTTTCGGTTTGAAATTGCGAACTTGTAACTAACCCCTCGACAACAAATCTGTGCTATGGCTAGACCTTGTTTGGCTTTGTGGCGTGGCTCTCGGCCGGAACTCACTTCATGTAAGTGAGTTCGGGGCCGAGAGACTCGACACAAAGTGAGAGCAGGGCGGGGTGGGTCGAGTTTCGCTACAAAGGCAGCGACTTCTAATTTTCATAACTTGTTCTACGCACCCTGGCTGACAGTTTGGCATCTGTTGCGCGAGTGTCGAGGCCGCGTGAAGAACACCACGCATCGCGTGGAAAGTGAGAGTACTATTCGTCCCGACTCTATCAGTTTGGAATGGACTTGGGGACTGTTGTAGACTACTGTAGAGCAGCGATTGAGCATAAAGTCGGAGTTTTTTGTGCCAAATTGCCTAACCGGCTCCAAGGTATTATTTTTCGTCTGTACATCGCCCAGATCGCCTGTAGTTTATACCGTCACCATACGTTGACGTAGCCTTTTGTCATTTTCGCCACTTTCGACCCAGATTTGAGGGTACCTTCCTTCAACCCCATTTTATAGCAAAATCTAGCCATGCTCCCAACAACGCCCTCTCCCCGTCGGCCTGGGTGCTTCTAAAAATAGAAAGGTCAATGGGGAGGGGCCCGTTGGCAAACAAACGGGGGCAGGGCAGGTGTACTTGGTGAACAAACAGTTGTGTGAACATCCCCAGAAGTGAAAACCTTTGCTCAGTGGCTGTAATCAAGATGTTAATTTAGACTCCCATTACGGCCAAGATACTACAGAATGCA
This sequence comes from Pictodentalium vernedei, assembly GCA_031216915.1. Taxonomy (NCBI): domain Eukaryota; kingdom Metazoa; phylum Mollusca; class Scaphopoda; order Dentaliida; family Dentaliidae; genus Pictodentalium; species Pictodentalium vernedei. The sequence goes on along the minus strand of CM062294.1, from coordinate 126,153,047 downwards.
AATGGGTGGGTGGCGGGCATCATCACTGGATCTAATGTTGTATTTCATGTTTTCTTTTTTTTTTATATTCTATTTATCTCTCTCTCTCTCTCTCTCTCTCTCTCTCTCTCTCTCTCTCTCTCTCTCTCTCTCTCTCTTTCTCTCAGTTTAATTTGTGTTTGTCTATAATGTTTATAATATTTAGATTTTGCTAGATTTGTTATTTATGGAATACGTTCTGCCATATTGTAAATTATTAGTCACTGTACAAGAACGGAGGGGCTTCTAAGTGGTAAGCACTTGTCCTCCAATGCTGATTTGCATTGTCAAATGACAAATAAAATATGTTTAATCTAATCTAACAGTAGGGGGGGGGCATGTGTCCTAGGTAAAAAAAACAGCAGGGGGGGGGGGGGGGGGGCAGGTGTCCTAGGTAAAATAAACAGCATATGGGGGGGGGGGGGGTGATGTCCCTGCTAATTAATTTTAATAGGAGGCAGTTGTTCATGGGGCAGGTGTTCTATCCCACTGCCCAGTATTCAAATTTTCTATGGTACTTGGCCTTGACGGAAATAACATTTCAACACGAAACAACGGGAAACCTATTTGCAATAAAGCTGCAAATATAAACTTGATTTTAGGACCATTCCATGGACATTTTAAAGCCTACTGCGATATCAGCGTTTCTTACTCTCGTCCTATCACTACACCGCGGTATTTAACCCGAGTCGAGTTCTGACGTCATGCAAGTTTGACCGACATGCTTTCAATTCTGTTATTGACAACAACATATTTATAATTTCGTGCTTACTGATCCGAATTTTGAAAACGACACACGCAATCGCGAAAGCGTTTTCTGAAAAACACGATTCTGTAAAAGGTTTTAGTGAAATTTGATTATTTTTTTTATTTTCAATTTCGATGGCTCTTGTCGAAAAGGTGCTAATCACTGATCGTCCCAAACGAGATCAAAGACACGCCGTAGTTTAATAACAGACAGAGATTCTTCTAAGAATATACATGCGCAATCCTAAAATGCAATAAATCAAGTGTTTTTTCACGTTTTATGAGAGAAATATGTCCAATTGTATCATTGAATCATCTTTAGGTATATATGGGTGAGAAATTTTCTATACGGACAAAATACAGGCTAAATAAAATATTTGCCATTATTTTCCGCAGACGTATTTTTGTCTTTGCTTCTTGGGGAAATCCATGCTGCTAAATACAACGAAGGTGTGTTATTTGATGTGGTCAGAACCGTCAGGTGGTCGGGTCCGAAACCGCGCCTCGCATAAGATTTAGTGGGGGGTGTCGATTTTACAAGTAATGTAGGCAGCGTACACGGCATGGGCTGTCTGTCTTTAATCCTATAAACAGGGTTAAGGCTTGGTTTTTGAATACCCTTATTTATTTATTTATTTATTTGTTTATTGGTGTTTAAGGTCACATACTTATGCACAATGGCTAATCGTGGCCGTGACAGTTTTATAGGTGGAGGAAGCCGGAGTACACAGAGAGAACCACCAAGCACCGATGAGCAACTGTCAGCTCCTCAACATTCTAACTCTGTTCAAGCTCCGCTCAAGCAGGGTTACAGAGGGTGAAGACATATGTACCATCGACGTGCAGTATGCCTTAGTACACGGCGTCATCGTGCCCCCATGTCGGCAACCGGGCTAAAGTGCCTTGCCCAAGGACACAACGTGAGTCGTCCCGGACGGGGATCGGACTCTGGACCTCTAGCATAGAAGTACAACAGTCTACCACTGAGCCACCACGCTCCCTTAAATACCCTTAATACTATCATACATTATCCCTCATGAATTCTGAATCTGATAAAAGAGGTTATGTTTACCTATTACATACCCATTTGCTGCCCGAAAACAGCCGATTTTATCAAAATATTGACGTTTAGCAGCCTGTAGCGGGATTAACAAACGACTAGCGGAATATTCTATCTATGCAATTTGTAAGACCTGCCAATGTCCAATTGTTCTTGAAAATCGCCAACAAGCAGTTAGCGAAATCCACAGAAAATGTAAATTTTATGCTTTTAAGGGGTATCTCTCCTTATCCAGTCTAAAATAGGTTAAGTTTCATTCTTTTAAATACCCTTACTACTTACAAAACTGATCCTCTGTGAATTCTACGCGCAGTAAAAGAAGTTATATTTCTCTGTTACATATCCATTGGGTGCTCTTGGTGTCTGAAAACAATCCATTTTATCAACATTTTGATGTTTAGCAGCTCGTGGAGAGTTAACGAATGATCAACGGAATATTTTGTCCATGTAACTTGTAATGTCACATGAAGACCCGTGAATGGCCATTTTTTCTTGAAATCTACAAGATGTTTTTTAAGAAATCCAGGGAAAGCATGAAATTTTAAGTCTTTGATGGGTATCGCTGTTTAACCAGCCCAAAACGGGTTAAGACCAGCCCTAAATGGGTTAATGCTTGGTCTGATGAATTCCACTTCCAAAGAAGGAGGTTATGTTTATCTCGCAGGTACACATTGCGTGCAATGGATGCCCAAGGACAGTCCATTTTCTCAAAATTTCTATGCTTTGCAGCCTCTGGAGAGTTAACTAACGCTTACCGGAATATTTTGTCTATGTAACTTGTAATGTCACTCCAAGACCTGCAAATGGTCAATTTTTCTTGAATACTTACTAGATTTTTTGGAGAAATCCACAGAAAACTGGAATTTTAAGCTTTTAAGGGGTACATCTTAACCAGGCGAAAATGGGTTAAGACCTCGATTTTTTGAATACCCTTACTACTTACTAAATTTTTCTCTGTCAGTTTTGCATCCGGTAAAAGAAGTTATGTATCTCTGTGGCATTCCCATTTGTTGTTGTTGGTGTCCAAAAACAGACTATTTTTTCAAAATGTTGACATTTAGCAGCCGATGGAGGGTTAACAAGTGCTTACTGGAATCTTTTATCCATGCAACCGGTAATGTGACTCCCAGACCTATCAATGGCCATTTTCTGTTGAAAACTTACAAGATGTTTGTAACGAAATCCACGGAAAACATGATTTTTTTTAGCTTTCGATGGTCTTGCTAATAACCACCCCAAAAGGGGTTAACGCTTGGGTTTTTGAATACCCTTATTACTTACAAAAATGGTCCTCAGTGAATTCCACTTCCAACAAAGGAGATTATGTGTAACTCTCGGACATACATTGCGTGCTGTGTGCGTCCGAAAACAGCCCATTTTAACAAAATTATGATGCTTGGCATTCTGTAGAGGGTTAATAAACGCTCAGCGGAATATTTTGTCCATGCCACTTGTAATGTCACACAAAGACCTGCAAGTAGTCAATTTTTCTTGAAAACCTATGGAATGTATTTAAAGAAATCCACAGAAAATGGGAATTTTTAGATTTTAAGGGGTCTCTCTCTTTAGCCTGCCCAAAATGGGTTAAGACTTCGTTTTTTGAATACCCTTACTACTTACAAAAATGTTTCCCTATAGATTGTGCGCTCGATAAAAGAAATCACTTTTCTTTGTGGCGTACCCGTTGGGTGCCGTTGGCGTCCAAAAACAGCCCATTTTATCACAATTTTGACTTTTAGCAGCCCGTGGAGGGTTAACAAATGCTCACCGAAGTATTTTGTCCATGCAACTTCTATTGTCACATCAAGGCCTGGGAGTGACAATTTTTTCATGAAAATCTACAAGACTCGTTTAGAGAAATCCACGGAAAACCTGAATTTTTTAGCTTTTTGGGGGTATTGCTGTTTAACCAGCCCAGAACGGGTTAATGCTTGGTTTTTTGAACACCATTATTACATACAAAAATGATCTCCGGTGAATTCCACTTCAAATAAAGGAAGTTATGTTTATCTCTCGTGTATCGTTTGGGTGCTCTGGGGGCCTGAAACCGGCCCATTTCATCAAAATTTCGATGTTTGGCAGCCTGTGGAGGGTTACCATATGCATCGCCTGATATGTCATGTGTATCAAAGGTCGTGGCACAGACAGGTCTATCAATGGTGAAAGTTTAAAAAAAATCTACAAGACGTGTTTCGAGAAAGTGCCGATAAACCCCAATTTTGACAGTTTTTTGCCAATTCTGACGAAATAAGGGTTAAATCGAAAATTCTGCTTCGGTACATTTTTAGATTTTGTGCCCCTCTATGCGTGTGCAAAATGTTGTGAAAATCGGTCCGAAAATGGCTTCGGAATCGTGCGGACAAAATGGGTGGAAAAAAAAAAAACCCAAAAAACCCCCCCAAAAACTAGACTTTATGATTCTGGAGAATCATGGCTTTTCCTGATGAGATTCCAGGATTCTTCATGACGCCACAGTGTCTGATGAATTGTTTTTAACTGTCTCACTGAAGTTCCTCCATTGATTTTAAGAGAAAGGTGAATATAGTAGTCTCAGTTTGATAAAACATTGTTTACGTAAAAACCATCATTAACGGTGGAGGGGTTAATATCAATATTGTCGTCCTACGAGTCAATGTCCGACAAAGAGAGTTATGTTTGTTTGACACATACCCACTGAGTGCCGTGTCTGTTTGAAAATGGTCCATTTTATCTCAAATGTATCAAAAATATTGATGTCTGGTCCTGTATCAATTATCTCCTATTAGACCACAGTTGTTATGCATTATTATGTAATTTTTTCACACCTTGTAGAGCTCACCTATCACATGTCTGTTAATAGCGGAAGTAAATTTCTCTCCAATTGGTTTTTCCCCGTAGGATTAGTTTTATTTATTACAATGAAGATATCCATACATACAACGACAAACATGAAGTTATTACATTCATAAATAGGAAGTGTTGTTTGTACATATGTGGAGATAAAATATACCCTGGGATGGAGAAGGGGAGTATAGCCGTCTTACAAACTAGTATATATCTAGCCCCACTGCCGGGGAAATCTTGGCGCCATGCACCACTGCATTTGATAACCGCCTTACAGAGTAGTAAATATACCTGCCCCCCTTCCCATGTTGGGGACCCCCACCTTTTATTGTAAGGTTCCTTAGGCACAACATAGCGTCAATAAGATGGATATATACTGCCACGTCGCCACCCTGGGGCGGAGGAGGGGCAGTGTATAGCCGTTTTACAGACTAGTATATACCTGGACCCTCTGTCGGGGAAATGCTATAGTGTCAACACTATTTGATATTATAAGTAACTGATCCCATTGCAGCTAACGTTATTTACTGCTTTCTTATCATGCAGTGGCAGGGCGCGGTGGCATTGTGGTAGCTGGTTCTCGTCAGATCACCGAAGTAAAGCAACGTTGAGCCTGGTTTATCATTGGATGGGTGGCCGTCTGAGCGATCAATTCGGACTCCCATGCTGTGTCCTTGGGCAAGGCACTTAACTCTGATTGTCCATAGGGGGCATGATGCCGCCATGTACTAAGGCATTCTGCACGTCGACGGTACGCATGTCTTCAACCAATCTAACCCTGCCTGTGCTGCAGTTGGGAGTTACGATGTTGGGAAGCTGGCAGCTGCTCGTCGTTGCTCGGTGGTTCTCTCCAGGTACTGTGGCTTCCTCCACCCGTAAAACTGTCACGGTCATGATTAGCCATTGTGCATAAGTATATGCCCTTAAACACCAATAAATAAATAATAAATGATACCATGCAGGGCAGTGTGGAATACGAGGGGAGGCGTACCTTTCAATGTGTGTTTGGTTGGAGAAAGAGGCAGGGATGATGTGGTAACCTTGGTAATTTTGTTTGGATAAATCGACCGCTGGCGTGGGACACCGTGGAATTGACTGATGAAGCGGGACACAGTGAGAGTGGAACTTATGGGCAGTTATTCTTGATAATAAATAACTATACACTTACTTTTGAGTTCATACAAGGTGAGTATAGTAGTCTCAAATGAGAATGGCCAATATTTGTCTTGAAAACCTACGAGAGGCTTTTAGAGAAATCCTCGGAAAATACGAATTTTTAACCTTTTGAGGGGTATCGCTCTGTAACCAGCCCTAAACGGATTAATGCTTGGTTTTATGAATACCTTCATTACTTACAAAAATGATCCTCAGTGAATTTCACTTCCAATGAGGAAGGTTATGTTTATCACGCAGGTACACATTGGGTGTTATGGGTGCCCCAAAACAGCCCATTTTCTCAAAATGTCTATACTTTGCAGGCTCTGGGGGGTTAATAATTGCTTACCGGAATAGTTTGTCCATGCAACTTGTAATGTCACTCAAAGACCTGCAAATGGTCAATTTTTCTTGAAAACGTGCTAGATTTTTTTGAGAAATCCACAGAAAACGGGAATTTTAAGCTTTTGAGGGGTATATCTCCTTAACTAGTCGACAATGGGTTAAGACCTCGATTTTTGAATATCCTTACTACTTACAAAAATGTTTCTCTATCAGGTTTGCGTCCAGTAAAAGAAGTTACGTTTCTCTGTGGCATTTCCATTTGATGTTGTCAGTGTCCAAAAACAGACTATTTCTTCAAAATTTTTTGACATTTAGCAGCCCATGGAGGGTTAACAAATACCTACCAGAATAATGTATGCAACTGGTAATGTGATACCAAGACCTATCAACGGCCATTTTCTCTTGAAACCCTACAAGATGTTTAAAGAAATCCAGGGAAAGCGATTTTTAAGCTTTCGATGGGTATCCCTGTTAACCTCCACAACAGGGGTTAACGCTTGGTTTTTTGAATACCCTTATTACTTACAAAATGGTCCTCTGTGAATTCCACTTCCAACAAAGGTGATTATGTTTACCTCTCGTGTATACTTTGGGTGCTGTGCATGTCCGAAAACAGCCCATGTCAACAAAATTACGATGCTTGGCAGCTTGTAGATGGTTAATAAACGCTCACCAGAGTATTTTGTCCATGCAACTTGTAATGTCACATAAAGACCTACGAATAGTCAATTTTTCTTGAACCCCTACAAGTTACTGTTAGGGAAATTCACAGAAAATGGGAATTTAAAGCTTTTAAGGGATATCTCTCTTAGCCTACCCAAAATGGGTTAAGACTTCGACTTTTGAATACCCTTACTACTTACAAAAATGTTTCTGTATAAATTGTACACTCGATAAAAGGAGGCGCTTTTCTTTGTGGTGTACCCATTGGGTGCTGTTGGTGTCCAGAAACAGCCCATTTTATCACAATTTTGACGTTGGGGAGCCCTGGGAGGGTTAACTAATGCTGAACGGAATATTTTGTCCATGCAACTTGTAATGTCGCACCAAGACCTGCGAATAGCCGATTTTTTCTTGAAAACCTACAAGATGTTTTTAGAGAAATCCACAGAAAATGGGTATTTTAAGATTTTAATGGGTATCTCTCTTTAACCAGTCAAAAATGGGTTAAGACGTCGAATCTTGAATACCCTTACCACTTTCAAAAATATTTTCCGATCAATTTTGCGTCCGATAAATGAAGGCCACTTTCTCTGTGTTATACCGTTTGGGTGCTGTTGGCGTCCAAAAACAGCCCATTTTATCACAATTTTGACGTTGGGGAGCCCTGGGAGGGTTAACTAATGCTGAACGGAATATTTTGTCCATGCAGCTTGTAATGTCGCACCAAGACCTGCGAATAGCCGATTTTTTCTTGAAAACCTACAAAATGTTTTTAGAGAAATCCACAGAAAATGGGTATTTTAAGATTTTAATGGGTATCTCTCTTTAACCAGTCAAAAATGGGTTAAGACGTCGAATCTTGAATACCCTTACCACTTTCAAAAATATTTTCCGATCAATTTTGCGTCCGATAAATGAAGGCCACTTTCTCTGTGGTATACCGTTTGGGTGCTGTTGGCGTCCAAAAACAGCCCATTTTATCACAATTTTGACTTTTAGCAGCCTGTGGAGGGTTAACAAATGCTCACCGCAGTATTTTGTCCATGCAACTTCTATTGTCACATCAAGGCCTGGGAGTGACAATTTTTTCTTGAAAATCTTCAAGACTCGTTTAGAGAAATCCACGGAAAACCTGAATTTTTTAGCTTTATGGGGATATTGCTGTTTAACCAGCCCAAAACGGGTTAACGCTTGGTTTTTTGAACACCCTTATTACTTACAAAAATGATCCGCGGTGAATTCCACTTCCAATAAATGAAGTTATGTTTATCTCTCGTGTATCGTTTGGGTTCTCTGGGGGCCTAAAACCGGCCCATTTCATCAAAATTTTGATGTTTGGCAGCCTGTGGAAGGTTACCATATGCATCGCCAGATATGTCATGTGTATCAAAGGTCGTGGCACAGGCAGGTCTATCAATGATGAAGGTTTAAAAAAAATCTACAAGACGTGTTTCGAGAAAGTTCCGATAAACCCCAATTTTGACAGTTTTTTGCCAATTCTGACGAAATAAGGGTTAAATCGAAAATTCCGCTTGGGTACATTTTTAGATTTTGTGCCCCTGTATGCGTGTGCAAAATTTCGTGAAAATCGGTTCGAAAATGGCTTCTGAATCGTACGGACAAAATGTGTGGAAAAAAAAAAAAAAAAAAAAAAAAAAAAAAATAATAATCCGTAGAAAAACAATAGTCTTTTCCAGAGGGAAAAGCCTATAAAAAAAAAAAAAAAAAAAAAAAAAAAAAAAATAATAATCCGTAGAAAAACAATAGTCTTTTCCAGAGGGAAAAGCCTAAAAAAAAAAAAATAATAATAATCCGTAGAAAAACAATAGTCTTTTCCAGAGGGAAAAGCCTAAAAACTAGACTTTATGATTCTGGAGAATCATGGCTTTTCCCGATGGGATTCCATGATTCTTCATGGCGCCACAGTGTCTGATGAATTGTTTTTAACTGTCTCACTAAAGTTCCTCCATTGATTTTAAGAGAAAGGTGAATATAGTAGTCTCAAATGACTCAGTTTGATAAAACATTGTTTACGTAAAAACCATCATTAACGGTGGAGGGGTTAATATCAATATTGTCGTCCTAGAGTCAATATCCGACAAAAGGAGTTATGTTTGTTTGACACATACCCACTGAGTGCTGTGTCTGTTTGAAAATGGTCCATTTTATCTCAAATGTATCAAAAATATTGATGTCTGGTCCTGTATCAATTATCTCCTATTAGACCACAGTTGTTATGCATTATTATGTAATTTTTTCACACCTTGTAGAGCTCACCTATCACATGTCTGTTAATAGCAGAAGCAATTTTCTCTCCAATTGGTTTTTCCCCGTAGGATTAGTTTTATTTATTACAATGAAGATATCCATACATACAACGACAAACATGAAGTTATTACATTCATAAATAGGAAGTGTTGTTTGTACATATGTGTAGATAAAATATACCCTGGGACGGAGAAGGGGAGTATAGCCGTCTTACAAACTAGTATATATCTAGCCCCACTGCCGGGGAAATCTTGGCGCCATGCACCACTGCATTTGATAACCGCCTTACAGAGTAGTAAATATACCTGCCCCCCTTCCCATGTTGGGGACCCCCACCTTTTATTGTAAGGTTCCTTAGGCACAACATAGCGTCAGTAAGATGGATATATACTGCCACGTCGCCACCCTGGGGCGGAGGAGGGGCAGTGTATAGCCGTTTTACAGACTAGTATATACCTGGATCCTCTGTCGGGGAAATGCTATAGTGTCAACAATATTTGATATTATAAGTAACTGATCCCATTGCAGCTAACGTTATTTACTGCTTTCTTATCATGCAGTGGCGGGGCGCGGTGGCATTGTGGTAGCCGGTTCTCATCAGATCACCGAAGTAAAGCAACGTTGAGCCTGGTTTATCATTGGATGGGTGGCCGTCTGAGCGATCAATTCGGACTCCCATGCTGTGTCCTTGGGCAAGGCACTTAACTCTGATTGTCCATATGGGGGCATGATGCCGCCATGTACTAAGGCGTACTGCACGTCGACGGTACGCATGTCTTCAACCAATCTAACCCTGCCTGTGCTGCAGTTCGGAGTTATGATGTTGGGAAGCTGGCAGCTGCTCGTCGTTGCTCGGTGGTTCTCTCCAGGTACTGTGGCTTCCTCCACCCGTAAAACTGTCACGGTCATGATTAGCCATTGTGCATAAGTATATGCCCTTAAACACCAATAAATAAATAATAAATGATATCATGCAGGGCAGTGTGGAATACGAGGGGAGGCGTACCTTTCAATGTGTGTTTGGTTGGAGAAAGAGGCAGGGAGGATGTGGTAACCTTAGTAATTTTGTTTGGATAAATCGACCGCTGGCGTGGGACACCGTTTAATTGACCGACGAAGCGGGACACAGTGAGAGTGGAACTTATGGGCAGTTATTCTTGATAATAAATAACTATACACTTACTTTTGAGTTCATACAAGGTGAGTATAGTAGTCTCAAATGAGAATGGCCAATATTTGTCTTGAAAACCTATGAGAGGCTTTTAGAGAAATCCTCGGAAAATACGAATTTTTAACCTTTTGAGGGGTATCGCTCTGTAACCAGCCCTAAACGGATTAATGCTTGGTTTTATGAATACCTTCATTACTTACAAAAATGATTCTCAGTGAATTTCACTTCCAATGAGGAAGGTTATGTTTATCATGCAGGTACACATTGGGTGTTATGGGTGCCCCAAAACAGCCCATTTTCTCAAAATGTCTATACTTTGCAGGCTCTGGGGGGTTAATAATTGCTTACCGGAATATTTTGTCCATGCAACTTGTAATGTCACTCAAAGACCTGCAAATGGTCAATTTTTCTTGAAAACGTGCTAGATTTTTTTGAGAAATCCACAGAAAACGGGAATTTTAAGCTTTTGAGGGGTATATCTCCTTAACTAGTCAACAATGGGTTAAGACCTCGATTTTTGAATATCCTTACTACTTACAAAAATGTTTATCAGGTTTGCGTCCAGTAAAAAAAGTTACGTTTCTCTGTGGCATTTCCATTTGATGTTGTCAGTGTCCAAAAACAGACTATTTCTTCAAAATTTTTGACATTTAGCAGCCCATGGAGGGTTAACAAATGCCTACCAGAATAATGTATGCAACTGGTAATGTGATACCAAGACCTATCAACGGCCATTTTCTCTTGAAACCCTACAAGGTGTTTGTAAAGAAATCCAGGGAAAACGATTTTTAAGCTTTCGATGGGTATCCCTGTTAACCTCCCCAACAGGGGTTAACGCTTGGTTTTTTGAATTCCCTTATTACTTACAAAAATGGTCCTCTGTGAATTCCACTTCCAACAAAGGTGATTATGTTTATCTCTCGTGTATACTTTGGGTGCTGTACGTGTCCGAAAACAGCCCATGTCAACAAAATTACGATGCTTGGCAGCTTGTAGATGGTTAATAAACGCTCACCGGAGTATTTTGTCCCTGCAACTTGTAATGTCACATAAAGACCTACGAATAGTCAATTTTTCTTGAACCCCTACAAATTACTGTTAGGGAAATTCACAGAAAATGGGAATTTAAAGCTTTTAAGGGATATCTCTCTTAGCCTACCCAAAATGGGTTAAGACTTCGACTTTTGAATACCCTTACTACTTACAAAAATGTTTCTGTATAAATTGTACACTCGATAAAAGGAGTCGCTTTTCTTTGTGGTGTACCCATTGGGTGCTGTTGGTGTCCAAAAACAGCCCATTTTATCACAATTTTGACGTTGGGGAGCCCTGGGAGGGTTAACTAATGCTGAACGGAATATTTTGTCCATGCAACTTGTAATGTCGCACCAAGACCTGCGAATAGCCGATTTTTTCTTGAAAACATACAAGATGTTTTTAGAGAAATCCACAGAAAATGGGTATTTTAAGATTTTAATGGGTATCTCTCTTTAACCAGCCCAAAATGGGTTAAGACGTCGAATATTGAATACCCTTACCACTTTCAAAAATATTTTCCGATCAATTTTGCGTCCGATAAATGAAGGCCACTTTCTCTGTGGTATACTGTTTGGGTGCTGTTGGCGTCCAAAAACAGCCCATTTTATCACAATTTGGACTTTTAGCAGCCCGTGGAGGGTTAACAAATGCTCACCGCAGTATTTTGTCCATGCAACTTCTATTGTCACATCAAGGCCTGGGAGTGACAATTTTTTTTTGAAAATCTACAAGACACGTTTAGAGAAATCCACGGAAAACCTGAATTTTTTAGCTTTATGGGGGTATTGCTGTTTAACCAGCCCAAAACGGGTTAACGCTTGGTTTTTTGAACACCCTTATTACTTACAAAAATGATCCTCGGTGAATTCCACTTCCAATAAATGAAGTTATGTTTATCTCTCGTGTATCGTTTGGGTTCTCTGGGGGCCTAAAACCGGCCCATTTTATCAAAATTTCGATGTTTGGCAGCCTGTGGAGGGTTACCATATGCATCGCCAGATATGTCATGTGTATCAAAGGTCGTGGCACAGGCAGGTCCATCAATGATGAAGGTTTAAAAAAAATCTACAAGACGTGTTTCGAGAAAGTGCCGATAAACCCCAATTTTGACAGTTTTTTGCCAATTCTGACGAAATAAGGGTTAAATCGAAAATTCCGCTTCAGTACATTTTTAGATTTTGTGCCCCTCTATGCGTGTGCAAAATTTTGTGAAAATCGGTCCAAAAATGGCTTCGGAATCGTGAGGACAAAATGTGTGGAACCCCCCCCCCCCCCCCCCCCCCCAAAAAAAAAAAATAATAATAATCCGTAGAAAAACAATAGTCTTTTCCAGAGGGAAAAGCCTAACTAGACTTTATGATTCTGGAGAATCATGGCTTTTCCCGATGCGATTGCATGATTTTGAAAGACCTCACAGTGTCTGATGAATTGTTTTTAACTGTCTCACTGAAGTTCCTTCATTGATGTTATGAGAAAGGTGAAGATAGTAGTCTCAAATGACACAGTTTGATAAAAAATTGTTTAGGTAAAAACCATCATTAATGGTGGAGTGAGTTAATGTCAATTTCGTCGTCCAAAAAGTCAATGACCGACAAAAGGAGTTATGTTTGTTTGACACATACTCACTGAGTGCTGTGTCAATTTAAAAATGGTCCATTTTATCTCAAATGTATCCAAAATATTGATGTCTGGCAGCTTGTAGAGGGTTAACAAGTGCCAACAGGAATATTTATTCATGCAACTTGTAATGTCACACCAAGAACTGTGAATGGCCATTTTTTCTTTAAAATCTACAAGATGTTTTCAGAGAAATCCAGGGAGAACAGGAATTTTAAGCTTTTGATGGGTATCATTGTTTTGCCAGCCCAAAACGGGTTAAGTGTTGTTTTTGGAATACTCTTATTACTTCCAAAAATAATTCTCAGTGAATTCTACTTCCACTTATTTTGATCTCTCCTCCCAACTTCAGGTGCTGTGGGTACGCAAACACAGCCTATTTTATCAACATTTTGATGTTTGAGAACCTGCATAGGGTTAACAAATGTTTACAGGAATATTTTGTACATGCAACTTGTAATGTCACACTAAGATATGAGAATGGCCATTTTTTCCTGAAAATCTACAGGATGTTTTTAAAGAAATCCTCAGATAACATGTATTTTTAACCTTTTGAGGGGTATCTCTCTTTAACCAACTTAAAGGGTTAATGCTTGGTTTTGTGAATATCTTCATTACTTACAAAAATGATCGACGGTGAATTCCACTTCCAATGAAGGAGGTTATGTTTATCTCGTAGGTACACATTTGGTGTTATGGTTGCCCAAGAACAGCCCATTTTCTCCAAATGTCAATGCTTGGCAGCCTCTGGGGGGTTAACAAATGGTTACCGAAACATTTTGTTCATGCAATTTGTAATGTCACTCGAAGACCTGCGAATGGTTAATTGCTCTAGAATTTTTTTTTTTTGAGAAATCCACAGAAAACTGGAATTTTAAGCTTTTAGAGGGTATATCTCCTTAACCAGTCAAAAATGGGTTAAGACCTCGATTTTTGAATACATTTACTACTTACAAAAATGTTTCCCTGTCAGTTTTGCGTCCGGTAAAAGAAGTTACGTTTCTCTGTTGTATTCCCATTTGATGTTGTTGTTGTTGTTCAAAAACAGACTATTTTTTCAAAATTTTGACATTTAGCAGCCCATGGAGGGTTAACAAATGCTTACCGGAATAATTTATCCAATCAACTGGTAATGTGACACCATGACCTATCAATGGCCATTTTCTCTCGAAAACCCTACCAGATGTTTGTAAAGAAATCCAGGGAAAACATAAATTTTTAAGCCTTTGATGGGTATCACTATTAGCAACCACAAAATGGGTTAACGCTTGGTTTTTTGAATACCCTTATTACTTACAAAAATGGTCTTTGGTGAATTCCACTTCCAACAAAGGAGATTATGTTTATTTCTAAGGTACACGTTGGGTGATGTGAGTGCCTGAAAACAGCCCATTTCAACAAAATTACGATGCTTGGCAGCCTCTAGAGGGTTAATAAACGCTCACCGGAATATTTTGTCCATGCAACTTGTAATATCACACAAAGACCTGCGAGTCCTCAATTTTTCTTGAAAACCTACAGGATGTTTTTAGAGAAATCCACAGAAAATGGGAATTTTAAGATTTTAAGGGGTCTCTCTCTTTAGCCTGTCCAAAATGGGTTAAGACTTCGACTTTTGAACACCCTTACTACTTACAAAAATGTTTGCATATAGATTGTGCGCTCGATAAAAGAAGGCACGTTTGTTTGTGGCGTACCCATTGGGTGCTGTTGGCGTCCAAAAACAGCCCATTTTATCACAATTTTGACTTTTAGCAGCCCGTGGAGGGTTAACAAATGCACACCGCAGTATTTTGTCCATGCAACTTCTATTGTCACACCAAGGCCTGGGAGTGACAAATTTTTCTTGAAAATCTACAAGGCTCGTTTAGAGAAATCCACGGAAAATACAAATTTTTGAGCTTTATGGGGGTATTGCTGTTTAACCAGCCCAAAACGGGTTAACGCTTGGTTTTTTGAACACTCTTATTACTGACATAAATGATCTTCGGTGCATTCCACTCCCAGTAAAGAAAGTTATATTTATCTCTCGTGTATTGTTTGGGTGCGATGGGAGCCTGAAACCGGCCTATTTCATCAAAATTTCGATGTTTGGCAGCCTGTGGAGGGTTACCATATGCATCGCCTGATATGTCGTGTGTATCAAAGGGCGTGTCATAGACAGGTCTAGCAATGACGAATGTATAAAAAAAACCTACAAGACGTGTTTCGAGAAAGTGCCGATAAACCCCAATTTTGGCAGTTTTTTGCCAATTCTGAGGAAATAAGGGTTAAATCGAAAATTCCGCTTCGGTACATTTTTAGATTTTGTGCCCCTCTATGCGTGTGCAAAATTTCGTGAAAATCGGTTCGAAAATGGCTTCTGAATCGTACGGACAAAATGTGTGGAAAAAAAAAAAAAAAAAAAAAAAAAACCCCAAAAAACTAGACTTTATGATTCTGGAGAATCATGGCTTTTCCCGATGAGATTGCATGATTTGTCATGACCCCACAGTGTATGATGAATTGCTTTTGACTGTTTCACTGATGTTCCTTCATTGATGTCATGAAAAAGGTGAGTACAGAAGTCTCAAATGACTCAGTTTGATAAAAAAAATGTTTAGGTAAAAACCATCATTAATGGTTGAGAGGGTTAATATCAATATCGTCATCCAACAAGTTAATGACCAACAAAAGGAGTTATGTTTGTTTGACACATACCCACTGAGTGCTGTATCTATTTGAAAATGGTCCGTTTTATCTCAAATGTATCCAAAATATTGATGTCTGGCAGCTTGTTAAGGGTTAACAAGTGCTAACAGGAATATTTATTCATGCAACTTGTAATTTCACATCAAAAACTGTGAATGGCCATTTTTTACTTAAAAATCTACGAGATGTTTTCAGAGAAATCCAGGGAGAACATGAATTTTAAGCTGTTGATGGGTATAATTGTTTATCCAGCCCAAAACGGGTTAAGGGTTGTTTTTTAATATGCTTATTACTTATAAAAATAATTCTCAGTGAATTCTACTTCCACTTATGTTGATTTCTCATCTTAATTTCGGGTGCTGCGGGTATGCAAACACAGCCCACTTTTCCAACATTTTTGAGGTTTGGGAACCAGCATAGGGTTAACAAATGCTTACTGGAATATTTTGTACATGCAACTTGTAATTCATACTAAGATCTGAGAATGGCCAATTTTTCTTTGAAAATCTATGTGATGTTTTAAGAGAAATCCTCGGATAACATGAATTTTTAACCCTTTGAGGGGTATCACCCTGTAACCAGCTCTAAACGGGTTAATGCTTGGTTTTATGAATACCTTCATTACTTACAAAAATGATCCTTGGTGAATCCCACTTCCAATGAAGGTGGTTATGTTCATCTCGCAGGTACACATTGGGTGTAATGGGTGGCCAAGTACAGCCCATTTACTCAAAATTTGCTGCCTCTGGAGGGTTAACAAACACTTACCGGAATCTTTTGTTCATGCAACTTGTAATGTCACTCCAAGACCTGCAAATGGTCAATTTCTCTTCAATACTTACCAGATTTTTTTGAGAAATCCACAGAAAATGGGAATTTTAAGCTTTTAAGGGGTGCATCTCCTTAACCGGGCGAAAATGGGTTAAGACCTCAATTTTTGAATACCCTTACTACTTACTAAAAATTTTCCCTATCAGTTTTGCGTCCGGGAAAAGAAGTTATGTTTCTCTGCAGCATTCCCGTTTGATATTGTTGGTGTCCAAAAACAGACTATTTTTTTCGAAATTTTGACCATTTAGCAGCCCATGGAGGGTTAACAAATGCTTATCTGAATATTTTATCCATGCAACTGGTAATGTGACTCTAAGACCTATCAATGGCCATTTTCTCTTGAAACCCTACGAGACGTTTGTAAAGAAATTCAGGGAAAACATGATTTTTTTTAAGCTTTTGATGGGTATTGCTGTTAACCATCCCAAAAGGGGTTAATGCTTGGTTTTGTGAATACCCTTATTACTAACAAATTTGGTCCTCGGTGAATTCCACTTCCAACAAAGTAGATTCTGTTTATCTCTCGGGTATGAATTGGGTGTTGTGCACGTCTGAAAACAGCCTATTTCAACAAAATTACGATGCTTAGCAGCCTGTAGAGGGTTAATAAATGCTCACCGGAATATTTTGTTCATGCAACTTGTAATGTCACACAAAGACTTGCGAATAGTCAATTTTTCCTGAAAACCTACAAGTTCCTTTTAGAGAAATCCACAGAAAATGGAAATTTTAAGCTTTTAAGGGGTATCTCTCTTTAACCAGTCCAAAATGGGTTAAGACTTCGACTTTTGAATACCCTTACCACTATCAAAAATGTTTCCCCATCAATTTTGCGTCCGATTAAAGAAGGAACCTTTCTCGGTGGTACACCAAGTGGGTGCTGTTGGCGTCCAAAAACAGCCCATTTTATCACAATTTTGACTTTTAGCAGCCTGTGGAGGGTTAACAAATGCTCACCGCAGAATTTTGTCCATGCAACTTCTATTGTCACACCAAGGCCTGGAAGTGACAAATTTTTCTTGAAAATCTACAAGACACGTTTAGAGAAATCCACGGAAAATACGAATTTTTGAGCTTTATGGGGGTATTGCTGTTTAACCAGCCCAAAACGGGTTAATGCTTGGTTTTGTGAACACCCTTATTACTGACAAAAATGATCCTCGGTGAATTCCACTCCCAATAAAGGAAGTTATGTTTATCTCTCATGTATCATTTGGGTGCTCTGGGGGCCTGAAACCAGCCCATTTCATCAAAATTTTGATGTTTGGCCGCCTGTGGAGGGTTACCATAAGCATCGCCTGATATGTCGTGTGTATCAAAGGTCGTGTCACAGACAGGTCTATCAGTGATGAATGTTTAAAAAAAAATCTACAAGACATGTTTCGAGAAAGTGCCGATAAACCCCAATTTTGATAGTTTTTTGCCAATTCTGACGAAATAAGGGTTAAATCGAAAATTCCGCTTCGGTACATTTTTAGATTTTGTGCCCCTGTATGCGTGTGCAAAATTTCGTGAAAATCGGTTCGAAAATGGCTTCTGAATCGTACGGACAAAATGTGTGGAAAAAAAAAAAAAAAAAAAACCCCCCAAAAAAAAAACCCAAAAAAATAATAATCCGTAGAAATTCAAAAGCCTTTTCCAGAGGGAAAAGCCTAAAAAAAAAAAAAAAAAAAAAAAAAAATAATAATCCGTAGAAAAACAATAGTCTTTTCCAGAGGGAAAAGCCTAAAAAGAAATGTCGATACGTCTATAGTAAATGGAAGTAGGTTGTTAGTACTATTACGGACATTTGAGTAGATTGGACAATGTAGGACAAATGCTATGGTGTCTCACACATCCTACACTCACAGGAAGGGGTAGGTGACAGATGATATAAATGAGAATTAAGGCTACTATAACGCAGTCGCAACCTTCGGTGGTATATTATGGCTGCGTGTAATTTCGCACCACTTTAAAACACAGGTGGTCGTTGATTTTCAACATTTAGGAACGTCTTGAAATTGATCAACGAGGAGTCCTCGCTGCCAGATAAGGGTAGCTTGTTCCATTAGTCTGTGATGCTGGGGATAAAAGAAGACTGATACAATTGTGTACGACAAAAAGGAACTCTGTGGTTATGACATGACCGAGACGATCGGAGGAACTTTATTGGAAATATATGGGGGCGACATATGATGATACATTTTGAAGTACTGTAACAGCTTGTATTTGCGATTTCTTTCTTCTAGAGAATCCCAACGTGTTTCGGAATAAATCAAAGACTTACTACAACTGACAGTTGCCCCGGTAATGATCCCTGGGGCTAGGATCTATATTTTTCTAGCTCGGCGACTACAGCAGCCAAACAATTATCCCAGACAGCATCAGTGTATTCAAGTAGAGGCTTAATGAAGACAAAGTATTTTTCTAGGACGCTGGGATCGAGATTGAATTTCTGCTTCTTTTGTAGGTCTAAGGGAGACCAGATTTTAAAGCAGATATGGTCAATGTGGTGGTTCCATGTACATGTGCTGTTTAATATGACTCCTAAATGTTTACGATTACTTACTTCGGATATCCCGTGCATCACATAAGAATAATGGTGGATGGGCAGTGGGGTTGCTTTTACGTGATATAAGCACACTCTGTTTTGCTGGGATTAAATTCAACCAACCACTTCTTAGCCCTATTGTGGCAAGGTCATGATTGATTAATCTTGAAGCTTGTTCTTGATTCTCTACAATAAGATATAGGGAAGGATCATCTGCAAAGAGACGTATGCTACTGAGTAAATCTTCGGTTATGTCATTAATATATATAAGGAACAACAAAGGTCCAAGTATCGAACCTTGTGGAACACCAGAAATAATGGTCTCCAGGTTGATGTGTCCGATTCCATCACAACTCGTTGAGACCTATCCGAGAGGTACGATTTCCAGAACATCAGTAGTTCATTGAGACACCAAGTTTCTCCAGCTTGTGAATAGGACCAACATGCCATACCTTGTCGAAAGCCTTACTGACATCACAGAAGACCACCCTAACTTTTCTGCCTCCATCAAGAGCTTGACTGAATTCATCGTATACGTCAGTCAGTTGGAGGGCAGTTGAATCACCAGGTGTAACACCTGATTGGAATTGACTAAGGACATTGTTGTCAATCAGAAACCGAAACAAGCGTTTGAAAACACATCTTTCAAGTATTTTACCTACAAAACTAATCGGTCACATCGGGCGATAATTAGTAAATGGATTTGAGGGCTGTTTTTTTTTTAATTGGGGAGACATTTGCTTTGCCAGGGAGGAAAAGTAAGAGTTATTCAACAGCACATTAAATAAGATTGAAAGAGGCTCACCCAGGGAGGATTTACATTCTTTAAGAAGGCGCGGACTTACAAGTTCGGGACAAGACGCCCTAGACACCCTTATCGGCTTCATTGCTTCAAATACTTCACTACAATGCAGAGTGATAAAAGCAATACCTTGTGAACCTGGGATGCTGAATCAGGTAGGGGGCTTTCGAATCGCCAACTGTTGAGATAGAACCGCAGTATTCGTTGAACACTTCTGCTTTATCAACACTTGAGGAATAAACTTTATTTAAATGGATAATAGTTGGAATTTCTGCTACTTTACTGCCACTGATAAGTGTTTTTAGAGTCTTACCTCACAATGATGAGGGGGCTTCGTCGCTCTTTAGTGTGGTCTTCCACTATGGCAGATGACATGTTCAGATGGAGCTCGAATCAGGGACTGAAACTGTCACGCTTAATGATAAAATGGCACTTTGGTACTTGGCACGTAAATTAGAAGTGTTGGCTATTAAAAATCAATATTATAGGTATTCCAGCCCGGCTATTCCAGAAAAGGCCTACCTACGGAGAACTTGGATTATTCTGAGTGTAGTGTGCTGAACATAAACAAGAGAAGAAATGGGGGAGCGGCCCCAATAAGTCATTTCAACCTCGTTGAACGACTTAATCCTTTACCCAGCATAAAGAGCAGACGGCACTTGCAAACAAAATTATTGAACAACTAATAGTTTTCATTTTTTGTGTCAAATCTTAGCTTATGGCCCCTCATTGGAACGAGCTCGTTCCAATGAGGGGTCATAGGCTATGTTTTTGAGGTAAAAATGAAAACTGAATGACATTTTTTTAGATAACCGCTAGCCGGTTTTGACAGTTGCGTAAAGGGTTAAAAAGAGACAAAGGCCAATATAATAACAAGAGAATTGTATTTGTATCTGTTTGTATCATTTTGGATTGATACCAGTGACGCTTTCAAAAACTAATCAGTTAGTAATATATACTCGCCCAAAAAAGAAAGTGTGCATTGCAGAAATTGATCAAACTCCCAAAAAATAATTTCGTAGGTGTAAAGAGTGTTAACCTGTTCATGAATAAGTTATATTGAACACAGAAACAGCTCTCCCCGTTAAAATTGCATTAACGTTAAATGACGTGCTGCACGTTTGTGAAAAGACATGTTTGGCACGTGGAGAGTCTGAAAATTCATGCAGCAGTGTGAATCCTTGGGTATTTAAACACTAAAGTAAGGCCTTCCTATCGTTCACATTCAAACTTGCGCTGCTGTTAAAACAACTCCACATTAGCATGCCAAGATTGACAATGAATCAACGTCGCCTTGCCCTGGGTATGATTAGAGCTGGCAGAACACACAGAGAGGTTGCCCAGCATTTGAACTGCCACCGTAACACTGTAGACAGGCAAGTCCATCGACATGCACAACATGATGACGTTCGAGACCGACCCCGCTCCGGGAGACCCCGAGTTACCACCCCTGCACAAGATCGGTATATCCGTGTGTCCATCTCCAGAACCGGCAACAAACGGCAACGACGACAGCCAGGAACATCCCTAACCTGAGACGGATACATCCTCAAACAGTAATCAACCGGCTGAGAGAATACGGCTTACGTCCTCGAAGACCTGCAATTCGTCCGATTTTGACGTTACGTCATCGTCATGCTCGACTGCAGTGGTGTAGACAACATCTCAGGCATCCCCTACACTGGTGGCGACGTGTTTTATTCACAGATGAATGTCGTTTCCATCTTTCGTCATCAGATGGCCGCCAGAGAGTGCACAGACGTCGAAACGAACGCTACGCAGATCCATGTGTCATGGAGCGAAACCGTAATGGGGGTGGGTATCTCATGGTGTGGGGTGGCATCACTGCCCGTAACAGATCTGAGCTGGTCATTATTGATGGCAATCTCAATGCAGCCAGATATCGTGATGAAGTGCTTACACCTGTTGTTGTCCCATTTCTGCAACGTCACGCCCCGACGTCATTCTACAGCAGGACAACACCTGACCACACGCAGCTCGTGTTGTTCAACAGTATCTGCAGCAACAACAAGTGGATGTTTTTCCCTGGCCCGCAAATTCGCCCGATATCTCACCCATTGAGCACGTATGGGACGAAATGAAACGTCAGCTACGCCGGCTTCCCCATGCACCGTCAACGCTTGTGGAACTCCAAAGACAGCTTATCAGAATATGGAACAACATCCCACAAAACTTCCATGCTAACTTGTTCGCTTCCATGAGGCGTAGATGCACAGCAGTAGTCGATGCAGAAGGAGGACATACCAGATATTGAGTGTGTGACTTTTGTGTTTGACCCTTAGTGTCGTTGACTCTCCATGGCACCAAGAGTATTCGTCGTAGCGTAATGGAATTTCTCGTGTTGATCACAAATTGATTCATCTGTGATTGAATAAAATTTCCATGAATGAAAATGATATATATCTTTTTTTAGTGTTATTTTTTAGCATGCACACTTTCTTTTTTGGGAGAGTATATTAATGTATCCATATTGTCAACAGCAAATACAGATTATCTACTGTGGCGCCGAGAGCGGATTTTCCAACCGGTGATTTTTCGATTCCTTACAAAGGCACAACACGAAGGAGCAAGCTTTCAGCAAGAGTTAGCCACTGAACTACCCTACCCACACTATATTAATATCCAATTTAGAGTTGTTGACTATAATTTTGATTACGAAGATTGAACGACACATTAGAGGATGGTGTATTGTGAAAACTACAGACCTCGATAAATTCAACTTTTGTGCAATACCTAAAAAGGTCCCTAGACAAAAACAAATGCGCAACCGTTAGATTTTCGCGCCCTTTTCTATGTTTATTTGGAAGCACACTTGACGAAGGTAACGTTCATTATGGCGATCTGCCTTAACAACAAGCACGGTTCGACCCTACCACCAATCTCCCTAAAACAGCAGACGCTTTATAATTACATGGAGAGTGGAATGCAATGAAAACAACCAAAACATGGAGTTCCCAACGCGACACTAACCCGCATTCTGTAAATATCACAAGATGTATAAGTAAAATTTCAGCTACAGTGCGGCCGCCGTGGACTCACTTTCCACTGGCGGGCAATATGTCCACCGACGCAGTAATATTAGACTCCAAACACTAATTATAGGAATAATCATCAAAAATTTAATATTAATGAAGCACGGGGTTCAACCCGGTACTTCATTAATTAAATCTTTTCTGATGATGATGTTTATTACCTGGTAAACGCATGCGTGGACATCCCTATCTATGCGTGGATTGCGATCAGCCCGCGGCGACTGCCCTGCAGGGAACTGCTTTAACAACACGCACGGTTCGACCATCACTCCTGCTCTCCATAAAACAGCAGGCGCTTTACAATTACGTGGAGAGCGGATTGCAACGAAAACAATCAAAGCGTGGAGTTTCCTCTACTAATCTGCATTCTGTAAATATCACAAGATGGACAAGTCAAATTTCAGCTAAATGCTTTGTACAGTACGGTCGCCGTGGACTGGTCACTTTCCACGAGTGGGCAATATTTCCACGGACGCAATAATATTAGACACCAAACACTATTAATAGGAATAATCATCAAAAACTTAATAACCCTTTACGTAACATGAAAAGCAGACGACACTTGAAAAAAGTTCTTGAATAACTAATTTTTTTCTTTTTTGTCTCAAAAACATAGGTTACGACTCCTCATTGGAACGAGCTCGACGAGCTCGTTCCAACGAGGGGTCATAACCTATGTTTTTGAGATAAAAATGAGAAAAGTAATGAAAATTAATTGGCTATTTTTGTGAATAGCGCTGGCCTTTTTTTACCGTTACGTTGGGTAAAGGGTTAATGGTGCAGCGGGTACAAACCCGGTAAAAGCATGCGTGGACATCACTGCCAGTCCACGACGACTGCACTGCAGGGATCTACCTTAACAACAAGCACGGTTCGACCCCCACTCTCCCTAAAACAGCAGACGCTTTACAATTACATGGACAGCGAATTGCAACGAAAACATCCAAAGAGTGGAGTTTCCTCCACAACGCTAACCCAAATGATGTAAATATTACAAGATGCACAAATCAAATTGTTGCTAAGGCGGCGGTCACATCATCGTGCGTCAAGTATCCGATTTTTTATACGACAGTCGTATACGTCATCGGATTGAAATGAAAACTATAGCTTTCCGTTGGGGTGTCACACCTACGTGTACGATAAAATGTTCGTATACGTCGCTCCTGTCCGTCCGAATAAAATGGTACGTTTCATTTTGTGAAATCCGACCGAATCCAATCGCATGCGAAATATTCAATATTTTGAAGGTCAAGGTCATATCAGAGTATCAAGAACCACATAATTATGCATGTACTTCGTCATTTTTCCGATTCCTGGAAGTGTTGTGTAGACGACAGGGGTGTATCTTTGTTACTAGTGTCTTATACAGTCAAAACTAGAAGTCCTGTCATGAGATGCACACAAATAGCACGTTGATATGCGCGTTAATGTGCGCGTTATGGCCCTAGTAAAGCTATCAAATTATGTACATATGGACTGTGCACAAGCAATGTTTCAGCCAATGGACCTCCGGGTAACCCGGAGGTCCATTGGCAGAAACATTGCATGTGTTTGTTATGAGTAACCAGGAGAACCTGTCGTGCTTTGGATGCCATTCGATATGGCAATTGCGCGCAATTCCAACGCGCAATTAAGCCTAGATAAGCTCACTATTCGTGACAGGACTTCTAGTTTTAACTGTATCTTCTCCAGTGCGGTAGTGAACCTAAAAATATTATGTAGATGGTCAAGTGGTTTAACGTATGTGTCACTTTTTTATTCAAATTATGATTGAAAACTTAAGATAATTTTATAAAATCATAGCAAAATCTACCCCCCCCCCCCCCCCCACCCCTCCCCAACATAAAAAATTCTGGACACTGTCCTCCCCCAAACTTAATATTTCAGTTCATACGTACTCCTGACAGAGAACTTTAACGTCATGGAAACGAAGATATCGTGTGACCATGCAACGATGAAAATCGCTGAGAAATACGTGTACGACAGACGTACTAGAAAATCGTATGCGATGGTGTGACCGTCGCTCAAATGATTTGCACAGTACGGTCGCCATGGACTGGTCACTTTACACGGGTGGGCAATATTTCCACGGCCAAATAATATTAGATTTCAAACACTAATTATAGGAATAATCATCAAAAAGTTAATTAATGAAGCACCGGATACAACCAGGTGCTTCATTAATTAAAATTTTGCTGATGAAGATTTGTATTACCTGGGAAACGCATGCGTGGACATCGCTGCCAATGTGTGCATTACGACTGCTCTGTAGGGACCTGCCTTAACTACAAGCACGGTTCGACCGCCGCCCCCACTCTCCCTTAAACAGCAGACGTTTCACAATTATATTGAGAGCGGATTGCAACGAAAACAACCAAAGCGTGAAGTTTTCACGACGACACTAACCCACATTCTGTAAATACCACAACATACACAAGACAAATTTCAGCTAAATGATTTGTACATGTAGGAATCTTCCCTAACAAGAAGCACGGTTCGACAATCACCCTACTCCCTCCTCTCCCTGAAACAAAAGACGCTTTACAATTACATGGAGAGCTGATTGCAACGAAAACAACCAAGGTGTGGAGTTTCCAACACGACACTGGCCCACATTCTGTAAATATCACATTATTTATTCATTAAGGTTTAACGACACTTTAACAGCCAAGGTCATATCGTGTTGGTGAGAGTTTTACGGGTGGAGGAAGCCGGAGTACCCGGAGAGAACCACCGAGCAACGACGAGCAGCTGCCAGCTGCCCAACATCGTAACTCCGCACTGCAGCACAGGCAGGGTTAGATTGGTTGAGGACGTGCGTACCATCGACGTGCAGTACGCCTTAGTACACGGTGGCATCATGCCCCCATGTGGTCAATCAGGGTTATGTCACTTGGCCAAGGACACAACGCGGGGGTCTGAATGGATCGCTCAGACGGTCACCCATCCAAGGACTAACCGGGCTCGACGTTGAAAAACTTCGGTGATCTGACGAGAACTGTAAATATCACAAGATGCACAAGTTAAATGATTTGTACAGTACGGCCGCCGTGGACTGGTCACTTTCCACGGGAAGGCAATATTTCCACGGACGCAATAATATTAGATTCTAAACACTAATTAACGGAATAATCATCAAAAAGTTATTTAATGAAGCTGAATGATTTGTACAGAACGGCCGCCGTGGACTTGTCACTTTCCACGTGCGGGTGATATTTCCACGGGCGCAATAATATTAGATTCCAAACACTAATTATTGGAATAATCATCAAAAAATTAATTAATGAAGCAACGTGTACAACCCGGTGCTTCATAAAATTTTGCTGGTGATGCTTTTTATTACCTGGTAAATGCATGCGGGGACATCGTTGCTCATGTGTGGACTACGACCAGTCCACGGCTACTGTACTGTAGGAGGTACGTTAACTGAACCCTTGCTTTTGCGTCGCATACAGAACTGTCATCACAAAATTGGTATTTTCTCGGTGATATCGTGATCAGATCTTGACACACTTGTACACCAAGGATGGCGATTTCATAAATAAAACATTGCGAAATCAAAACCGAATCAAGAAAAACAAACGAAAATAAAACCTCAGAATTAATGTCTGAATGTCACAAACATTTTGGAGCCAGAAAACAGTTGTTGGCTCTCTGGAACGGGTCACCTAAGAACCAGACTGAAGCATATCCCGGCACAGCACATGTACACTGGAGGTTAAAGAGCAAACAGTGATGTGTTACTAGTACATGTGCTGTGTCTGTAAGACACATATAATGCCCCCGTGAGTTCTACCATCTACTTTAATTTAAATATGTATTAGCTGCATAAATCATGTACCCATTCTCAAAATTACTGGACAGAACAACACTAGAGCGATTAACCAGTTTCTTAACAAAACACAATCTTCTATATCAACACCAGTATGGTTTCAGGACAAAACACAGAACGATACACCCCATATTGCAACTTCTGAACAGTATAGCAAATAACAACGACAAGGCGACAAAAGATTAAACTTTATCTGTATTTTTAGACTTATCAAAAGCCTTCGACAGAATTAGCCACGGCATTTTGCTTAAAAGGCTAGAGTTTTATGGTATCAGGGGTATTACCAACGAGTGGTTTACGAGCTATCTTGAAGGACGTGTTCAATACGTCACATATGATGGGAGAAGTTCTGGCATTGCTACAATCACATGTGGTGTCCCCCAAGGATCCATTCTTGGTCCACTTCTTTTTCTAATTTATGTGAATGACTTTAGCTCCTCTACACAGTTGGGCCTTTTATCTTTTGCTGATGATACTTCAGTCCACACTTCGAACCATAACCTTGATGCTGGCTTCCACCTAGTTAACTCTGAACTTTCAAAGATAACAGATTGGTGCGCAGCCAATAATTTGGTTTTGAATACCCAAAAAACTAAATATATGCTATTCAGTCCGCCTAATAAAACATATGATATTAACAATCGACAGTTGAGTGTCAACAGTCAAGATATTTCGTTAGCGAGAAACTCCAATGATGAGAATGTAATAAAAATTTCTGGGCTTATACCTGGACAAAAACCTAAAATATAAGTTTCACGTGTCAGCCATAAATTCCAAAGTATCGAGGGGGCTTTACGCAATAAATAAAGCTAAAAAATTTCTACCTCGCTCTGCCTTCAAAACTCTGTACTACTCCTTGATACACAGTCATCTATTATATGGTATCGAAATATAGTGCTGCCTCAACATTATTTACACTTCAAAAGCGCGCCCTACGCTTGATAAATAACAAAAAATACAATTGTCACACTGATCCGCTATTTAGAAGAGTAAAATATTAAAATTAAATGACTTGTATAAAATGAATGTATCTCTTTTCATGTTTGATTGGCATCACTCCAACCTTCCCAATACTTTTGGTGACTTCTTTCAAGTCAATACATGTCCAGCAGGCATGATAGCAAGACAACTAGGTCAATTGCAATGTGGTAAACCACGGACCCAATTCTCTGCTCAATTACCCAAATATGCATTTCCCAGAATATGGAACAACATCGAAAAACAGGTAAGAGAGATTCCTTCTAAAGGCGTATTCAAGAGAGCACTCCTCGAAAAATTCATAAATTCGTATTCAGCCCACGTTACGTGCAATAATCCACATTGTAGTGATTGTGCACACTCCTAAATTACAGTTACAAAACGCCAAAAGAAAGGTCGTAGGTTCGATAGGGTTCACTTACTTACTGTGGTACAATGGTACAGAAGCCCACAATAAATCCCCGCTTCGTGGTCTAGCCAAAATAAATCCCCCTTCCGTCGCAACAATGGCTCACTTACTATGGCGCTATGGGTCCGCTTCAGTGGCAAAATAGCACCTGCTCATTAATTCCTGAGATACAGTCCATTAAAAAAGACCGACTTAATTTGACTTTAATCCTTGTTGCGGCCACTATACTTCACAGCTGCATAAAGAGACATTAAACGTAGACAATAAAGAAATAAATAAATCACACACTACGTGAGACAAAGCATCAGTTATTAATTAACGGCATAAAAAACAACTGTTATGAAACTTAGGAAGGCTTACTCTCAATATTAATGTCTGTTATCTCATCACATTTGGGCATATCTCATCTCATTAAATCTTTTCATCTTTTTGTCATTATCTTCCCTTCTCAACCTACCTCTCGCTTAGTCTAGCTATTATAAGATAGTTGTCGGTGGTAAAGCAACAGGATGGAGAAACGCATGTTGTGGTCACTGTGAGGTGCTCGGGAGGTGAGGTACTCGTGACATAACCACTTCCTCATTATATCCTTTTTAACATTAATAACCTCAACTTCAACCTCACTATCCCCAACTTTATCATCAGTACGTTCAACACACTTTACATATCAATAAACAATAAAATTAACTTAATATCTTCGTAAAGTGTGACATGATCCATTCCCAGATTGTGTTTCCTTTTCAATTTCACTTTACGTTAGTTTCCATTCTGTTGCCATATCAGTGGTTAGGAGTTCAATTTTTCTGTTGTTGTGTTGAGTGGGGTGGAACTGCTCGGTCTCGGAAGAAATTTTGAAGTTAAAGACGTAGATCCATATCAAACAAGACAAGCCTCAGATCATATTTTTTTCCTCTGAGAACTATACGTTGATGACATAACTTCTCTCCTGACATCCATGTTTCATGCTTTATGTTTATACTAATGGGGTCAGCAGGAAGACGGCCAATCTGGCCATGCTGTATCCCAGCAGAATATAAGTACTTTCACAAACAATTAATGTAAAACATTTTGAACCATAATGATTGTATTCTGTTGAATAAAATTTACTTACTTACCCTGTATTCGAAATTACACAACAATTTACTAAGTGCGACAACCCATAATTTTGTGAAAAAATTGAACAAAATCAAATTCCTGGCAATTTGCACAACTTTGGTATATGTACAAATACCCAGCAAAATAAAAAAAAAAGGTTCTAGGTTGAAATCTGTGGAAGGAGTTAGGCGGACAAACTTTGTACCTAATATTCGAAATTTACAAAAAATTACTTTGTTCAACAATCCGAAAGTTTGGAGAAAAATGAACAAAATCAAATTCCTGGCAATATGCACACCTTTGACATATGTATAAATACACTGTAAAATAAAAAAATGTTCTAGCTTGTAAACAGTAAGAGAAGTTAGGCGGACCAATCGTGTGCCCTATATGTGGACGGACGGACGGACGGACGGACGGGCGGACGGGAGTAAAACTATGTGTGAAGTATAGGGAGCGACACATAGCTTTTCAACAGATCCCGCCTACAATGTTAAATGATACACTTCTGAAGCATACTGCAATAAACAGTGCCCCCTACTAACAAGTCACATCTCAATGGGGTAGACTGCTGAAGTGTACAGCAATAAACAGCACCCACACTCCCAAATCGTATGTAGTCAGTCTCTTGTGATTATGTCCAATTTAGCAATTTAGAAGCTTTTCACCCCCAGCGTTGGTTTCCAGGCCCAATTATATCTTGAGAACATAGCTTTTCTACCACAGCAAACAAGTACTGTCCCACTTCGCGAGGTTCACGTGAGATACATCACATCGTAAGCAAAACAATTCCATCTGTCTCTCTCAGTCACACTTCCGGCCCCTAAATTTGAAAGTGAGTAGGCTAAATTAGGTTTATCCTCAAAAGTTTTAAAATGTGGTGGTGCAAGCCTGCTCCCGAGTCAGGCACTGATCTTCGGTTCCGTCACGCCCCAACAATCTCTGTATTTTAGTTTTCTTACTGTTACATGGATTTCACGCATAATGGGGTAGCTCTACCTTTGAGGGCTTGTAAAATTAGATTGAGACAATTATGTCGAAGAAAATTAGAGTCCGGCAGCATCAGACAGAAATGGGTACGTTTGGAGGGGAGAGGTTCTCCTTATTTACTTCTTTATTTATTGGGGTTTAACGACACTTTCGACAGCCAGGGTCACCTCGAGCCGAACAGTTTTTGGGGTGGAGGAAGCTGGTGTACTCGGAGAGAACCACCGAGCAACTCTTTGACTCCCTAACGTACTAACACCACGCAAGCCGGGTTAGCATTGGTTGAAGACAAGTGTACCAAAGGCGTGCAGTACGCCTTAGAAAACAACGCCTCCATTCCCCCATGTGGGCACTCGGGATGAATTCAGAAGTGCCTTGCCCAGGGAGACAACACAGTTATCCCTGTCGGGCGTCGAACCGTAGATGTTCTCCTGAAAGAAATGAAAAAAATGTTGCAGAGAATGAATGAGACCTTCTGTTTATTTATTTATTTATTGGTGTTTAAGATCACATATTCTGCACAATGGCTAATCACGACCACGACAGTTTTACGGGTGGAGTAAGCCGGAGTACCCGAAGAGAACCACCGAGCAACTGTCAGCTCCCCAACATACTAATTCCACACAAGCAGGAGTAGGTGATAAGTGCCGATTCAAAGACAGATGTACAGGTACGTGTACATGTACACGTACATCGATGTACACCTCCGTAGGATTTAGTGTTAAAATCGTGTACAGGTACACGATTTTAACGTTTTTTAGGGTGTCTTATAATCGGCTTTGCTGATTCAAAATCACTGGATTCTATACAAGAGTGAAAAAAACGCATGAAATTTTATGTACGTGTACATGTACCGTCTGATTTGGAATCGGCAAATGGGTTTCCCCCATAGGATTCAGTGTTAAATTGCGAGCAAAAAACGTGTTGTCGTTTCTAAATCATCATCTTGCTGATTCTAAATCATCCGCGTCTGTACACGATTTTAACACTGAATCCCTATGGAGGCGTACACGGAAATCCATTTGCGGATTTTACGTCGGAAATCGAATCGTGTACGGTACACGGAAAAGAGGTGATTTTTGAACCGGCAAACCCACTGTCACGTTTCCTGAAGTAAAAAACTAACACATGTTATTGTTGTGACTGAATGAGGTTTTCGTTCAAAAGAGTAGACTATAAATATGAGCGTCAGTTTTAAAAAAGAGTTGAGTGAATGAAAGGCATTCGTTTAAAAGAGTCGACTATAAAATATGATCTGTAAAAATAGACATTCGTGTTTTGTTTCGATGTAACGAAAAGAAATTGAGTTTAGAGACAATTAGAGAAAAAAATCAGAGGTAAAAAATCGTTTGTTCGCGTTTGTCACTATTAATTTTTGTGAAGTAATTGTAATAAACACTTAATGGAATGTTTGAATGAAAAATGTTTTTGTTGTGGCGTGAATGAAGGTTTTTCGTTTTAATGGATCGTTTTAATAATGTATAATAAAACGCATTTTCCACTCAATTAGGTTTGAGTGGTAAATTTTTAATATATTCATGATAATGATCAGAGATTTGAATGAATGAATGAATGAATGAATGAATGAATCCCTTTAACGTTAAATTAGAAAAAACAGTTTCTTTTATGTGCTAGAATGTTTTTAACTGTCATCAAAAGTTCTCTCTTAATTCGAAACTGAGTGAATGGTTTTTTGATATGTGAATGGAATTCCTTTTAACAAACGTAAATTACTCTCAAATGCGCTAAATCAGAAACCGGTTTGTCATGTGCTTAAAACGTTTTTAAACTTTCCCAATTCAATCAATACTGAGTTGAGATGTGAATTTTTAGTTATTATATTAAAGACAGAAAGATTTTTATTAACTTAAAACATAAAAATATAATTATACATTTAATTTTGAAAATAATAAAATAACTCGCATTAGCATACCTAAAGGAACATTAACAATTAAAAACGAAAAAATGTTTTTACACATTGATTCTAGGCGCCGAGATCAAATTTTAGGCGAGTATGAACGTGCTAAGAAGGGCATTCAGTCGGCTGACAGAAGCAGACGTCTTGGTGAGATGGAACTCAAACGCGAAGCCGTAAAAATATTTAAACCCGTGACGGAGGGTCAAGAGCGAAGCAGGAAGGAGATAGTCGAAGAATTGAGACCCATAAAAGAGAGTTCTTTGAGAATGGGTTCGTTGCCCGGTATTTTTGGAAATCGGCATTCCGTTCAATCTACACCGGATTACGTTCCCACGGGAATTCAAACAGATTTGAGCGAGACCGACGATACAGCTTCGACTATCACCACTGATAGCGTCGCATCGTCTGAGGATGGCGGTAAGAGAGATCTGTTGTATGGATTTTATAAGGATTCGGACGGTAATACTTTTATTGGAGACACAGAAGTAGAAATAGGTGATGATGAATTAACTGTAGGCTCGAACAGATACGAATTAACTGATGGACTGCGCAGATTGCTCCTTTACGACAAGCCTAGTGATCACACGGAACAGGATTTCGACAATTACGGCGACATTCTGGTTCAGACCCACGCCATGAAGAGAAATAATGATGCCAGAGAGATGAGACCCAAAGCCAACAGAGGTTGCAAGTGGACGAAAGTGGTGAAACCCATATGGGATATGAATAAGAAGTTCATCGAATCGGTGACTGGCAAAGGGGTGAAAACCACTTTTCTTCCGAGCGATTCTGACGCTCTGTCTCAGAGATTGAGTTTGTTGATGGCGAGTAGACGGGCTGGTAACACAGGATTAGATAATCAGATAGTTACTATATCTGACGAATTGTTAAGACAAAAGGTTTTGAATAAAAACCATTATAAAAGGCTGATGAACGAATTGAAGGATTGATGTATATTATATAATAAGTAGAGAGAAACAAACAAACAAACAAAAATAAAACAGTAAATTTTTACACTAGAATAATAAAAGTATTTAAACAACAAAACGATTTACCAGTGAAAAAACAAAATATATTATAAAAATAAAATATGTTGGTGATAAAGAACAGGGGATACGTCAGAACTTACGTTCAAGGCGGTTCTGGCATCGGCGATTCTATAATGCGAGCATTCACGAGCGATGCGGTTAGAAAACTCGCATCGACCGCATTTGAGGTCAGTAAGAAGACGGCTTTGGATGCTGGTAAGAACGCCGCTTCCGAAGCCAGTGGTAGGATAGCTTCTGTGGCTGGCAAGAGGGCAGCCGACGCGTTGATCGACAAGTTGATCAGTCCACCGGCGAAGAGTGTTAGAGCGAACGCCGAAACGTTGGAAAGATTTTAAGGATGCTGTGGTACCCATACAAGATTTAGCCAAAATGACGAGTGGATCCGGATTGAAGAGAACTCGCGACGGTGTGATATAAATAAATAATAATATTAAAAACTGAGTTTGAAAAAAAACATAAAAATTTGTGTTTGAAAGAATCTAAAATGACGAAAAAAAATAAAACAAAGATGAACATTAAAGATATGTCTTGGAACGACGCCGCGACTAAGAGGCCGAATAATGAGTTCTTTCCTAAAAGCATAAGAGGCTTGATAGTGGGAAAATCGAATTGTGGAAAGACCAATCTGTTGATGAATCTGTTGTCCCGACCCGACTGGTTGGATTACGACAGATTGTTCGTGTTTGGCAAGAGCTTGTTTCAACCCGAATACAGATTGCTTCGGGAGTGCATGGATCGTAGATTGCCCAAGGACGTCATAGCTAGAATCTTTGACAGTAGGGAGGAATTCGACAAGAGTGAAGCTCCACTTTCGACCGTTTTGGACGGTGCGGCAATGGAACTGATGAAGAGAAATGCATCTTCGAACGTCGAGTGTCGATTTTATGAGAACGCTAGCGACGTTCCGGATCCTAGAGAATTGAAATTGGAAGATAAGAATCTCATGATTTTCGACAATCTGCTTTTGGAGAGACAGAACCGATGCGAATCGTATTACGTTAGGGGTCGACACAGCAACGTGGACTGTTTCTACCTGTCGCAGAATTATTTTCGATTGCCCAGACAGGCGATAAGGGAGAACGCTAATTTTCTATGTCTCTTTCACCAAGATCTCAAGAATCTCAATCACATCTACGGCGACCACGTCGCAAACGACATGAGCGTGGCGGAATTCAGGAGATTCTGCAAGAGGGTTTGGGATGGAGGACTTTACAATTTCGTCGTGATCGATTTGACAAGCGAATTTAATCGCGGAAAATATCGGTGTGCATTTGACAAGTTTTATGTTTCTGATGATAATAAGATAGAGCGTGAAAATAAAAAAAAAATTTAGAAAATAATAAATCTTCAAATAATTAGTTTTGAAAAGAATAAAAAAAAATAAAATTAAAATATAATGTTGGAACAAGGAGAATTATTAGAACGGATAGCCGAGAATATGGCTGCAAAACAATCCATTCAAATCGTGGTTAGTGGCGATTCGACTCGATTCGCTACGAAATTCGAACCTTCCGTCGACTTGAATAGAGAGAAAAGATACGAGATGGCGTTGGTGAATGTGGAGACTTATTATTCCTTTCCCAACGTCACCAAAAAGAATAACTTGTTTAAGTATTCCGACGGAGTGGATTGGTTGGAGATTCGAATTCTCAAAGGGAGTTACGACATTGACAATTTGAACAATTACATTCAGACGCGAATGAAGATGGATGGAAAGGGAAGCAACAAGATCAGACTCGCTCCCAATCCTAATACCTTACAGACGATGTTGGATTTGGAAGATAATTTTCGAGTGGATTTCAACACGGACGATTCTATAGGCAAGATGTTGGGATTCGATCGAAAGATGTATCGAGACCATGCGGCATCTGAAAATACGGTCGACATTCTCGCAGTCAATAGCATTCTGGTGAACGTGGACGTAATTGCTGGAAGCTACGTGAATGGTAGCGCTCAACCGACGGTCTATTCCTTCTTCCCAAACGTGTCGCCGGGTTATAAGATCGTGGAGCGACCTCGAAATTTAGTTTATCTACCAGTGATTTTAGACACGTTGTATAGTCTCAAAACCACGTTGACGGATCAAAATGGTGAACTGTTAGATCTTCGCTGAAAGTGGGTGACGATACGATTTCACATAAGAGAAATATAAAAGCAAAAAAAAAAAAATATTCTGTATATATATAGATAACAAAAATAAAATAAATACAATATTAATTTTACAAAATTATTTTAATATAAATAATTATTATTAAACAAGAAAACAATTGAAGTAAATATATTTAAAAAAAAAAAAGAATTATGACAGGATACGTGATTAAAAATGTGAACATATCCGCAGGACAGAGGAAGAAACTTAAGAGAGTGTTAACAACTCGAGGTGAGGCGGTGAGATTCAAATTCACTCACGAAGATCTGACGAGAGGCGGTCAGGATTCGATCGCCTGGACCAGAAGTCAAATCAAAAGGATGGAGAAAGCAATTCGCGATGGAAGAGGGTTGACGGTGAGATTGAGTCCCGCTCAATTGAGATACAATTTGAGAATGAAAGGTGGTTTCCTACCGCTATTGGCAGGAATCGCCGCAAAAGCATTACCCTTCGCCGCAAAGGCACTACCCTTTTTTGGAAAGACTCTCGGCGTGGGAGCTCTCACGGGACTCGCGAGTTCGGCAGTTGAGAAA
Organism: Pictodentalium vernedei; assembly: GCA_031216915.1. Lineage (NCBI taxonomy): Eukaryota > Metazoa > Mollusca > Scaphopoda > Dentaliida > Dentaliidae > Pictodentalium > Pictodentalium vernedei. The sequence goes on along the minus strand of CM062294.1, from coordinate 126,117,285 downwards.
TTAATGGGTGGCAGCGGACTGTTTTTGAAGAAGGTAGGAGCTGTGTGTCGCGTCCACGTAGACAACAGTGGTAAAGGATTGTATCTAGAACCCGTTAGAGGTGGCAACTCTTTCAGTGGAAACAGTCTCTATCTGAAGAGTGGACAGAACGTTGAGCGACTCGGCAAGGGTTTGTTGCTTGGTGAGAATTCGCCGTTTAAGAATATACCAATTTTGAATATGTTATTATAATATAAAATAATATAATTATATAAAATATAAATCATAGAAAGTATAAAATAATATATAAAATGGATAAAAAGGTGGAGAAACAATTAGACGATAATGATGAATATCGCGAGACAGAGTGCGAAAAAAAAGATGTGGAAAAATGGTTAGATGCTAATGATGGATATCTAAGGAAAGAACTGATGAAAGAGTTAGGTAAACAGCGGGATAGACCGTTGGAAATGAAAAGAATGAGACGCTTTCCACCGTCACCACTACCTTCTGAAAAGAATGGTAATGATGTGAGTGTTACCAAGAGATGCACAACATTCATTCATAATTATGATTCGGATAAACAAATGTGTTGTTATAAAAACGGATCATATTACAAAAAAAAGAAAAAAAGAAAAGAAGAATCGATGCTGAAATTTAAGAAAAAAGGAAACGTTATTATAATATATGGTAATAGTGAAGAAGGAAAACAAAAAAAAAAATGAGATCTAAAGATGATCTCATTACTTTTTTTTTTCCTTCTTCTTCGCTAAAAAAATCAATCTCTCTGTTGTTTATATTTCCAAGTCCGTTATTAGCATGTTGACACTCGTGTATTCTCCTTTTTCGAAAATGTGTTGAATGTTTATCTTTACTCTTTTGAGTTTTTTTTACATCGGTGAACTTGCTCTCACCACCCGATTTGTCCACGAGTTCACATGAGATTTTTGGATATATGTAACTTCCATAGAACAACGTCAAATCGTCCTTGTCAAATTCTTCATCTTTAGCGATGACGATTTTCTGCAGATCGCTTTGGTAGTCATAAAACAAATCGAGCATGGCTTCATCCAATTTCAAAGTCATCTTATATCTGTCGTATTTATGCGCTAAGTCCTTCATCTCGATCTTGTTCAATTCGATGGGATCGTGTTGTTGTAATCTATAGATTTTATGACCGAATTTCTTATACGTTTCGACTCGTTTCAATTTCAATTCACATCTTTTAGGTGTTGCTGTCATGATCGATCATTTGTTTTTTTTTTTGTTTTATGAATTCTTGCAAATAATGTATATTTTAAATTTTGTATTTTAATAATTTGTTTAAAAAGTTTTGGTTTTTTTTTTTGCTCTTTATATATATATAAAAAAAAAAAAGTTTTTTAATTTTAATTTTCTTTAATGTGAAATTTTTTTTGTAAAAAGTAATGAGATCACCTTTAGATCTCATTACTTTTTTCCTTCTTCTTCGCTAAAATCAATCTCTCTATTGTTTATATTTCCAAGTCCGTTATTAGCATGTTGACATGCGTCATTTTTCCATTTACCAAAATGTCTTGAATGTTTATCTTTCCTCTTTTAAGATTTTCTACGTCGGTGAACGTGCTCTCACCACCCGATTTATCCACGAGTTCGAGTGAGATTATTGGAAATATTTTTTTTCCATAGGACATCGTCAAATCGTTCTTGTTGGTTTTTCTGTATTTGGTGATGATATTATTCAGCAGATCGCTTTGGTACTCATAAAACAAATCGAGCATGGCTTCATCCAATTTCAAACACATCATATATTCATTGTCGCAGCGCTCTAAGTCCACCATCTCAATCTCATTCAATTCGATGGGATCGTGTTCTAATGTATAGATATAAGTATCTGATAGCTTATATATTTCAACTTGTTTCAATTCACATCTTTTAGGTGTTGTTGTCATGATCAATTATTTGTTTTTTATGAATTCTTGCAAATAATGTATATTTTAAATTTTGTATTTAAATAATAATTTGTTTATAAGTTTCTCTTTATATATAAATAAAAAGTTAAATTTTAACATCTTTTTTTTTTTTCGTATTAATTCAATTTTTTCCACGTTAAGAACATAAAATTGATTAATTCTTTTTGAAGGAATTAAAACATATTATAAACAATTTTTAAAACTTTTTAACAAATTATCATTAATACAAATTCGAAAAAAAATATTCTTACAAACCCAATTTTGAGGTAAAAAACAATGATCAAGTCTGAACATCCGAATCATAGTTTAGAACGTGCAAGACTTCAAACATTTAAAAATTGGCCTTCGCATCTTGCTCAAAAACCCGAAGATTTAGCTGCTGCGGGTTTCATTTATGTGGGTAAAAGTGACAGAGTTAAATGTTTTTGTTGCAACATACATTTAATGAATTGGGAACCTCACGACAGACCTTTACTAGAACATATAAATAATGTTAAAAAAGGCGAATGTGATTATTTGAACAAGATCATAACATTGGGATTGATTAAAATCGAAGACGAAGAGTGGGATAGAAATAAAAAACAAAAATTAGTGATGGATATGTTACAATTAGGGAACACTAAGGAACAATTGTACAATGCGTTAAATAACGCAAACAAGACCTTATCTCAATTTTTGACTTTAGAACATCTGATTAAATTCATGACACAAGCGGACGAGTTATTGTCGTGTGTCGAAAACGAGTTGAGCAACACGAACACATGTCTACTTTGCGAAAATGTTGCAAACATTTTGTTTCTACCGTGTGCACATTTGTGTTATTGTAAGGAATGTTATTCTAGAGACGAGAAAACGTGTTCGTTCTGCAAACAAGAAATAAAAGCGATCGTAAATTGATGGGTGATGAAAAAAGTATTGGATTTGTTTCGCAAATACATGAACGTGGGACTAAAAATTAAGATGATACTCCATTGCGTGATGAATAAAATCGACGTGAAGTCCGGCGAGAGCATCGTGAAAAATGCATATTTCAGATCTAACGTCGAACCCGTATTTCGAGGTTCAGATTGATCAGACGTTTTCGAAAAGATGAAAGAGAAGATGTTGACGTCTCTCGCGAATTATCAACATGAAGGTAGTAATTGGACGTTTGATGAGGTGTTGAAACTCGAAATTCATATAACTAAAAACGATTCGTTGAAAGGATCTTCCTACGTGGAATTACTGTATTTCTTAGCTAAAAAACATGCCGTGGTCAACGTGAGAAATAAAGATGATCAGTGTTTTAAATGGGCAGTCACTTCTGCTTTATACCCTGTCAAAATCCATCCTGATCGAGTTTCTTGTTACGAGGAGACTTCTAAAAATCTTGATTGGACCGGAGTGACTTTTCCAACGCAGTTAAAACACATCGAACGTTTCGAGGCTCAAAATCCCACCGTAGCAGTGAACGTCTTGGGATACGACGATGAAAAATGAACGATCTATCCTCTCAGACAGACTTCGTATCTCGAAAGAGAAAAGACGACTATTTTATTATTGATTTCGAATGATGACAATCGTCATTATTGTTGGGTTAAACATCCTAGCCAATTACTGTCGAGACAAAATAATAAACATGAACATAAGGTATGTTTATTTTGCAACTGCATGAATGCGTTTCACAACAAAAAATCGTTAGCAAACCATCAGGAATATTGCAACGAAAATCAAGGTGTCGCCGTCAAAATGACTAAACCTAACACCATAGTGAAGTTTGAAAATCACAATAGAAGGTTAAAAGTACCATTCGTCGTGTACGCCGATTTCGAATGTTTCACCACGAAAATGAGTTCCTGTCAACCCAACGCTCTTCAAAGTTACGTCGAAAGATATCAAAAACACATACCTTCGGGCTATTGCATTTACGTGAAATGTGCTTTCGACTCGCAACACGACATGGGTCCCTTCACCTACACGAAACAGTATGAAGATGACGACGTGACCCAAAGGTTCGTGGAAGAGTTAGAATCGAAAATTCAAATGTTATACGACAAATTCAAAACTCCGGCGAAAATGATCATCACGCGAGAGCAGCAGGACGAAAATAACAGAGCCACCAAATGTCACATATGCAGACAATCGTTCGATGAGAATTTGGAGGAAAATAAGAAGGTTAGAGACCACGATCATTACACGGGTCTGTATCGCGGTCCAGCTCACAGCAAGTGTAATTTAAAATATCGAGATGCCGTTTTCTATCCGGTGATGTTTCACAATCTCTCGGGTTACGACAGTCATCTGTTCATGAAAAATCTCGGCACCTCACACAAAGAATTAAATTGCATCGCGAACAGCTAAGAAAGATACATTTCCTTCATGAAATGGAAGCTCATGGAGAAGAAAAGAGTAATCGACGGAAATACGTTGGAAGAAAAAACGAAATCCATTCGTAGAGGCATACGTTTCATCGACAGTTTTAAATTCATGTCAACCGCTCTGGAAAAATTAGTCGATAACATGAGCAAGGATAAATTTAAAATCATGAGCGAACATTTCGGAGAACGAGTAGAGGAAAGGAGTCTAGTCATGTTGAGGAAAGGAGTCTATCCTTACGATTACATGAACGATCTAAAGAGATTCGAAGACACCGCACTACCTTTGAAAGAAGATTTTTATTCGAAATTATATGAATCCGACATTTCCGATGAGAATTACGAACACGCCAAATACATGTGGAAATCATTCGATATGAAAACCATGAGAGATTATCACAATCTCTATCTGAAGACCGACGTTCTGCTCTTGGCAGATGTGTTCAAAAATTTTCGAGACGTCTGTCGTCGAAATTACGATCTGGATCCAGCTTGGTATTTCACCGCACCCGGTCTGGTGTGGGACGCTCTGTTGAAGACCACCGAAGTTCAATTGGAATTATTATCCGACGTGAACATGTTGCTCATGTTCAAAAGGGCTGCGAGAGGTGGCGTTTCGATGATCTCCCACAGATATTCTAAAGCTAACAATCCCTACATGAAAGAAGGTTTCAACTCGAAACGATCAAATAAATACATACAGTATTTGGACGCTAATAATCTGGATGATTGGGCTATGAGTCATCCTTTACTGTTTGGAAATTTCAAATGGGTGATGGAGCCGGAAGAGATGCAAAAATGGAGAGACTATCCTTGCATTTTAGAAGTTGATTTGAACTATCCGGAAGAATTACACAATCTACACAATGATTATCCACTGGCTCCCGAACGAAGGAGACGAGGAAAAACTCATTCCCAATTTATTTAACAAACGCAACTACGTTGTCTACAGCGAGAATTTGAAACAATACGTCGATTATGGGATGAAATTAGTCGACATACATCGCATCATTCGATTCGACGAAGAGCCTTGGATGAAAAAATACATCGATGTCAACACGAATCTCAGAATTCGAGCCGAGAACGATTTCGAAAAAGATTTCTTCAAACTCATGAACAACTGCGTGTATGGTAAATCGATGGAAAACATCAGGAAGAGAACCGACGTTCGACTCGTCATGTCTGAGAAAAGAGCTAAAAAATTAGTGGCGAAACCCAATTACAAACACCGAACCATATTCAGCGAAAATCTAGTGGCCGTTCACATGCAAAAGACGCACCTGAAGTTCGACAAACCGTATTATCTCGGACCGATCATCTTAGATATCAGCAAGCGATTGATGTACGAGTTTCACTATGATTACGTCAAACGAAAATTTGGTGATAAAGCCAAACCTCTGTTCACCGACATGGACAGTTTAGTTTATGAGATAGAGACGACTACCGCCGAGATATATCTCAGGACGTGGCTGAGTGGTTCGACATGAGCAATTATCCCGTCGATCACCCGTCCAACATTCAATCGAACGACAACAAGAAGGTGTTGGGTAAATTTAAGGACGAGAGTGGCGGTAAACAAATCGTCGAATTTGTGGGCTTGAGACCCAAACTGTATGCTTATCATCTAGAAGATGAAGAGATCAAGAAGTGTAAAGGGGTTAAAGTGTGCGTGGCGAAGAAAAACATCTCTTTCCAAGAGTATAAAGTTTGTCTGTTAGGAAGTGGTCCGGTGTATAAGACTATGAAATCGATTCGAAGCAAAAATCACGACTTGTATACCAAAATAGTCAACAAGATTTCGCTAATGGCTGACGATGATAAGAGATTCATGTTAGACGATAAAATAAGCACTTTGGCACGTGGACATTGGATTTCGGATCTAATTAGAGACGATATGAATGTGGATGATTGGATTCCAGATATGATTGTGGATGATAGGATTCCAGAAAATCAAGAGGAATTAGATGGATTCAAAATTATAGAAATCGATACAGACATCAAGAGAGTTAGTTTAAAAAGAAAAAGAAAAAAAAAGAAAAATAACGTCATTTTAGTGAATTATAATAAAATAAATAAAAAAAAAAAAATATATATATATATGCATTTATGAATAAGAAAATAAAGATATCCGTAGAAGGTGTCATGTTACCTAATGGACCCCTATCCAACATCGAGCTGTTGAATATGGCAAAAGATTTGAAAATCAAAGATTTTCTAGGTGTGTTTTCCAGAGATGCCTTGCCGAAGAGAAGACCTCAACAATCGGAATGCGGAATTCTAAATCTAGACGATTCATCGGTTGAAGGCACTCACTGGGTGGCGTGGATCAAGAACGGGAAGAAGAAAAATTATTATTTCGAGAGCTACGGAATCTCACTGCCAAAAGAAATAAAGAACTATTTCAACAAATCGATGGTTCGTTACAACACGGAACAAGTGCAATCACCAGATCAAGTGTTTTGCGGTCACCTGTGTCTCTTCATTCTCAAGAGATGGTCTGAAGGAGATCGGTTTCAAGACATTCTCAATGATTTACATTAGAGAGAGATTTTTTATAGTATATATAAAGATAATAAATTATTTTTAAAAATTTTAATCGAATAAAAACGAAAAATAAAAATAAAATAGTTCATTTTTAATAAACTGCGTTTTGAATATATTTTTTCTAAAAACAAAAAATCCCACAACAACATACCAGTCGATAAATTTGGTAGAAGTGACGACGAAAAAGTCAACCTAAGAAAGAAGAGGAAGACGTTCGAAGTCGACGATGGTTACGATGTTGCCAACTTGGATGAACATTATGTTCGGAGATACGAACCTCGAGAAGAACTTTGAACATGAACGATAAGAAGCTCTACAATCTTCCCGAGCTGATAGATCTCGCAGACGAATCATGCTAGATAATTACGTGGATAAAACCATGACCGACGATCTCGATCTGAAATCCAAACGTTTGGTGAATGTCGTGAATCCCATAGATCCCACCAATGACACGACCAAGAAATACGTGGACGACTCTCACACGAGATTCAGCGAACACCTGAGAAATAGATACGTTCAGAAAATGATGCATTCGGAATTGAATGCCAATTCTAACAAGATAACGAACGTGGCCACTCCCACGAATCCCAAGGACATGGCGACCAAACACTACGTAGATCTGGAACAGAGAAAGTCTGACAGACGAGAAATGAAATCGGATCTGAATGCGGGATTCAACAAGATATTGAATCTGTCGAAGGTCGATGACACGGATGCGGACTCAACCACGGTCAACAAGGGCTACGTGGATTCTGCCATGATACGATCACAAGAATACCTAGAATCACAAGTAGATGATCTCTACCTGAACAAACAATTTGGCGGAACCATGGAGGGTGGTATCAACATGAACGGTAAGAATTTATTTGGACTCAGTCACGATCCCGAATTCGATTCCAGCGCAGTCAGCAGAAAGTATGTGGATGACAACTCAGTCTGGAGAAAGGGTGACATCATGGAAGGTAAACTAGACATGGGTGGACACGCGCTCACGAATTTACCGGATCCTGTGAACATGACGGATGCCTGCACCCTGATTTCGGTGGTGGAGAAAGTCAAATATGCTAGACAATTGATCACTGTGTGGGCCGAGGAGGCTGGCACCTTAGATGAAGGAAAAGCTGAGTGGTCTTTCGGAAATGGAGGTAGCGGATCGAAACATGGTCAGGTGGGATATCCCATGCCGCTGGGAGGTGAAATCCTTCGAATGAGTCTGGCTTCCTCGGATTTGAATAACAGAGCGGTCGTCAATCTCATGGTGAATGGAGTAGAGAGCGATAAGAGATACAGCGTCGAAAAGACTGAGAATCAACACACGAATGTTAGCACGTTTAGTACGCCTCTCAAAGTGAACGCCGGAGACAGGATTAATTTTGTTACGAAAACCAATAATCCCGAACTCGCCACTTCCGTGGTGAGTCTACTGATCGAATTAGTTCCTTTGAACAAACAGTGAACGTGGGGAAAATAATGAATTAAAAAAAATAAAATAATGTGTGATTTATTAAAAACAAAAAAAAAAAAAAGTAATGAGATTTAGAAAGATGTTCAATCTCTCTAGATCACATTACTTTATTCATTTATATTTTTTTTTTTGAGGTTTTGTTTTAATACGTTATTTCTCATAATGTTTCATCTCGTGAAATTGGATCACCTATCTCGAAACACGCGTCGACATCTATTTTAGCATTTCAAAGAGCTTTTATAAATTCTCGAAAACCAGTCGGTCCTCTATACGTCAACGTGTCTAAAAGTTTTCTGGTCTTATCTTCTATCAAGATTTTACTTTCGATTTCACGTCTCATATAATCAGTCAATATCCAAGGTTCTGTTTCGACTAAAGTGTCTAGAATTATTGCTAACGAATCTTGTGAAATATTTTTAATCAAAACACGTCTGTTTTTTCTTAAGTATTCTCTTTCTATATCATTCATTTTTATAATAATTTTTTAATTTTATTTATATATATATATATTTTTTTTCACACTCGTCTCTCATCGAATGATCGACATCTTATTTCCATCCGATTCGAATTGTAATTAGGGCGAAGGCTTCGGTTTTTCTCGGCATGTTCCTATCGAATTGCATCTTGATCTGAATGTCTAAGATGCTACTCTTGACTCGTTCACTCTGTTTACTGACGTCGAATCCGAACATGGGATACATCAACTTGTATTCGCCGGGAGATATGTTAGGGTTGCTCATCAATTCGTCTAGACCGTGATACTTCTTTCTAAAATCAGCGGCGTCACCGTACAGTCTGCAGAAATCGTTCTTGTCGAACGATGCATTGTAATCGATTGCTGGATATCTCATGGCGTTCAGAAACACTTGCATGTTTCTCAAATGGCAGTGATCGAACAGCGACGCATTCTTTTCCTGAGACCCATCCCTATCGGTCTGAAACGCAACCACGATGAAACGCAGTCTCTCGGAAGCGGATTTCACCATCAATCTCCAATCGAAGTGATTTGTGGAGGGTGGAATGCTAGCCGTGTCACACTGTCTCATTCTAAATCCCATGGGTAATTTACTCTTGGATTCTATGATCTTGTAGAGACGTGCTTTTTCCACAATCGAAGGCTCCACGTGAGGAAGGAACCACGATATCTTGTGTAGAGTTATCTTACCCGCATTGGTCGCAGTGAGTCTCACTATTGCGTCATCATCTCCTTTTCGAGTCAACGTCAGATCGTGTTTGAATCCGTACATGATCTTGTTGTAATCGTCCGCAAATCCGAAGATGTGTTTCAAAGGTATCCTGAACAAAAACGTTCCTTTAGGTCTGGACGTCTTGACGACGTAGTCGAATATCAAGGCGGCGCCGGCGCTAGCAGGGCCGATGGTGTCTTTCACCCACAACTGATTAAGTCCTCTGGATTTCGAAAAATCATCAGGATACGTCAAGAGTCCGAACATCGTGGCCTGACCGGGATGAAACACAGATTCTATCTCTTGTCCGGATAGCATGTATTTTATATTACTGAATAGATGCATGATGCCATTATTTGTCATCGTCGGCGTAGTCGCTCCCATCTTCCTTGGTGAGACGTCCCTGCACCACTATGTAACTCTCGCTAGGATGTATGAATAGATCTTGAGTTTCGACGTTGATTCTTATCTCTCCCGCATTGTTCAAACTCGTTCCGGTTACCGGTTTGTATTCGTGAACCTCATATTCTTGAATACTTTCATCTTTCACTATGCTTTGTGCTATATCTAGTATATTTGTCATTTTAAAGGATTTTTAGTTTTTTTTGTTTATTAATTAACTTGCTTGTCTTATCTAAAAATAGTTTTTAATTATTTTTTATTATTATTTTTCTCTCTTATATATATATATATATATATCAGAAGTTTATAAACAAATCCTTGTGCTGGTAGTTATAAGAAAAAAATATTAAAGTTCAAAACAAATACACCGACATCACTGACTATATTCCTGCTAGCGCTTTCACCGCTCTGTATGCGGATCTTCAGGCATTTTTATTTTTATAAAATACGTTATACAAATATTTACAAAATAACGTTATGACGTAAACCACTGGGTGTGGTGTATCGATTTTGGAGACGTTGTTCCAGAAACTGCATATGCAATAATTATTTCATACATTTGAACAGAGGCGTGTTGATCCTTTATCGAAAGAAATTATAACGAAATTAACATAACAAATAAAATAATGATGTTTCTTTTATCCTAGAAATTAAGTTATAAATGTTGTGGGCTCCGAAAAAACCCGGTATATTTATTTCCCACAGATGCTTCCCACTCCAACTCTCTATATATTACTATGTTGGTAATACCCATATTTCTGCATAATGTAAGGGAATGAACTCCTTACTCCCGACTCTAGCTCGAACCCCCGAGAGTGTTTGTCATTCTCGGGGAGTCGAGCCGGACTCGGGGCAAGCGCCACTGTACATGTAACTCTCTGGCTAAGGGAGGAGAAAAGGTTGGGTAAGTAGGGGGCTATACACAAAGACTCACTGTGCCAATCGTGTTATTTCTATGAAACATAACATATAATACTATGATATGGCCTTTATACTAGAAGTAAAGTTTATGAACTCAGAATATATGTGTTTTTCCACGAATTTTCCTATGTTAACCATCTATTTATATTTATTTTCACGATACCAATATTTCCGCATAATTTAAATTAATGGCTGTGAGCGCCTTACTCAGACTCCAGCTCGACACCTCCTGGAGTCGAGCTGGATCCGATGCAAGCGTTCTTGAACAGAGAACTAATCCGACGTAAACGGAGTCAAGCATGATATTCCGATAAATAAAGTCAAGTTATCCGTAGAGAGACTATACTTTTGTAACTCCGTGGTTTAATCCCCCCCCCCCCCCCGGGAATCCGTAGCCATTATGTGTCCCGTTGACGCCACTCCTGTAATAAGGAAAAATTGTACGATTAGATAAAGAATTAAAATAGGAATTATAAGGATGAACAAATAAATAATTCTTAATGAGCTGGTCATCCAACCCACCCACCCCCCTCCCGTCACCCCCTACACCAAACTAATGCTTACAGTCATGCCCATTATATTACATTACTTAAACTCATCCTCAGTCTCAACAAAGGAAGTCCCCCTCCCCCCAAGTGAACATGGACAAAAGCCTTATAAAAACAAGCAGGTGTAGGTAATTACTATTATAAAAAGAGCCATCCCAAACGATTTAAAATGGATTAATTATCTATACCCCCCCCCCCCCCTTTCTCCAAAGTTAAGACTATAAAAATAATAATATAGCGCATAATTTGAAAACCTTGGGTGCCCACCCTACTACCACCACCACCCATCTAAAGCTTTAAACTACAGGCCTTACATTACGTTTGGGTTGTAATAGCGCCACCCAGTAGCATTAAATTGACCGTTGCATGAATGACAATTCGAATCCGGATTCGAGAATGACAAACACTCTCGGGGGTTCGAGCTAGAGTCGGGAGTAAGGAGTTCATTCCCTTACATTATGCAGAAATATGGGTATTACCAACATAGTAATATATAGAGAGTTGGAGTGGGAAGCATCTGTGGGAAATAAATATACCGGGTTTTTTCGGAGCCCACAACATTTATAACTTAATTTCTAGGATAAAAGAAACATCATTATTTTATTTGTTATGTTAATTTCGTTATAATTTCTTTCGATAAAGGATCAACACGCCTCTGTTCAAATGTATGAAATAATTATTGCATATGCAGTTTCTGGAACAACGTCTCCAAAATCGATACACCACACCCAGTGGTTTACGTCATAACGTTATTTTGTAAATATTTGTATAACGTATTTTATAAAAATAAAAATGCCTGAAGATCCGCATACAGAGCGGTGAAAGCGCTAGCAGGAATATAGTCAGTGATGTCGGTGTATTTGTTTTGAACATTAATATTTTTTTCTTATATATATATATATATATATATATATATATGTGTAAACAAGAAAATATTAAAGAAAGTAAATAAAAGAAATTTGTTTTCTTTATCAAAACTTTGTCTTCTGTAATTGTTGTTCGTAAAACTTTCCGATGATCTCTTTTCCATCCAAAGCTTCGATTTCGTAAGTCACCGGATCGGTGTGAAATATTTTGATTATCACAAAGATTTCCGAGGTCCATCGAGGAGTATAACCCTTTTCGAAGTGCTTCTTATAAGCGTAGATTCTCACTCGATCACCGACCGCAAATTTCGGCGTTCTAGACTTCTTCCTAATCTTAGATCTTTCAGGATATAGATTCGCATAGACCCGTTTTTCATTTCGAGGATCGCTAGCTTCCACGGGAGTCATCTTGATCAATCTGTGTCACGTGTTGTTGTAATCTTTGACCAGACCATTCATAGCGTATATGTATTTCTTGGTCGAATTCGCCGTGAAGTATCTGTGCATCTTTTCCTTCATCGTTCGATTCCAACGTTCCACCACGCTGGCTTTCTCTTCGTTTTCGATTGAGTAGAGGTCTACCAATCGATGAACATGCTTGTTGTAGAATTTCTTTCCCTTATTCACCCACAATTTACTCGGTTTTCGAGAAGATGAGTCGAACACGCTGTTCAGAGCCTCGGCGATGCAAGGTCCCGATTTATTCTTCAAAGCTCTGATCCAACCGTATTTGGATAACACGTCAATGACCGTCAATAGATATTTGACACCCTCGTTCCACCTCGAAAACGATCTCATGTCGACCAAGTTGGCAGACCAAATATCATCCAAACCTTTCACGAACACCCTTCTCTTTCGAAATTCATGCACGATGGGTTTGTGTAACTCCTCGGCCAATTCGCTCGTCAATAATCGTTTCTTTTTCTTTTCCGATGCGCTTTTTTTTTTGAACGCCCCATCCGAATCGACGTTTTGCACCGATCAGATTGCTGACCAGCGAACGTTCTATCTTCTCTCTCCTGGTCGGATTCGATATGCCTCTCAATTTCCCCAACATGTTTTTGTCACAGACGCCGTTGCGAGTCTTGGTGTCGGGATGTCCAGCGTAGCACAGGTCGTGATCATAGGGGCCGCGTCCACCCTATTCACAGGTTTGCTCCAAAATTTGGGTGTCAGATCGGCGTTGAGTCTCTTGTTCAATTTCGTTCCGGGTCCCGTGAAACTGTGACCGGGCAGATGCATTTCGAAAGGTAGATTATTGATCCTTTTATTCACGATGCCTTTACCTTTGCTAGCGTTCTTTTTTTTTTTGACGAATCGAGTCTCGACAGAACCACACATGTTGCAAATTCCGCGAAGCATCTGTCTGTCGTTTTTAGTTCGTACTTCTCGAGAATTACTCGTCTCGGTAACTCTCTTACACTTTACGCAATACATTTTTAAGAGTTATTTAAATTAATTTCGTTTTTTATTTTATATATAAATTTAATAATTAATTAATTCTGTTCTTATTATATATATTTTTTTTTCAATCGCTGCTCTTGAGTTCTATCATCTTACTGAATTCCTCCCTGGCCTCTTTCCTCCCTTTTCCACGAGAGAATCCTTCATCTCTTCTTTGATGATCTGACGAGTCTTGATTCTCACGGCTTCTTTCATGGCATCGTATTTCGTTTTCTCGCTAAATATCGCGAAGTATTCTCCGTCTGATATCCTACCGTCTTTCAACGCCATAGAGATCATTTCGGATATCGTGTCGATCTTGGAGTCGGCCAAGACGCGAATCTTGTCGTGTTTCCTCGCCTTCAGATATAATTTCCTACTCAAAAAGTTTCCGAGCGTGCTAAACAATCCGGCGGCGAGAGTCACTCCTTCTACGGTCAACACGATCGGAATGCTGACCGCGGTCGACAACAATCCGATACCGGCCGCGTGTAAACCCATGGAAATCGTGATGAGTGTCGTGTCGATCGCGTTGACGAATTTCACGAAACGCGAATACTTCTTCTTGAGTGAATGACGAGAATCTCTCTCTCGAGTTAGATACTCTTGGATTCTACTGATTTGATCGATGCGATACCTCTCTCCTCTTTCTTTTTCTTCTAGCAACGGTGCCGTCGGCAAAACACCGTTCGGCTTCTCATCCTCGTCGTTCACTAACGTCGGATACAATTTATTTCTGGTTCTCATTTTTGTGTTTTTTTTTCTTTCTAATATTAGATAAAAAATTTATGTGTGTATTTATTTTATTTTCTATTCTCCCTTATTTTATATCAACGAGAAAACTTAGACGTACGCTTCATTGAACAATAATTTCATGACGCATCCCTTGTCTTCTAAAGTCAGACTTTTACGCGCCAATTTCAGTTCTTCCGAAACTGTGGGCTTGCTTTGATCCTTAGAGAAGAGTAATCTCTTCCAAAACGCGATCACTTCATCGATTTGAACGCGTTCGAACGCCGTTTCGAAATACTTGACGACCATATCTTCCCTTTCCATCCACAGACACGAATGATTCTCGTGATCGAAGTCTCTAGGTGATCCCGACATCCGTCGCATCGTTCTAACAAGAGGCGACCTAGTTGTTCATTCACACAGAATGCGTAGGCTCTCATCAGCATTTTTAAAAGAAACCTTACTCTAATAGTCTGAGAAGCGTCCATGATTTACGTATTTATTTTTTTTTATTATCTATTCGATTTGATATATTATTTTTTTAAATAACTATTTATTTATATATTTTTTCTCCCCTATATATCAATCACTTTTTTTTTATTTCTTCAGGAAACGTGACAGTGGGTTTGCCGGTTCAAAAATCACCTCTTTTCCATGTACCGTACACGATTCGATTTCCGACGTAAAATCCGCAAATGGATTTCCGTGTATGCCTCCATAGGGATTCAGTGTTAAAATCGTGTACAGACGCGGATGATTTAGAATCAGCAAGATGATGATTTAGAAACGACAACACGTTTTTTGCTCGCAATTTAACACTGAATCCTATGGGGGAAACCCATTTGCCGATTCCAAATCAGACGGTACATGTACACGTACATAAAATTTCATGCATTTTTTCTTCACTCTTGTATAGAATCCAGTGATTTTGAATCGGCAAAGCCGATTCTAAGACACCCTAAAAAACGTTAAAATCGTGTACCTGTACACGATTTTAACACTAAATCCTATGGAGGTGTACATCGATGTACGTGTACATGTACACGTACATGTACATCTGTCTTTGAATCGGCACTTATCACCTACTAGCAGGGTTAGCATTGTTTGAAGTGCACCATCGACGTGCAGTACGCCTCAATACACAACGCCACCGTGTCCCCACGTGGGCAATGGGGTGAAGTGTCTTGCCCAAGGAAACAACGCGGTTGCCGCAGCTGGGATTCGAACCGATGACCTCTCGGCTTGCAGCCTGCACCCCTACCTACTGAGCCATGGCGCCCCCAATGAGGCCTTCTGATGATACAGTGGGGTTACTTTTTGTCTCATTTGCTGGAGAGAAAACAGTTACTTTATAGCCTAACACTGTATTCAGCATTGCTGTACGGACACGTAAAATAGCCTCGCAACTTTCATTATTCCTTGAGTTGTTGCCTCTAAAACACAGCTTATGACCCTTAACCCCTTACCTAACACAAAAAGCAGACGACACTTGCAAACAAAATAATTAATTGTTTTCATTTTGGTCTCAAAAACATGTTATGATCCCTCATTGGAACGAGCACGACGAGCTCGTTCCAAAGAGGGGTCATAAGCAGTTTTTGAGACAAAAAATGAAAACATAATGAAAATTAAATGGCGATTTTTGTGAATAATGCTGGCCGCCGTTACGTTGGGTGAAGGGTTAATGGGATTGTTTCAGTGAGGGTTCATAAGCCATGTTTTCGAAGCAAAAAAAATGAACATTTTTGGTAGCAAGTGAATATAAAGATTATCAAGTCTCGTCTGCTTTCGGGTTAGGTAAAGAGTGAATCTACAGTCCGTGGGTGTTGTCTTAACTCATCTACCTTCACTGTATTCAAACCTATCGCAGTTAGTTCTGCAACGGTTCGGCAAGAAACTGGGGAAGAACGAATGAATGTCGGAGAAGAAAAGATTCCCAAACTACTGCCGGGCTGCTTCTGACACCACTGTGGGGATGTATCAGTGATCTGTTGTTATACTTGAATTGATTAATTCACAAAATGGAAAGGTGTCAGAAAAGTACATTTTCATGGGTCGGGACAATTGTTGCTTATTCGACATTCGTTATCAAGCGATAAAACCGGTCGATAACAAATGTCCTATAAGGAACAGGGAATAAGTAACGGTTGTCATGTCCGTCCGTGCCTTTTCAAATAATGTGACATGTGCAACATTTGAAGACGAAAACACATCGTGTGAACTTTAAATAGTTCACGTGCTTTTAGACTCCAAATAAATTGGATGGTTCGCCTTTGTATACCAGTATTTTATCATTGTTGTAAGTGGAAACCGATACAGCTAATGTAGCCGTGCATTTGTTATAACACGGAGAAAATGGTCCGTTTAGCCCATCCCTCCGAGAAAGAACCGTCGATACATATTTTCCATCCACGGTGAACTCAACAATACAGTTAGTATCATTAGAACAGACGAATACACGTTCTCCACAAACACATATATCTTCCGGTATTTTGACATCTGTGTGTTATATTGTAAATAAAATGTACTTCAAGTTGATACTCATTACAAACACCTTATTGTCATCTTCATCCGATACGAAAATATATTTATAATAGTCCGAAGCTTTTACAAAACCAGGATTTGTGAACAGTTTATCTGATGAACTGATAACTTGACCATTGTCGTCGATACTTCTAACGACACCTTCATCACGGAAAGCTACGATGAAATTGGCTTCTGTCCTGCAGATACCAGAACATTTGTCAGATAGCTGAATTTGATGAATTTCAGTAAAATCAGATAAATTATACAGTTTTATCAGTTTCAAATCAGGAAACGTGACTGCTATCGCGTTAGAATAAACGCAAGAACACAGTGGTTTATACGATAACTCGACTGATCTTATGATCTTCCCGCTTGTGTCCATATATCGTATTGCATTGGGATCTCTCTCCACTAACAACAGTTCCCCGTTACCACCAGGAACCATATGCATACTCCAAACTGCCGCTTTACATATGAACTGCTTTTCGCCAACAAATGTGTACATTGGACAAACTGGTACATTTACATGTAATGAGGAAATTGTTATTGCGGTTGTAAGATCTGTAGCCAGTTTATTCAGAAGAACGGCATCTTTCTTGATAAAATCTTCATTGATCTCCCAAGTAGAAGCTGTTACGTCAGCCAGTCTTGTCTCTTCTTGATATTGTTTACTAAATTGAATCATGCCATAATTACTCGAGAATATCTCACAACTATGTTGTACATCACTTGATTCGGTGGAGTTCCTAACACACTTTTCTTCTTCGTTCAGAATATTGTCGATTTGTTCCTTTAAAAAACGATTTTCGTTCAAGTACGAAGAAACGTAAAGAACTTCCCCCTCTCTCAAATTGTCTAGTTCCTTTAATATTCTCTCTCAGCATTATCAATGATTGCACGGACTTGACTATAAAAATTCCTAATTTTTTTTTCGCCTAGACGAATACTGGATTCTATTCTTTTTAAATATAATTCCAAGTTCTGCCTGTCGTCAATGCAGTCTCGGACGCGCTTCACATGTTTGGAAAACACAGAAAACCTGTGATAAATATCGTCTTTTGAAACAATCGCACATGTTTCGTGGTTTACCAAACCAAGATCACAACCATCAGTCTTGCCATCCTTACAATAATACATAACTTCCTTGTCATGATGATTGGCACAATACTGACCTGGCAGAGTTACTTCATCATCGACAATTAAACCCTTATCTTCGAAATTTGAGGTATTCGCAGTATCATGGATGTCTTTACCACAGCCTGCATCACCAGCCATCGTGTACTGTGAACCGATAACGATTTCAAATAAGAAATGCTCATGCAATGACGAAAAGAGGCGATATTTGACACACAGGTTAATTTGTCACGAGTCATTCAATGCTGGCAATCACGTGACCAAACATTCAGATTTCCAAGTCGATTTTCGTAATACGGAAACGTATTTGCATATGCGTAAACTGTAATATTTTCCCAAATGATTTTGTTGATTTATTGATTCCTTTAAGGTGCTTTTTAATGGAAAGTTAACTTGAAATTAGGTGACAGATTATTTTCGATGTTGTCAGAAACCTAAACAGAACACTAATTTGTGGCTTTTTTGTTGTCTATCCGTATTATGAATAATTCTTCGCAATTTTTAACACCAAAAATGACAAATTATAAGAGTTTGTTTGATTTTTTACGGCATCGAAAATAACATGTCACCTATTCTCAAGCTAAATTTCTCATTACTTACGTAGCACCTTAAGGTGTTATACAACTAAGGGAATTGGTTTACTTTGAAATTCTCAAGTCTGATATTCCATCAATATAAATTAAATATACACAAATTATACACCAAATTTATTTATTTATTGATGTTTAAGGTCACATACTTATGCACAATGGCTAATCATGACCGTGACAGTTTTACGGGTGGGGGAAGCCTGGGTACCCGGAGAGAACCACCGAGTAACGACGAGCAGCTGCCAGCTCCCCAACATTGTAACTCCGCACTGCAGCACAGACAAGGTTAGATTGGTTGAAGACATGCGCACCACCGACGTGCAGTACGCCTTAGTACACGGCGTAATTGCGCCCCCATGTGGACAATCGGGGTTAACCCTTTACCCGACGTAACGGCCAAAACCAGCCAGCGCTATTCACAAAAATCGCCAATTAATTTTTATTATTTTTTGTCTCAAAAACATGGGTCAGGACCCCTCTTTGGAACGAGCTCGTCGAGCTCGTTCCAAAGAGGGGTCATAACCTATGTTTTTGAGACAAAAAATGAAAAAATTAGTTATCCAAGAATTTTGTTTGCAAGTGTCGTCTGCTTTTCATGTTAGGTAAAGGGTTAAGTGCCTTGCCCAAGGACACAACGCGGGAGTCCGAATCGATCGGTCAGACGGTCACCCACCCGAGGACTAACCGGGCTCGACGTTGCTTAGTTTTAGTAATCTGACGAGAACAGGTTACCACAATGCCATACACCAAATCGAGGTTATGATGCATAGAATACGAAGACTATATGCAATCAACTTAGAGAGCTGAATGCAAGCACCAATGCTTCCTGGAAGTCAGCTACCGTATTCGTACCAGAACAGATAATCAAGAAATATCACAGGAGAACAACTCGTGGCTGAACGTGCTTCAGATATCCAAGAACAAAGCTAGGAAATCAGCATTCTTTAGAACGCAGCGACAGAGCTGCATGTGTGTGTGTGGAAATTAAAAAACTATTGGCTTTGTTGAGTTATTCTTCTGAAATATTATTTTATTATCAGCTCTGGTACGAATACGATAAGAGACTTCCAGGAACCATTGATGCCTGCTGTCAACTCTCTGAGTTGATTGCATATATTTTTCGTTTTCTATACATCACAACCTGCAATTGATGTTTAATTTGTGAATATTTTGTATTTATGGAATATCAGAGTAGGGAATTTCAAAGTGAACTAATTTTCCTTACTGATGTAGCACCTTAATCATAGAGTTGCAGGCTACATCGAGCAAACAATTTACTTCACAACTGGTTTTAACTACTTCTAAACAGACTTACCAACTCGCTTTCACAACTTCTCGTCTCATTATAACGACTTGTCAATTCGTCATAGCGACTTCAAAACTAATAACGACTTGAGGGCCAGCTATAATGACTTCAGAACTTGTTTTAATGACGTGTTCACTCGTTATAACGACGTCACCACTTGTTATACCAATTTCACAATTCTATGTAATGACTGTATAACGCATTACAACGACTTCCCAACTCCTTATAACGACCTCACAACTCGTTATAGCAAACTGTCAACTCGCTATAGCAAGCTGGCAACTCATTATAAAACAAGTCGTTATAACGACCTGTCACCTCTTTAAAACGAGTTGACTATTCATTAAAATGGCATGTGCATTTGGTATTAGGAAAGTAGTATTTATTACACACCTGTTCTGTGTAATCCCCATCTTACAGCGACATTTAAACCATGCGGAAAATGAAAATCTGTTCCGCACATATGTGCTGAACGGAAATCGTTGACGGACTCTTTTTCAATAAAAGCGAAATTTCACTAAATTTTTAACAAATCGTGCAACGCCATTACAGTTTGAATCGCTAGCGATAGCTGAAAATCGTCCCTTGAATTCCAATATGTTCTATGTGCCAATAGGCACATAGGACACATTGGAACTCAAGGGACGAAATAGTTCGAATGGTACCCCTAGTAAATTTGGTTGGCGATAAAATGTGTTCTTTTTGTTGATAGTTGTCCACTGAATTGCTGAGTGTCCTAATAATTGCCTTTATAGACGTGAAGGAGTGTAATAAACACAGAAAGACACGCGTGTGTGAATGGGTTGATCGATATGCCACTTCTGCCATCGCGGAAGGATAAAAGTCGAGGCCTGCACGCTCTCGTTCTATCCTTCCCCGCTGGCAATCATGCCATATCGATTAACCCATTCACACACGCGTGTCGTTCCGTGTATGTCCAGTATGTAGAATATCTGATCTCATTTAATGATCTCAGTTTTAAATTCCCATGATTAGATATATCCCCATACAAACGAATATATTCCATGTGCACGCGACCGCTGCAACCTAGCCCTTCTAGAGTATACTGTAACGGTTCGGGGTACAAGGGCGATCTCCTAACCAGCCTGGCTGGTCCGGATCTCTCTGACTCGTGGTAAATCGGTAGCTGTGATTGCAAGACGTCGATGGTACGAGCTTCGGCTTCCACACTTCTCTCTCGACCTGTTACATTGGTGCCGATGACCAGCCCTCAGCAGTTGGTGGCATCATGTGCTGGATGAAGCACAGTGGATGTTTCGACCGCTCTGGGGTTGAATCGTTCCTGACTTATCTCGTCATGAAAATCGACTTCCGATAAAGTTATCTCCTCTGAAATTATTAGACAGGCGAGAAAGCTCCAATTAAGAAGCATGTGATTGTTGAGAAAACGCCTATGACATCAGTAGAAAGTAGAGTGAAGTTTCGTTTTGTTACTTTTAATAAATGAAAACAACATACAGCTCTCGGAGCTGTCTGTTGTTTTCGTTTATTAAAAGTTACAAAAGGAAACTTGGTTTTTTTATGGCAAGCTAATTCAATTTCAATCCTTAAAAATTGTCTAAATACCAAACATTTTTGTCTCCCACATAAAAAACAGCTTTAACTAATTTTTTTTTTGGTTGTAAAATTGGGTTTGCAGTCACACTAAAACTCGTAAGTCATTTAAGTTCTGATAAGTATAAAGCCTTCTAGATGTCTAGTGATAGAGACATCTTGCCTGTTTAATGTTCAAAGTAAAAAAATGCCATTTCTGTAAAACTAAACAGGTGTTTTATACCCATAGGATCCATGTGTGTATGTCTTCTTCTTGTGCAAGTGACTGTAAAAATCTATTGTCCTTTATAGGGTATCTTACAGCTTTAGAGTAACCTATATTGGACATTAGAGCAACTTAGTTTTTCCAGCAGTGGAATTCTTCTCCAGGCTTTATTACAGGCATTAGCTAAAGTAACTGCTTCCCTGAACTGATCTAGTACACCACAAATGAGAATTGATTTACAGTGCATATCCATTTATTTGGAAGATAAATCTAGCATTACTAGTCGTTTTGTGATTGTACCAAATTGACGATTTTTTCTCTTTTTGATGGAGACAAAAAATAAGTACCAATGCAATTTTTATAAGCTTTGTGTATTTTCCAGATGAGGGGAATAACCTTTTGCTAATTCAGTAAAATCAGTTGTTTGAAGAAATGTGCCAATATTATGGAAAGACAACTCAAGGAATCAATGATATGAACATCACCAGCTTTCAAAAAAATAATAATAATTTGTATTGGAAAACTTTTGTGACAACAGTTTTCCAACATAAAATATTTTTGTCATCACAAACGTTTACTGGCCCAAAATATTTTCATCATATCACAGTCACACCAACAATTAAAAACTTAGGTTTATTTTTGTAACAAAATCATTACATTTTCCATTTACAAGTGCCTAGTTATTTAACAAAGGGTTCGGTGGTTCAAGTAAACATTCTTTGAACACTTAAATTGGTAAGATGTATGTTCAACAATTGGATTCTGATGTGTATAAAAACGTTTCTAAACACAAGAGAGGAGGGTATAAAGGGTCAACGATTTTCAGCCTTTGCCACACTTGCTTTTAGACTAACAGGAGGATAAGATATATTTTCAAAGAGTTCCACTAAGCAAAACAAAGACATTATAAGTTATGGGGCTTTCAGTGGGCGGATATGGTGTGAAATAAGGAGAAGTGAGATCAATATTCGGCGAGGCCGAAGGCGGAGCCTAATATTGATCTTGCTGAGCATTATATCACACCATATCCGCCCACTGAAAGCCCCATAACGCATTTATTATGCCAGTCCTTTGAAAGAGACACAACCATAAGTGTATCCAGATTCCTAGCGCAAATGTTCTGTTATCACTATCAGGGAATTTCCCGGTTTTACGTCATGTGAAGGTCACGCTAGTAGCAGGCGCTGAAACAACGGAGTTTTCTTCTCAATAAACAGGAATTTATATTCACAATTCACAACTTTAATTCAGTGTTAAGTACTTGAAAAATAAAACAACTGGAGCAAGTAGATTAACAGTTCTTTCAAGAAGGTAAGTGGGAACAGTTTCATTCATTATTTGTTGTTAATGGTGATATTAATGTTTCTATACATATCGTTTTGGTGGTTCATTTATAGTATTTATTTACATTTGTTTATTAAAATTTCTCAAAGACTGGAAGAAAGGTATTTTATTACACACTCGTAACTGTATTTGTCACGATCACATGGATTTTAGGGACATGCGGTAATTTTAACCAGAAAGCTCTCTTGCGATCCGATAAAAAGTACCCCATCGGCTATATTTATCTGTCGGAATTACCGATTCTTATTACAAAATGTTTGATGCACAACATTGCAAAAAACTATTGAAATTCATGAAAGACACGTGATATCTGCCAAGAAATTGAACAGTGAAACTCATCCTTTGCTTTCTT
Source organism: Pictodentalium vernedei (assembly GCA_031216915.1). Classification (NCBI taxonomy): domain Eukaryota; kingdom Metazoa; phylum Mollusca; class Scaphopoda; order Dentaliida; family Dentaliidae; genus Pictodentalium; species Pictodentalium vernedei. Next base: position 126,093,860 of record CM062294.1, on the reverse strand, counting down.
TATTGAAAAGCGAGGAAAACTTAATTAATTTTAGTGCAAAAAAGTCCTATTGGGTTCGATATTGCAGCCAGCCACAGTACAGTTCCTATAAACTTTTGTTACAATGTTGCCGTCACCCCTAAGTGCCGCCGACCAGTCGATACTGTGTAATTCAATTCGATTCGAACTCCGGCAATGAAGCAGCACGTTTGTACGGAAACGTCCTAGCGCCAACGAGAAAAAAAAATTAAATAGTAATTACGATTTAGATAAACCGTAATTACGATTTAATAAATCATAGTTACGATTTAATAAACCGTAATTACGATTTAGATAAACAGTAATTACGATTTATTAAATCGTAATTACGATTTACTAAACCGTAATTACGATTTAATAAACCGTAATTACGCTTTAATAAATCGTAATTACGATTTAATAAGCCGTAAATACGATTTAGATAAACCGTAATTACGATTTAATAAACCGTAATTACGATGTAATAAACCGTAATTACGATTTAATAAACCGTAATTACGATTTAATAAACCGTAATTACGATTTACCAATATGATTACGATTTCATATGAACATTATTACAACATAGATAACTACGAAGAGTATTTTTAATAAGGACCCACACCTCTTGTAAACACCCATATCTCAGACTAGAAGGTCATTATTTGTTTGGTTTTAGTACCATTTTACTCCCATATAAAATATCTTTCACACGTAGTATTAAAATTATGATAATTGGAGTCGGTCATGCTGGAGCCTATGAAGAATTGGCCTATGAAGAATTCTATATCCTCGGTCACTGATTCCACTACTTCATAACGGACAGGACAATGGGAATGGTGGGAATGTATTTAGCATACAAATCGAATGTAGGGGAAAGTGATCTAAAACGGGCCCCTTACGGAAATCTTTAAAAAATAGAAGAAAAAAGACTGAAAAATATTGGAGTTTAAGTGTAATACAATTAGTAGAACTCGCTATAAATTCTGATACGTGACTCTAATTGACCCCTCCCCCCCCCCTCCGCCCGGGTCCATTTTACCCCACGGGTATGGATAAAACGGGCCACTGGGTTAGCAAGTCACGTGGGTCTTTTTGTTGCAGTCACTTTCAGGATTGCATACATATTATTTCAGTCATCTTATTCCACATAAAAACGCACTCGCGGCATGTAAATAAAATATCCGGGGGTGAGGGTTCATCCCATCGGTGTGTGTGGCGGGGGGGGGGGCGTGTAGGGGGGTTCTCACCCGTATGTGGTACTTTATACATGTTGGGACTCTATTCAGTCACACGTCACCACTACACACAGAAGCAATTGCTCTCACACATCTGTCACATCCCTGTGTTGGTTTTACGGAGGTATTTTTTTCGGGGCCCGTTTTACTCGGAACACACCACTTCCAGTGAACCACCGGGTTTAAAATTTTCAATACACCCAAAGGCCTATTATTTTATTTCGAAAGTAAGCAGCTTAATTTGATTTTGTAGTGACACAATTCTAGAACATTAGATTACAAAATGAGCTTTGAGTTGTTGGTGGAACAAATAAGAAAAATGCTATAAGAATTGAATGTTTCTAAATTTTTAAATAACTGCGCACCAAAACTTCATGGTGATACGCATGGGTGTTTTTCTTTCAAAACAATAAGAGTTTCCAACCCCCCCCCGCGCACCAGCCCCCGCGTTGTCTGTACGGAAGTTTGCTCGGTTGCTCGTTTTATCTCGGGGGACCGTTTTTGATCACTTTCCCCTACATATTTTTCTTTAAACTAACTTTTATTAACCATTAACATTAGAATGATATTTATTGAATAATAGTTCAGTAAATCATCGTAGAGCATAATAAATCGAAAAAAGACGCGCTTTGGAGTAATAGCTGTCGTTATTGCAATATAGGTGAACTTTTGGAACAGCGAACTTTCGCAATACGGTACCTACCGAACTTTCGTAATAGCGAACCTTCGGAATAGCAAACCCTGTCCTTATTAGTAGTATGTCATGTACATATGAGGTAAAGGTTGGATGATCTCATGGATGATCTCATGGGACGTCATAGTCACGTGACCCAGTGGCGCCATGTTGTGTTGTCATGGTAACCCGCGTGAGCGGCCATGTTGTGACGTCATCTCCATAGTGATACGTGGTGTGAGTGCGCATGCGCAGCGTGTGTTGTTAGGGTGACACGTGTTTCCGTCGGCCATTTTGTATACTGGAGGCCGCCATCTTGGTTTCTATGGTAGCACGTGATTGCTATGTTACCAATGGCTTCTAACAAGACAGGGGTATGTTCGGGGGTATGTTCCTTTGTAGAAGAGTATTTTCCCGATTCGTAGAATTACCACAAACAACCCGACAATCCCCCAAATCACCAAAATCCACCCAAAATCACCGAAATTGACTTTATTTCCCCATTTTATCGGTTTAGCACGTAGTGCCATAGTACTAAGGGGTATAAGGGGTGCGTTCGATTGAACAGGAGTAATGTTCTGGCTTAGAATTCTCCCAGATTCCCTTTTTTGGATCCCACGACGTGTTATTTCCCAATTAAGAATAGCACGTAGTGCTATAGGACAAATTTACCCAGAATTCTCTGCTTCTATCTATATATGCAATACTTTTCGTCTACCTGACCATGTTCCTTTGTCCTGGAGTATACTCCAGTAGCGTAGAAGAGCCTATTATTTGGAACAGCTTTGCTTATTATTACTATATTTAGCTATTCTAGTCTATTCTTGTTAGTTCTGACCCTATTCCAAGTACTCTTGTTATTTCATTTATCTAGATCATTTATATAAATTATAACTAACCAATCAGATTGCTTGATTTCCAATAACCTGTTTGCAGAGTTATCTCCCTTCTGTACAACAAAAGCCAATATCATTCCCAAAGCCAATATCATTCCCAAAGCCAATAAGCTATCGAGCAGTTACTGATAAGTCATTGCTTGAACGACTCGAAGCCCATCGAGCAAATGAGCCTTAGAGTAATTGCTCGATCGAGTGACTCGACATATTGCTCGAACGACTCGAATCCCAGCGAGCAAATGAGCCAACGAGTAATTGCTCGTTCGAGCGACTCCTCAAACGACTCTTCGACTCATTTCAGTATTTGAGGATACCTATGGCCCAGGTATTGTATTATTTGAGGATACCTATCGAGGATACCTTTTAGAGGAGACTTATCTGAGGATACTATTACCTGTACCACAAGACATACCTATCCCAAATATCCCTTATAAGCTATCGAACAGTTACTGAAAAGTCATTGCTCGAATGACTCGAAGCTCATGGAGCAAATGAGCCTAAGAGCAATTGCTCGTTCGAGTGACTCCTCGAAGGACTCTTCGACTCATTTCAGTATTTGAGGATACCTATGGCCCAGGTATTGTATTATTTGAGGATACCTATCGAGGATACCTTTTAGAGGAGACTTATCTGAGGATACTATTACCTGTACCACAAGACATACCTATCCCAAATATCCCTTATAAGCTATCGAACAGTTACTGAAAAGTCATTGCTCGAATGACTCGAAGCTCATGGAGCAAATGAGCCTAAGAGCAATTGCTCGTTCGAGTGACTCCTCGAAGGACTCTTCGACTCATTTCAGTATTTGAGGATACCTATGACATGGCTACGTACCAGTTGAGGATACCTTTTGAGGATACTAAATTGAGGATACCTTTGACCTGGTATTGCTGGAGGATACCTGTTGTAGAAACCTTTCATCTGTGTACTTCTGTTAATTGAGATTCCTAGCCCAGTCCGTAAAATTTGGATTCCGTGTTTTGTCATCGACACACGAGGGTATGGAAAGGGATTGATAACACTTAATGACTACAAGACTCTGAACAGAGACAACCAACCACTATAAAACAATTAAGTACAGATCCAACAGAACCAATTGTGAACAAAACAAAGTGATAGGAGGTCAAACTAGTCGGATTGATCGAACTAGTTGGACAGCATGAACAGATCTGATCAAATACAATCAAGATGGAAGTGAACAAAACAAAGTTTTCAACCGAATGAACTCAAATATAACCAAACTCGAAGTTAATTGACCATTACAAATTGAACAAAGTTCTGAACTATAACCCCTAAATATAACCCTCTTGAACTGTTTGAAATGAACTACTACCCTAATGAAGGTATTAACACCCTTTGAACCGTTTGAATGAACTATAACACTTATGAATGTATATATAATTAAAACCCCTTGAGCTATTTGAATGAACTATATATAATATAAATAAATATTAACACCCTTTGAACTGAACGATTTTTTAAACTTCATGACAATATAACGAAAGGTGATCAGAATTTTTGAACTGCAATCTAGTAAACTGAATTCTTCCAATAGGGAAGGGGAATACCCTCGTGTGTCGATGACAAAACACGGAATCCAAATTTTACGGACTGGGCTAGGAATCTCAATTAACACAGATGAAAGGTACACAGATGAAAGGTTTCTACAACAGGTATCCCCCAACAATACCAGGTCAAAGGTATCCTCAATTTAGTATCCTCAAAAGGTATCCTTAACTGGTACGTAGCCATGTCATAGGTATCCTCAAATACTGAAATGAGTCGAAGAGTCGTTCGAGGAGTCACTCGAACGAGCAATTGCTCGTTGGCTCATTTGCTCGATGGGATTCGAGTCGTTCGAGCAATGACTTTTCAGTAACTGCTCGATGGCTTATAAGGGATATTTGGGATAGGTATGTCTTGTGGTACAGGTAATAGTATCCTCAGATAAGTATCCTCTAAAAGGTATCCTCGATAGGTATCCTCAAATAATACAATACCTGGGCCATAGGTATCCTCAAATACTGAAATGAGTCTATGAGTCGTTCGAGGAGTCACTCGAACGAGCAATTACTCGATAGCTCATTTGCTCGATGAGCTTCGAGTCGTTCGAGCAATTGCTCATGGAGCAATTGCTCTTAGGCTCATTTGCTCGATGAGCTTCGAGTCATTCGAGCAATGACTTTTCAGTAACTGCTCGATAGCTTATAAGGGATATTTGGGATAGGTATGTCTTGTGGTACAGGTAATAGTATCCTCAGATAAGTATCCTCTAAAAGGTATCCTCGATAGGTATCCTCAAATAATACAACCTGGGCCATAGGTATCCTCAAATACTGAAATGAGTCGAAGAGTCGTTTGAGGAGTCGGTCGAACGAGCAATTACTCGTTGGCTCATTTGCTCGCTGGGTTTCGAGTCGTTCGAGCAATATGCCGAGTCACTCGATCGAGCAATTACTCTAAGGCTCATTTGCTCGATGGGCTTCGAGTCGTTCAAGCAATGACTTATCAGTAACTGCTCGATAGCTTATTGGCTTTGGGAATGATATTGGCTTTGGGAATGATATTGGCTTTTGTTGTACAGAAGGGAGATAACTCAGCAAACAGGTTATTGGAAATCAAGCAATCTGATTGGTTAATTATAATTTATATAAATGATCTAGATAAATGAAATAACAAGAGTACTTGGAATAGGGTCAGAACTAACAAGAATAGACTAGAATAGCTAAATATAGTAATAATAAGCAAAGCTGTTCCAAATAATAGGCTCTTCTACGCTACTGGAGTATACTCCAGGACAAAGGAACATGGTCATGTAGACGAAAAGTATTGCATATATAGATAGAAGCAGAGAATTCTGGGTAAATTTGTCCTATAGCACTACGTGCCATTCTTAATTAGGAAATAACACGTCATGGGATCCAAAAAAAGGAAATCTGGGAGAATTCTAAGCCAGAACATTACTCCTGTTCAATCGAACGCACCCCTTATACCCCTTAGTACTATGGCACTACGTGCTAAACCGATAAAATGGGGAAATAAAGTCAATTTCAGTGATTTTGGGTGGATTTTGGTGATTTGGGGGATTGTCGGGTTGTTTGTGGTAATTCTACGAATCGGGAAAATACTCTTCTACAAAGGAACATACCCCCGAACATACCCCTGTCTTGTTAGAAGCCATTGGTAACATAGCAATCACGTGCTACCATAGAAACCAAGATGGCGGCCTCCAGTCTACAAAATGGCCGGCGGAAACACGTGTCACCCTAACAACACGCGCTGCGCATGCGCACTCACACCACGTATCACTATGGAGATGACGTCACAACATGGCCGCTCACGCGGGTTACCATGACAACACAACATGGCGCCACTGGGGTCACGTGACTATGACGTCACATGAGATCATCCATGAGATCATCCAACCTTTACCTCATATGTACATGACATACTACTCTTATTACAAACTGTGTAGTGACAGGGCTGTCGCCTCCTTGTCCTTGCCAACGAGGATGAGTAAGGAGGGGGGGGGGCGAAAGTGCTGATAATCGGTTAACCCGTAATCATAGAACAAAGAAGGAGCTGCTAGTTAGGCTAAAAGCTACAAGAATACATCATTTCAGTGCTGAAAATCGTTGCGAGGGTGCTGAGAGAATCCCCGGACCACGTTATGCCTCCTGTCTTCAGTAATCGAACCAAAAGCCATCTGTTGCTACACCATCCGTCTTACTTCGTAGAAAATTAACTCGCACTTTGATAATCTCGCCTGCCCTGGATCGGTGCGTCGAATTACCTAAATGGACCGAAACTCGACTGAAACGGGCCAAAACATGTGATCAAGCTACCGAAACGGGCGACCAACCGACCGGAAGTCATCGGCCATCCAAACGGCTGAAACGTGTGATAAGAAGGCTTTTTTCCACTGTAAGGAGTGTGCGTCCATTCCCCCACCCCCATTCGTAACAAACCTGACTTTTGATAAGTGATTTTTTTTTTTTTTTTTTTTTTATTTGGGTTTACCGTTTAACGACACATTAACAGCCAGGGTCACATCATGTCGGTGACAGTTTTACAGGTGGAGGAAGCCGGAGTACCCGGAGAGAAAAACCGAGCGACGACGAGCAGCTGTCAGCTCCCCAACATCGTAACTCTGAACTCTGCACCGCGGCACAGGCAGGGTTAGATTGGTTGAAGACATGTGCACCATCGACGTGCAGTACGCCTTAGTACACAGCGTCATCGTGCCCCCGTGTAGGCAAGCGGGGTGAAGTGTCTTGCCCAAGGACACAACGCGGTTGCCGCAGGTGGGATTCGAACCTCTACCCACTGAGCCACCGCGCCCCCCGATAAGTGAATCACAGCACAGGCAGATGCATGTGCATGTCATTGGAAGGGGGCACTAAAAAGTGTATATCGACACAGACACTTGGGTCTACCAAAACTATTTTATTGTTTTACGAGTAAACGGGAGGTCTGGGATATACATGTGTAGGCCTACTAATTAGTTGTAGGCCTAATTTGGTATCAACGGGTATTTTCAAGATTGAAACCAAATAACTATCAAGAAATAAATATTTTGTATGTTTTGGATTAAGAAAACCGATGCGCAACTCACTAAAAAGTGTACACCGATCGATAAGTTTTTACATAACATAGCCCAAATGACTGGACTCGGAGGTGTGAAAAACGGAGATTGGACCGAAAAATAGTTGACGCGTTAGGCCTATCGGACGGGAAGGGGGGCGTCACGGTGTTTACAACTGTTTTACAGTGTCATCCAGGCTGATGTGTCCAGACATCCGGTTTAGTGTGGTTTTGTTACAAATGATTAAACACTGGTGTCTATCCGCAGTATATGTGCATAACTCTCCTAACTCGCGTTGTGTAAGTGGGTGGGGTTGTGAGAGGTGAGGGCGCAGTTACCACGTTATAAATTTGTAAAGGCTCCATCCAAACTGATTTTCTGTTATAAATTGTTAAACACTGGCGTCTATCCTAGTGTATAGCCCCCCGCCCCCCCCCCCCAAAAAAAAAAAAACTCGCATTGTTTACGGGCGGCAGGGGTGTCGGTTATCGCGTTAAATAAATTTGGGGAGAGGGGGGGTACCATGTTAAAAATTTGTAACACGCCATCCAAACTGTAGCGTGTCTTTGTTAAAAAAAAATTAAATCGTAATTACGATTTATTAAACAGTAATTACGTTTTAGCTAAATCGTAATTACGGTTTATCTAATCGTAATTACGGTTTATTAAATCGTAATTACGGTTTATTAAATCGTAATTACGGTTTATTAAATCGTAACTACGGTTTATTAAATCGTAATTGCGGTTTGTTAAATCATAATTACGGTTTGTTAAATCGTAATTACGGTTTATCTAAATCGTAATTACGGTTTATTAAATCGTAATTACGGTTTATTAAATCGTAATTACGGTTTAGTAAATCGTAATTACGGTTTATTAAATCGTAATTACGGTTTATCTAAATCGTAATTACGGTTTATTAAATCGTAATTACGGTTTATTAAATCGTAATTACGGTTTATCTAAATCGTAATTACGGTTTATTAAATCGTAATTACGGTTTATTAAATCGTAATTACGGTTTATCTAAATCGTAATTACGATTTAATTTTTTTTTCTCGTTGGCGCTAGGCCGTTTCCGTACATTTACCAACGCAAACATACTTTCAAGAGCATGTTAAGTTGAAGGAGTTCTCAGGAAGCAAGACAAAGTCTTGAAAACTGGTTACCATGAAGCGGAAAAACAGACGCCGTCACGCCGACAACGCCTGCACAGATGTTTGACAGCTCGTATTTGCAGTTACTAATTAACTATCACCAATTCCACCCTTACTAGATGACCACTCCCCCCCCCCCCCCCCCCCCCCCCATCTCACACTTGCTGAATAAAGAAAATAAATTCGGAAGAATGAAAAGCCGGGTTTTATAAGAAAATCTCAGTGGTTTATATTTGTGGAACAAATGTTTTTTACGTGCTAGTGGGTGTTTGGGCAGCAGGTTCATTTTATTTTATTTTTTTTGTGGGGGAGGGGGAGGGTTTTTTTAGGGGGATGAAGTATTGCTAAAATATGACTTTCTAGAGTTTGTTCTGGGGAAATTAAAAAAATGTTACCAGCTACCCACTACTGAAATTCTGAAAAGTCTTGAGTAGGGTGGGAATGAGACCACGAAGAGGGGATGGGTGGTAAATACATGTGGTCTGATGAACGCAATATATTGTCAATTTTATGAGATGACTTCCATGAAATTCAAAAATTGATGCGTATTTTTAAATGACTAATTAAGGATATTTGCTAGTATTTCTATTTTATACAAGGATATTATTTTGTTTTAATTCTGAGCAACAAAACTTAAATCGAATGTCACCTATATGACTTAGCTACATGGGTGTATGAGATGGGTGGGGGGGGGGAGGTTGCGGCACTCTCACCCCCCTTCACCAATAAGCAGCTAATTTTACAGTTTTCATTGAAAGGGACTGGTATTTTCAGAACAGATTGTTCAGAGGGAGGGGGTATTTTTATAATGTGCCTATTAGGCATTGGGCAGAGCATTTTCATAGGCAAATTCGAGGAAAGGGCCTGCATTTTGATTTTGAAACAATAGTTCAGGGCAGTTTGCTTGATCAGCCCCCATCCCCAAGAAAATGTCCCCCGGAGCCTATCATTTTAGCCACATTCTATCAGTCTTCTTTAAAACTACTTACTAAATGCAAATTCAGAATACCAAATTCCAAATTTAAGATTGACAAGATATTGGAGCAGACACATAAAAAATTATTTTGTTTTCAACCAGATTCCAAGAAAAAAATATTGACAGAACCGTTCAGATAACAAACTGGTGAAGTTTTGTACCAGTACAAAATAATGTAAACATTAATCAATCTTTGAAAATATTATCAACCAAAATAAGTTAGTGCTTACTGGTGAGAACACCTCCCCCCCCCCCCTCCCCTTTTTCTCTTTTCAGCCTTTGACTAAGACTGTTGGATACTCATTTCGTGAGCTTTCGAGAAAATGCTGTCAGGTTATAGATGGGTGGGGAGAGGGGTTGTTAAAAAGGTGTACAAACTAAATTACTTGTGGAGAAAAGACATGACGTTTTCTTGTAGTCATCGTGCATTATATTTCTCCTTTTGTATACCTGTACCAAATGTGGACAACCTAAAGCCTTATTTGTAAGTGCAGCCCATTTCAAACAAAGGTTATCAAGACTTGAGGTAAAATAAAAAGAAGGCTAAATGTCAAGTCAGAAACTTTATAATGTTGAAAAAAATAAAGTGCTAACTTACCAAGACTGCAGAGTTCACTCAGAATGGAATCTCAAACTGCCTCAGTTACTCTAAACAATTGAATGAATGTCCCGGAAGGTTAATTATTGTACAAAATGTCTTTTTTCGTCCAGTGTATGCTTTTGTTACAGTGCAGAACAGAAATGTCCGATGTCCACATGCGATAGCCTATTCAAAGTTAAGCCGAGTTCAAACTTCTATTTTAGTTTCAGTTTAAAAAGCACGAAATTTAAACAGAGCGGCCAGTTCGCACCGTATTTAAATTAAAATCCTTGTACATTTTCCATCCTCCAGATATAATGATGCCTGCACACACACTTTTGAAAACTCATTTCTGACCTCATAATTTGGGACGTCTATGTTGAACGTGATCTTGTGAGTTTTGAGTGTTCGGACCGACATTTTGTTGCGAATAAAATGAATCAACAGCGATTCAACAAGTGGCAAGGTCAAAGACTTAAGACTGGTTCTCTGATAAAATTGCCCGTTTCTCTCTAAAATTCTTTCAACCGTTTAAATCGTCGACTATTTAATTAAATTAGCGATTAATTACAGTGAATTCTTTTTCAGGGTTGGGTGTGTAGTAAATATAGAACCACACTTATGTTTGAATGGGTTAACGGTTACTGGACGAGAGCGAGTTGCGCAGGGATACCACGAGAGCCGGTAGGCTCGAGTGGTTATCCCAGCGCCACACGCTCGAGTCCAGTAATCGTTAAGCCATTCAAACATAAGTGTGGTCCTGTATATATAGCTGTACGTTGCTCAACAGACACACACGCAAAATTATTTGTTCGTTGAACACGGGAAATTAGGAAAAACATCGAAGCGAGAACTTGGATATCAAAAACAAAATGTCGGAATTGACCGTATATAAGCTCTATATACGGTCAGCTCGATGATACACAGTCTCTATGCGGTTACTAGATACTGAAGCTGATTGGTCAGTAACAATTACTGGCATAATATATAAAGTTAGATATCCAAGATTAGACAAAGCATTGATCCTAACAGTATTTACTACAAATCCAGTAAATGGGTTGAAATAAGAAGACTTGTCATGGAATTTTATGACTTGATACCCAGTAATTGGTATTAACCCTTTGAACCCTAGCGGCCGGTGTTCCGTCCAGGGACACGATACGCCATAACGTCATTATTTATATAGGATGACTGTTCAATAAATGTGTGGGGTAGACCAATCAATATTTTCAACGTGCAGCCCCGAGGCTGCACGTTGAAAATATTGATTGGTCTACCCCAAATAATGAAGATGGGCTCTTCTTACTGATGCCATTGAAGTGGCGTGGAAGATACCATTAGAGTTCAAAGTGTTAAGTAAGAAGCCTTTCCCACACTTGCTTTTTGACTACCAGGAGGATAAGACTTATTTTCAAAGAATTCCATTAAGCAAAATAAAGATGCATAAAGTTAGATATCCAAGATATGCCAAAGCACGTGATGCTAACAGTATTTAATACAAATCCAGTAAATGGGTTGAAATAAGAAGACTTGTCACGGAATTTTATGACTTTATATCCAGTAATTGGCATTAAGTAAGAAGACTTGTCACTGAACTTTATAAGTTGATGAAACCTAAAGAGATAACGTGTTTTATTTGTAAAGACAATGGCATTTAGTCTAAACAATATTTTTTTTTCAATGAATATACATGTACTATACGTTACAGAATTGAACACCAAAAAAAAAAAACTGGCAGTACAAGGTACAGCAGCTCACAATATAACATATATTTAACAAAAACAAATTGCTAAATAACGGAGGGATCTGACAGAATGCTTGAAGCTCATGGTAGTCACCTCCCTGAGTCATTCATAACTATTCTCAGAACGGTGGTATAAGACAATAGATGGATACATATATCGCCGTCTGAAACCCATTGCCTATAGTCGATCAGTAAGTTGATCAGCAACCCGGTGCATCAACACACACACGGGAAGTGCTGGCTAGAGGTTGTAAGAATGTAGACCTGGGAGCAAACACATGAGAGATCATTTACATTTAACTTGATAACATCGTACACAACACTCGCAGGTAACCGAGAGTGTGAAGACACGACGCCCCGGCCCGGCACAAAAACTGCGGAGACAGTTGGTGGTAACTCTACTCATAGAAAAATGAAAGATGAGCATGGGGAGTTGAACTACCAGACGACGATATATGACATTGTTTAAACCTTGCTTGTGAATGAAGAAGGAGATGGAAAGAGAGCAGAAAGAAGAAGTGCAATGGAGAACAAGGGAAACCAGCTTGAAAACATAATGCGTTGCCTTCACATTCAAGACACTCGTAAGTAAGCAGCATAAGCACCGTTAATTAGAAGTGAGACAGAAGCAACCTTGGTGGTGCTGGATGCGAAGAAATTAGAAAAGGAAGTAAGATTGTAGGTGCTCTGGTGTTTCGCACGTCCCATACTTGCAGGAAGGGGTAGGTGACAGATGATTAACGTATAAATGAGACTTAAGGCTACTACAACGCAGTCGCAACCTGCAGTGGTATATTTAGGCTGCGCATGGTTTCGCACCACTGTAAAACACAGGTGGTCCTTGATTTCCAACATTTAGGAATGTCTTGAAATTGATCAGTGAGGAGTTGTCGCGGACAGATAAGGGTAGCTTGTTCCATTGGTCTGTGATGCTGGGGATAAAAGAAGACTGATACCGTTGTGCCCGACAAAACGGAACTCTGTGGTTATGACATGACCGGAGAGTGTGCGAGAGATTCGGCGATGAGACGATCGGGGGAACTTTATTGGAAACATATGAGGGCGACATATGATGATACATTTTGAAGTACTGTAACAGCTTGTGTTTGCGACAGTTATCCAAGACAGCATCAGCGTATTCGAGTAGAGGCCTAACGAAGGCAAAGTATTTTTTTTCTAGGACGCTGCAACCGAGATTAAATTTCTGCTTCCGCAGCATCAGCGTATTCGAGTAGAGGCCTAACGAAGGCAAAGTATTTTTTTTTCTAGAACGCTGCAACCGAGATTAAATTTCTGCTTCCGCAGTAGGTTAAAGCGAGACCAGAGCAGATATGGTCAATGTGGTCGTTCCATGTACATGTGCTATTTAACCCTTTACCTAACGAATCCGCCAGCGTAATTTGCAAATTTAGCATTTGAAAAAATTATATTTTTCAAAATATTTCAACAAAACCATATCAGGTGACCCCTCATTGGAACGAGCTCACTGAGCTCGTTCCATTGAGGGGTCACATGTTATGGTTTTGTTGAAATGTTTGGAAAAAATTTAAAAAAATAGTAATTAAAATAATACATTTTGATATTCTCTACGTTGGGTAAAGGGTTAATATGACTCATAAATGTTTATTATTACTGACTTCGGATATCCTTGTATCACCTAAGAATAATGGATTCTCTTCAATTAGCTATAGGGAAGTATCATCTGCAAAGAGACGTATGGTACTGGGGTTCATATCTCAAGGAATCGACAGAAACAAACGATCATTTCTTATAATTAAACTTGAGGGCAATAAATTTGTACACTCTCTACTTTGCGGAGTTAAAATAAAAACCAGGCCGCATCATGCTTTCTAGTGATAACTGAATAAAAAGGCATAGTTTTCTAAAATTCTGTTTGAAATAACGATACATTTCACTGAAACATGTTCTTGTGTCATAGTTTTATTACCAACGAATTGCGTAAGTTAAAAAGAACGTCATAGGCCACGCCCACACAAAACTTCAATCTCCTTATCCACTTTACGGTAGGGTGCTGTCATTCAAGGCAACACTGAATTAAATTTAATTCTGATTTTGACCATTTCCAGAGAAACTGAAAACACAGTTTATAAATGTGGAGTTCGATATAAACCCAGGTGACATGAAGTTGGTTGAACTTTGTCTCAGAAAGAGTTCAGATTCATGCTATTTGGAAATTGGAAAGTTTTGTTAGCGTGAGTTTTATTTGTGGATTATTATGACCGGTCATTGTTTACGTTTTATTTGGGTAAAACGATGAACACAGGCGATCATCAATTGCATATAAACAAATTGAATGTGGAATTAAAAGCATGCTGAGGATTTCATTGTTTATTAAATTTTCTTTTGAAACTCTTTTTAATATGATGAGATAAATATTAATTACTTTTCATGTTAAAACAATATGAGCGTGCATGGGTTCTTTTCTTTTCCATTCGCACTGTGCAACGTAATCTTTAAAATATACATTGGGGGCGTGGTTTAGGGCGAGCCTAAATGCGTTGTTTCGGTTCATTGTGTTGTGAAAAGAAAAAAAAAAGAAATACTTTAGCCAATGATTTTACCTGAAAATGCATGAACAGAAAAAAGGTTTAATTATATATTGTTGTTAAATTGGGTAAAACCATTTGAACCACTGATTCAATAATTAAGCATTGACACTACATTCCAAGATGAGAATAACAGTTCGGACGTCTTGTCACTTTGAAGCAACATTGCTGAATGACAACAAAGGGAGATTTCAGTCAGTGAGCGTATCAAGGGAGATAATATGTTACAACTATACATTAACCCAACAGAGGCTATGTGCATAAATGAGATAAATGATGAGAACCTCCAATACAACAATATAAACGAAGGTATATTCTGCTTAATGGAAGTAATAAATTAACAATTTACACGACGTGGATATTCCGTATCATACTATGGCAGTTATGGGGCCGGTGATACAAATTGGTTCTCATAGAAGCGCCACGACATCAAGTAATATAACGACAAGGTACAGTTGGAAAGGGAGAAATAAGGCTTAGAAATATCGTCGTAACAGGCTGTACAGTTCGTGAGCTTTTTTGCACAACGACGTTGTGAACTGACATCTAGCTTATACATGCCCAAATAAAGGACCATGGTTTTACTGTCGCCAGAACGGACATTGGATTAATGAATATGAATTGAATTATCTTATCAACCAACGAGGGGGGGGGGGGGGTCTCTGGGTGTTGTAACACCAAATACAGGGTTTGGTAATCATCAACCAAACCAGATAGAGCCAGTTTCGTAGCTACAGGGCGGGGGTTCGGGGGGGGGGGCACCCCTCCCCACAATCCTGGCCAATATTTCCTATAGTTGGAAATTCTGAGGGCAAGTCATGAGTAGTTGGGGATTCCATCTATCTGGATTTTAGAGCTTCTTTGGTGATGCTGATGTCTCCTTTACTTCCCAAAATCCCAACTCGATTTCAAATCGGCAAAAATTCAAACTGTTACTATTTACAACTACAGTGTGCGCAATATCGAGCTTCATAAGTATGCATGATGTCAATGGGCACGAGATTTCTATAGTCGGTTACTTATCGTAAAAACAACAACAAAAAAATCCTCGAAATGCACTTCAAGAAAATAACATCATGTAATAATTCTATCATAAATGTGTTGGCATTTCAGTTACTAGAATCAATTTTATGCCCCCTTTCATGGCTTCATTTTCAAAAGTTTTCTCGGAAGTGAATTTCCAACTAGGGGGAGGGGCCGAGAGGGGGGCTTCCTCCTCCTGGCCCCTCCTCTAGTTGGAATTTCACTACCTACACCCCCCCCCCCCAATCGGAAACCTCTTTCCACGTCACTGAATTCTGATAGCTGGTGGGCTGTGGTGGTGGTCATGTTTTTCAACGAAATGCTAAATAATTTGATAACTCCAATCTCGACATCATACCAAATCCAAGATGGCTGCTGGTGGCCATGTTTTTCAACTAATTTCAGAAATATTCGATCGCTCCCATCAAGACATCACACCAAAGCTACATATAAAATTTGAAAAAGATCGGGGTGAGAGATGCGGCCTGCAGGGTGTGTTAATTGGATTTTTGAATATTTATATGCCAAATTCAAAATAGCAACTGGCGGCATGTTTTTCAATACAATTCAGAAAAAGTTGATAGCTCCCATCTGAACATCACACCAAAGCTATATATGAAATTCGACAAAAATTGGATTAGAGATGCAATTTGCAGGATGTGTTAATGGAATTGTTGACAATTCATATGCCAAATCCTGGCTGGCGGCCATATTTTTCAACGAAATTCAGAAAAAATTGATAGCCGCCATCTAGACATCACACCAAAGCTATACATGAAATTCGAAAAAGATTGGGCGGGCGATGTGTAGGGTGTGCTTACTACTGTGCTAATGGAATGGGTGACATTTTATATGCCAAATCTAAGATGGCCGCTGGTGGCCATGTTTTCAACGATATTCGAAATTCGATAGCTCCCATCTAGACATTGCCCCAAAGCCACATATGAAATTTGGTACCGATCCGGTGAGAGCTGCAGCCTGTAAGGTGTGCTGAAGGAATTGTTGGACAATTTCCAAGATGGCCACAGGGCGGCCATGTTTTTGAACGAAATGCGAAAAAAACTCGACAGCTCCCATCCAGACAAAGCCATGTAAGAAATTTTGAACTGATCGGGTGCAGGCTGCGGCCTGTAGGGTGTGCTAAAGGATTGTGGCCGGACAGAGGAACGAACGGAGGGACGTACGTACGGACGACGACGGATTGCAACCCATCCCAATAGCTCATACTTGACGTTGTCAAATTGAGCTAAATACTACAACTGTGGTGAATTTTCATTCACTCTTATTTAATAAACAAGCATCCCTGAGCATATCGATTAGAAACATTTCTTGCATTGATTCAAAGAAAACGAATGTTTATGGAATTATAAGATTCAATCGTCTGGAATATTTCAGTGGATCGGAAAAGCGAACGTGGGTTCCCACCCAACCACCTCACACACAAGAATACAGATATACATCAAGTATCAGATGATTTTGACTAGTGAATCTGAAAGAGAAAATATTTTTTAAAAATTCATTATATTGCACTAAGTTAAATTTGGAATTTGTATAAAAGAAGTCGATCAACACAAAAACTTAGGCCTGGCCTTCAACGACCCTGGAACCTTGGGAAATCACATATCTAATATAATTTCTTCAGCATGGAAAAGAATAGCTCTCATTAGAAAACTGAAATTTTCTCTTGATCGGAAAACTTTGGAGAAGATATTCTTCGCATTCATACGTCAAATTCTCGACTATGCGGATGCGGTGTGGGATAAATGTACTGAAGGTAAGTCCACACGCTGGTCATCCGATTACCACCTTTGCGGTGCAGTACCTCGTTTGCGGTTTAAAAAAGACGGAAACGGTTGAAGGTAGGTGTTATAAAATATGGTATAACTGCTATTATCTTGCGCATATCATTAAAAATCTATGGAATGTTATTGCATTCTTGTACATAGTGTCGGTGTGTTTTATGAAGTAATTGAGCTCTGTTATTGAAAATACATTAGCGTTCATCCTCATTCTTTCGGAAATATTCGACAAAATTTGTTCTCTCCGTGAATATCAAGGACATAGAAGGTCAAACCTTCGCTCCATTGTTGCTTCAGACTTTTGTCTTTGAGTTTAGGTCAGCTTCAGCTTTCATAAAAAGTCCTGTATTCGCCTTATTTGGCAACTTCGAGGAGAGGTGTTGAACTTTTAGAATACCTGATTTGCGGTGTTGTCTAAACCGCAAAAGGTGGTAACTTTACACCGCAAGTAAGGTATTCAAAAAAACCAATACCAGCCCCCCCCCCCCCTCCCTTCTCGATAAATTCTGTTTAAACATGTTTTCATAAAAGGCTTACAAACGTAACTTACACATTTGGCTAAAATAAGACAATTCTCCATATGGATGCTGCTCCAAGGACTCACAGCAGCATATTTTGATTATACTTTGCAGTTCAAAACCAACAACTGGAATTTTTATTTCATATTTCCACTTTAAAACACAAGTAGGCTTGTTGAAATGCGTGTACTTACCTATTTCCAACTTGTATGCGTAACAATCTACTGTTTTTTAAACCGCAAACTAGGTAATAAAACACTTTATAGAATGTTTCATTCAAAAAAAATAGTTCGAAATTGACACTCATGTTTTTGTTGTGGTGTGAATGAAGGTTTTCGTTTAATGGATCGTTTTAATAATAGATAATAAAACGCATTTTTCCACTCAATTAGGTTTGAGTGGTAAATTTTTAATATATAATATATTCGTGATAATGTTCCGAGATGTGAATGAATCCTTTTAACAGACGTAATTATTCTCAAACGCGTTAAATCAGAAACCGGTTTCTTATGTACTAAAACATTTCAAACTTTTTCAAAGTTCTCACAATTCGACATTGAGTGAATGATTTGAGATGTGAATGAAATCCTTTTAACAGACGGAATTATTCTCAAACGTGTTAAATCAGAAACCGGTTTCTTATGCGCTAAAACGTCGGAGGCAAAACGCATTTATATGGGTTTTATCATGTAAAATGTTTTTTCTCAACTGTTTTTTTAGTTATTCTATTAAAGACAGAAGACTTTATTTACTTAAAACATAAAAAATAATTATACATTTAATTTTGAAAATAATAAAATAACTCACATTAGCATACTCAAAGGAATATTAATAATTTAAAGACGAAAAATGTTTTTACAGATGGATGCCAAACGTCGAGGTCAGCTTTTAAGCGAATATGAACGTGCCAAGAAGAGCATTCAATCGGCTGACAGAAGCAGACGTCTTGGAGAGATTGAACTCAGACGCGAAGCCACAAAAATATTTAAACCCTTGACGGAGGTTCAAGAGCGAAGCAAAAAGGAGACCGTTGACGAATTGAGACCCATAAAAGAGGGTTCTTTGAGAATGGGTTCGTTGCCTGGTAGTTTTATGAAACAGTTTTCCTTTCAATCTACACCGGATTACGTTCCCATGAGAATCGAAACCGATCTGAGTGAAAGTGATGATAAAGCTTCGACTATCACCACTGATAGCATCTCATCATCCGAGGATGATGGCAAGAGAGATCTGTTGTTTGGAATTCGCGAGGATTCGGACGGTAGAATTTTTGTGGGTGACACCGAAGTGCGAAAGGATGATGATGATTTAATCGTCGGTTCGAATAAGTATAAAATAACTGATGGACTGTGCTCATTGCTCCTTTCCGACAAGCCTGGAGATTACACGGAACAGGATTACGACAATTACGGCGACATTCTGGTTCAGACCAACGCCATGAAGAGAAATAACGATGCCGGAGAAATGAGACCCAAAGCCAGCAGAGGTTACAAGTGGACGAAGGTGGTGAAACCCATATGGGATATGAATAAGAAGTATGACGAGTCAAGAACCGGGAAAGGAGTGAGAACCACTTTTCTTCCGAGCGATTCTGACGCTCTGTCTCAGAGATTGAGTTTGTTGATGACAAGCAGACGTGCTGGTAACACAGGATTAGATAATCAGATAGTTACTATATCTGACGAATTGTTAAGATAGAAGGTTTTGAATAAAAACCATTATAAAAGGCTGATGAACGAATTGAAGGATTGATGTATATAATAAGTAGAGAGAAACAAACAAAAATATATAAAATAAAAAACAGTAAATTTTACACTAGAATAATAAAAGTATTTAAACAACAAACGATTTACCAGTGAAAAACAAAATATATATTATAAAATAAAAAAAATATGTTGGTGATAAAGAACAGGGGATACGTCAGAACTTACGTTCAAGGCGGTTCTGGCATCGTCGATTCTATAATGCGAGCGTTCACGAGTGATGCGGGTAGAAAACTCGCATCGACCGCGTTTGAGGTCGGTAAGAAGACGGCTTTGGATGCTGGTAAGAAAGCCACTTCCGAAGCCAGTGGTAGGATAGCTTCTGTGGCTGGCAAGAGGGCAGCCGGCGTGTTGATCGACAAGTTGACTAGTCTGCCGGCGAAGCGAGCTGCGTTAGTGCGAATGCTGAAAAGTTGGAAAGATTTTAAGGATGCTGTGGTACCCATACAAGATTTAGCCAAAATGATGAGTGGATCTGGATTGAAGAGAACTCGCAACGGTGTAATATAAACAAATAATAATATTAAAAACTGAGTTTGAAAAAACATAAAAAATTGTGTTTGAAAAAATTCTAAAATAACAAACAAAAAATAAAACAAAGATGAACATTAAAGATATGTCTTGGAACGATGCCGCGACCAAGAGGTCGAATAACGAGTTCTTTCCCAAAAGCATAAGAGGCTTGATAGTGGAAAAATCGAATTATGGAAAGACCAATCTGTTGATGAATCTGTTGTCCCGACCCGACTAGTTGGATTACGACAGATTGTTTGTGTTTGGCAAGAGCTTGTTTCAACCCGAATACAGATTGCTTCGAGAATGCATGGATCATAGATTGCCCAAGGACGTCATAGCCAGAATCTTTGACAGTAGGGAGGAATTCGACAAAAGTGAAGCTCCTCTTTCGACCATTTTGGACGGTGCGGCGATGGAATTGATGAAGAGAAATGCATCTTCGAACGTCGAGTGTCGATTTTATGAGAATGCTAGTGACGTTCCGGATCCTAGAGAATTGAAATCGGAAGATAAGAATCTCATGATTTTCGACGATCTGCTTTTGGAGAGACAGAACCGATGCGAATCGTATTATGTTAGGGGTCGACACAGCAACGTGGACTGTTTCTACCTGTCGCAGAATTATTTTCGATTGCCCAGACAGACGATAAGGGAGAACACTAATTTTCTATGTCTCTTTCGCCAAGATCTCAAGAATCTCAGTCACATCTATGGCGATCACATCGCAAACGACATGAGCGTGGCGGAATTCAGGAGATTCTGCAAGAGGGTTTGGGATGAAGGACTTTACAATTTTGTCATGATCGATTTGACTAGCGAATTTAATCGCGGAAAATATCGGTGCGGATTCGACAAGTTTTATGTTTCTGATGATAATAAGATAGAGCGTGAAAAAAAAAAAAAATAGAAAATAATAAATCTTCAAATAATTAGTTTTGAAAAAATAAAAATAAAATTAAAATATAATGTTCGAACAAGGAGAATTGTTAGAACAGCTAGCTGAGAATACGGCTGCAAAACAATCCATTCAAATCGTGGTAAGTGGCGATTCGACTCGATTCACGACGAAATTCGAACCTTCCATCGAATTGAATAGAGAGAAAAGATACGAGATAGCGTTGGTGAATCTGGAGACTTATTATTCCTTTCCCAACGTCACCGAAAAGAATAACTTGTTCAAGTATTCCGACGGAGTGGATTGGTTGGCGATTCAAATTCCCAAAGGAAGTTACGACATAGACGATTTGAACAATTACATTCAGACGCGAATGAAGACGGATGGAAAGGGAAGCAACAAGATCAGACTCACTCCCAATCCTAATACCTTACAGACGATGTTGGATTTGGAAGATAATTTTCGAATGGATTTCAATATGGATGATTCTATAGGCAAGATGTTGGGATTCGATCGAAAGATGTATGGAGACCACGCGGCATCTGAAAATACGGTTGACATTCTCACAGTCAATAGCATTCTGGTGAACGTGGATGTGATTGCTGGAAGCTACGTGAATGGTAGCGCTCAACCGATGATCTATTCCTTCTTTCCAAACGTGTCGCCGGGTTATAAGATCGTGGAGCGACCTCGAAATTTAGTTTATCTACCAGTGATTTTAGACACGTTGTATAGTCTCAAAACCACGTTGACAGATCAAAATGGTGAACTGTTAGATCTTCGCGGAGAGAGGGTGACGATACGATTTCACATAAGAGAAATATAAAAGCAAAAAAAAAAATATTGTGTATATATATAAATAACAAAAATAAAATAAACACAATATTAATTTTACAAAAATTATTTAATATATATAATTATCATTAAAACAATAAAAACAATTGAAGAAAATATATTTTAAAAAAAAAGAATTATGACACAATACATGGTTAAAAACGTGAACATATCCGTAGGACAGAAGAAGAAACTTAAGAGAGCGTTAACAACTCGAGGCGAGGCGGTGAGATTCAAATTCACTCACGAAGATCTGACGAGTGGCAGTCAGGATTCGATCGCTTGGACCAGAAGTCGAAGCAAAAGGATGGAGAAAGCGATTCGTGATGGAAGAGGGTTGACGGTGAGATTGAGTCCCGCTCAATTGAGATACAATTTGAGAATGACAGGCAGTTTCCTACTGCTATTGGCAGGAATCGCTGCAAAAGCATTACCCTTTGCCGCAAAGGCACTACCCTTTCTCGGAAAGACTCTTGGCATGGGAGCTCTCACGGGACTTGCGAGTTCGGCAGTTTTTGAAGAAGGGAGGAGCCGTGTGTCATGTCCACGTAGACGACAGCGGTAAAGGATTGTATCTAGAACCCATTAGAGGTGACAACTCTTTGAGTGGAAACGGTCTCTATCTGAAGAGTGGACGGAACATTGAGCGACTCGGCCAGGGTTTGTTGTTTGGTGAGAATTTGCCATTTAAGAATATACCGATTTTGAATATGTTATTATAATGTAAAAATTATATAATTATATAAAATATAAATCATAGAAAGTATAAAAAATAATATAAAATGGATAAAAAGGTGGAAAAACAATTAGACGATAATGATGAATATCGCGAGACAGAGTGCGAAAAAGATGTGGAAAAACGATTAGACACTAATGATGGATATCTTAGGAAAGAACTGACAAAAGAGTTAAATAAAGATCGGGATATGCGGTTGAAATTTAAAAGAATGAGACGTTTTCCACCATTACCACTATCTTCTGAAGAGAATGGTAATGATGCGAGTGTTACCAAGAGATGCACAACATTCGTTCATAATTATGATTCAGATAAACAAATGTGTTGTTATAAAAATGTAGCATATCACAAAAAAAAAAAGAAAAGAAGAATCGACGCTGAAATTTAAGAAAAAAGGAAACGTTATTATAATTTTTGGGTAATAGTGAAGAAGGAAAACAAAAAAAAAACAAATAAAAAGTAATGAGATCTAAAGATGATCTCATTACTTTTTTTTCCTTCTTCTTTGCTAAAAATCAATCTCTCTATTGTTTATATTTCCAAGTCCATTATTAGCATGTTGACACTCATGTTTTCTCCTTTGTCGCAAATGTGTTGAATGTTTATCTTTACTTTTTTGAGTTTTTTTTGACTTTGGTCAACGCGCTCTCACCACCCGATTTGTTCACGAGTTCAAGGGCGATGTTTGGAAATATGTAACTTCCATAGGGCAACGACAAATCGTCCTTGTCGAATTCTCTATCTTTGGCAATGATGATATTCTGCAGATCGCTTTTGTACTCGTCCAATTTCAAAGGCATGCTATATTTGTCGTATTTGTGCTCTAAGCCCTTTGTCTCGACCTCGTTCAATTCGATGGGATCGTGTCATTGTAATCTATAGATTTTAGAACCGAATTTCTTATACGTTTTGACTCGTTTCAATTTCAATTTGCATCTTTTAGGTGTTGTTGTCATGATCGATTATTTGTTTTTTTATTTTATGAATTCTTGCAAATAATGTATATTTTAAATTTGGTATTTTAATAATTTGTTTAAAAAGTTTTGTTTTTTTTTTACTCTTTATATATATTAAAAAAAAAAGGTTTTTTATTTTTAATTTTCTTTAATGTGAAAAAACAATTTTTTTGTATAAGTTTTTTTCTCTTTATATATAAATAAAAAGTCAAATTTAACATCCTTTTTTTCTCATATTAATTCAATTTTTTTTTCATGTTAAGAACATAAAAAATTGATTAATTTTTTTTTTGAAGGAATTAAAACATATATATAAACAATTTTAAAACTTTTTAACAAATTATCATTTAAATACAAAATTCGAAAAAAATATTCTTACAAACCCAATTTAGAGGTAAAAAAAACAATGATTAAATCCGAATATCCAAATTATAGTTTAGAACGTGCAAGACTTCAAACGTTTAAAAATTGGCCTTCGCATCTTGCTCGAAAACCCGAAGATTTAGCTGCTGCGGGTTTCATTTATGTGGGTAAAAGTGACAGAGTTAAATGTTTTTGTTGTAACACACATTTAATGATTGGGAACCTAATGACAAACCGTTGGCAGAACACATAAAAGATACCAAAGGTCGTTGCGATTATTTGAAGAAGATCCAGACATTAGGATTGATTAAAATTGAAAATGAAGAATGGGAAAGAAATAAAAACGAGAGTTTATTAAGGGGTATTTTACAATCCGGATACACGAAGGAACAATTGTATAATACATTGAATTATGCAAACAAGACGTTATCTCAATTCTTGACTTGGGAAGATTTGATTCGATTCATGAAAGAAGCAAACGGGTTATTATCTATTGAGAAGGAGTCAAGTGATGTGAACACGTGTCTGCTTTGCGAAAACAACTCTGCAAATGTTTTGTTTCTACCATGTGCACATTTGTGTTATTGTAAGGAATGTTATTCTAGAGACGAGAAAACATGTTCGTTTTGCGAACAAGAAATAAAAGCAATCATAAATTGTTTTGAATAAAAAACATTAAAGAAAAAATTAAAATTGAAAAAAATCTTTTTTATATATATAAAGAGTAAAAAAACAAAACTTTTTAACAAATTATTTTAATACAAAATTCAAAAAAAAATATTCTTACAAATAGAGGAAACAAATAAAAAAATTTAAAATTTAAATGAGAAAACCGTACCTCAGTTAAACGAGATTTGTAAACTATTAAAAATTCCACATTTCAGAAATCATAGAACTAAATCAAAAAAAATTGAAGTCATACAGGAATATTTGCGAAACGCTAGAAAGGCAAACGAAATGTCGATAGCAACGACGTCAAAAAATGCATCGGTTGTGAAAAATGAGAAGAAGAAAAAGATAGTAAAAGGAATCAAAATGCCAACGTCGAAAAAAAACAAAAACGTTTCGATTGTGAAAAATAAGAAGACGACTAAACGAAAAGCCGTTGAAGAACTTCAAGTTTCAAAAGAAAAGAAAAAAAAACTAAAACGAAAACGAGTGATGCACTTCAGATTCTAGACAAACGAGATATATCGAGTGAAATTCAATGAGCAATCGACGAAGGGAAAGGAGAAAAATATGTAGCACGACTCGTCGCGGAACTATTCCAATCGAAGCCTGTAGAATGGGAGAGTGCGATCAAAGGCATTTTTAAAACTTTCGACGTGGTTCCCTTGTTGAAGAAAATCGATCCGAAATTGTTCATGGAACGGGTGAAGAAAAAAGTATTGGATTTGTTTCGCGAACACATGGACGTGGGACAAAAAATTAAGATGATACTCCATTGCGTGATGAATAAAATTGACGTGAAGTCTGGCGAGAGCATCGTGAAAAATGCATATTTCAGATTTAACATCGAACCCATATTTCGAGGTTCAGATTTATCAGACATTTTCGAAATGATGAAAGACAAGATGTTGACGTCCTATGTGGAATTACCGTATTTCTTAGCTAAAAAACACTCCGTGGTCAATGTGAGAAATAAAGATGATCAGTGTTTTAAATGGGCAGTCACTTCTGCTTTATACCCTGTCAAAAGGAACACCGATAGAGTTTGTCATTACGAGGAGACTTCTAAAAATCTCAATTGGACCGGAGTGACTTTTCCAACAGAGTTAAAACACATTGAACGTTTCGAGGCTCAAAAACCCACCGTAGCAGTGAACGTCTTGGGATACGACGATGAAAAACGAACGATCTATCCTCTCAGACAGACTTTGTATCTCGAAAGAGAAAAGACGATTATTTTATTATTGATTTCGAATGGTGACAGTCGTCATTATTGTTGGGTTAAACATCCGAGCCAATTACTGTCGAGACAAAATAATAAACATAAAGGAAAGATATGTTTATGTTATAACTGCATGAACATGTTTCAGAGCGAAAAATCGTTAGCGAAACATCAGGAATATTGCAATGAAAATCAAGGTGCCGCCATCAAAATGCCCAAACCCAACACCATCGTGAAGTTTGAAAATCGCAATAGAAGGTTAAAAGTACCATTCGTCGTGTACGCCGATTTCGAATGCTTCACCACGAAAATGAGTTCCTGCCAACCTATTGCTCTTCAAAGTTACGTCAAAAGATATCAAAAACACACGCCTTCAGGTTATTGCATTTACGTGAAATGTGCTTTTGCTTCACAACACGACATGGGTCCCTTCACCTACACGAAACAGTGCGAAGACGACGACGTGGCTCAAAGGTTCGTGGAAGAGTTAGAATCGAAAATTCAAATGTTATATGACAAATTCAAAACTCCGGCGAAAATGATTATCACGTGAGAGCAGCAGGACGAAAATAACAGAGCCACCGAATGTCACATATGCAGACAATCTTTCGACGAGAATTCGGAGGAAAATAAGAAGGTTAGAGACCACGATCATTACACAGGTCTGTATCGCAGTCTGGCTCACAGCAAGTGTAATTTAAAATATCGAGAGGCTGTTTTCTATCCGGTGATATTTCACAATCTCTCGGGTTATGACAGTCATCTGTTCGTGAAAATCTCGGCACCTCCCACGAAGAATTAAACTGCATCGCGAACAGCAAAGAAAGATAATTTCATTCATGAAATGGAAGCTCATGGAGAAGAAAAGAGTAATCGACGGAGAGACTTTGAAAGAAAAAACGAAATTCATTTGTAGAGGCATACGTTTCATCGACAGTTTTAAATTCATGTCGACCGCTCTGGAAAAATTAGTCGATAACATGAGCAAGGATAAATTTAAAATCACGAGCGAACATTTCAGAGAACGAGTAGACGTTATGTTGAGGAAAGGAGTCTATCCTTACGATTACATGAACGATCTAAGGAGATTCGACAACACCACACTACCTTCGAAAGAAGATTTTTATTTGAAATTATACGAATCCGACATTTCCAACGAGAATTACGAACACGCCAAAAATGTGTGGAAATCATTCGATATGAAAACCATGAGAGATTATCACGATCTCTATCTGAAGACTGACATTCTGCTCTTGGCAGATGTGTTCGAAAATTTTCGAGACATGTGTCATCGAAATTACGATCTGGATCCCGCTTGGTATTTCACCGCACCCGGTCTGGCGTGGGACTCTCTGTTGAAGACCACCAAAGTCCAATTGGAATTATTATCTGACGTGGACATGTTGCTCATGTTCGAAAGGGCTGCGAGAGGTGGCGTCTCGATGATCTCCCACAGATATTCTGAAGCTAACAATCCCTACATGAAAGAAGGTTTTGATTCGAAACGGTCAAATAAATACATACAGTATTGGGACGATAATAATCTGCATGGTTGGGCTATGAGTCATCCTTTACCGATTGGAAATTACGAATGGATGACGGAACAGGAAGAGATGCAAAAATGGAGAGACCATCCTTGCATTTTAGAAGTCGATTTGAACTATCTGGAAGAATTATACGATCTACACAATGATTATCCACTGGCTCCCGAACGAATGGAAGCGAACGAAGAAGAAGAAAAACTCATTCCCAATTTATTTAACAAACGTAACTATGTTGTCTACAGTGAGAATTTGAAACAATACGTCGATTACGGGATGAAATTAGTCAACATACATCGCATCATTCAATTCGACAAACAGCCTTGGATGAAAAAATACATCGATCTCAACATGAATCTCAGAATTCGAGCCGAGAACGATTTCAAAAAAGATTTCTTCAAACTCATGAACAACTGCGTGTACGGTAAATCGATGGAAAACATCAGGAAGAGAACCGACGTTCGACTCGTCATGTCTGAGAAAAAAGCAAAACAATTAGTGGCGCAACCCAATTACAAACACCGAACCATATTTGATGAAAATCTAGTGGCCGTTCACATGCAAAAGACGCACCTGAAGTTCGACAAACCATATTATCTCGGACCGATCATCTTAGATATCAGCAAGCGATTGATGTACGAGTTTCACTACGATTATGTCAAACGAAAATTTGGTGATAAAGCCAAACTACTGTTCACTGACACGGACAGTTTAGTTTACGAGATAGAGACGAAAGATGTCTACCGCGATATATCTCCGGACGTGGCTGCGTGGTTCGACATGAGCAATTATCCCGTCGATCACCCGTCCAACATTCAATTGAACGACAACAAGAAGGTGTTGGGTAAATTTAAGGACGAAAGCGGCGGTAAACAAATCCTTGAATTCGTGGGCTTGAGACCCAAACTGTATGCTTATCGTCTAGAAGATGAAGAGATCAAGAAGTGCAAAGGGGTTAAAGCGTGCGTGGTAAAGAAAAACATCTCTTTCCAAGACTATAAAGATTGTCTGTTAGGAAGTGGTCCGGTGTATAAGACTATGAAATCGATTCAAAGCGAAAATCACGACTTGTATACCGAAATAGTCAACAAGATTTTGCTGATGGCCGACGACGATAAGAGATTCATGTTAGACGATAAAATAAGCACTTTGGCACGCGGACATTGAATTTCAGACCTAATTAGAGACGATAGGATTTCAGGTATGATTGTGGATGATAGGATTCCAGATATGATTAAGGATTATAGGATTCCAGAAAATCAAGAGGAATTAGACGGATTCAAGATTATGGAAGTCGAGGAATTAGATGGATTCAAGATTATGGAAGTCGATAGAGTTAGTTTAAAAAGAAAAAGAAAAAATTTTTTAAAAAAATAACGTCATTTTAGTGAATTATAATAAAATAAATAAATTAAAAAAAATATATATACGCATTTATGAATAAGAAAATAGAGATATCCGTAGAAGATGTCGTCTTACCTAACGAACCCCTATCCAACATCGATCTGTCGAATGCGGCGAAGGATTTGAAAATCAAAGATTTTCTAGGCGTGTTTTCTAGAGATGCCTTGCCAAAGAGAAGACCTCGACAATTGGAATGCGGAATTTTAAATCTAGACGATTTATCGGATGCAGGCACTCACTGGGTGGCGTGGTTCAAGAACGGGAAGAAGAATTATTATTTCGACAGCTACGGAATCTCATCGGCGAAAGAAATAAAGAACTATTTCAACAAATTCGATGGTTCATTACAACACGGAACGAGTGCAATCACCAGATCAAGTGTTTTGCAGTCACCTGTGTCTTTACGTTCTCAAGACATGGTCTGAAGAAGATCAATTTCAAGACATTCTCAATGATTTACATTAGAGAGAGATTTTTTTTTTTTTAATAGCATATAAAGGTAAAAAAAATTATTAAAAAAATTTTAATCGAATAAAAACGAAAAATAAAAATAAATAAAATAATTCATTTTTAATAAACTGCGTTTGAAATATATTTTTTAAAAACAAAAAATCTCAAAACAACATGTCAGTTGATAAATTTGGTAGAAGTGACGACGAAAAAGTCAACCTAAGAAAGAAGAGGAAGACGCTCGAAGTTGATGTTGGTTACGATGTTGCAAACTTGGACGAACGTTACGTTCGGAGATACAAACCTTGAGAGGAACCTTTGAACATGAACGATAAGAAGCTCTACAATCTTCCCGAGCCAATAGATCTGACAGATGCTGCGACTAAAAAATACGGCGACAGGGGGAACGCCGATTTTGAACAAATCATGCTAGATAATTACGTGGATAAAACCATGACCGACGATCTCGATCTGAAATCTAAACGTTTGGTGAATGTCGTGAATCCCATAGATCCCACGGATGCTGCGACCAAGAAATATGCGGATGACTCTCACGCAAGATTCAGCGAACACTTGAGAAATAGATACGTTCAGAAAACGATGCACTCGGAATTGAATGCCAATTCTAACAAGATAACGAATGTGGCCACTCCCACGAATCCCAAGGACATGGTGACCAAACACTACGTAGATCTGGAACAGAGAAAGTCTGACAGACGGGAAACAAAATTGGATCTGAATGCGGGATTCAACAAGATATTGAATCTGTCAAAGGTCGACGACACGGATGCGGACTCAACCGCAGTCAACAAGGGCTTCGTAGATTCTGCTGTGATACGATCACAAGAATACCTAGAATCGCAAGTGGACGATCTCTACCTGAACAAACAATCTGGTGGAACCATGGAGGGTGGTATCGACATGAACGGTGAGAATTTATTCAGTCTCAATCACAATCCCGAATTCGATTCCAGTGCGGTCAGCAGGAAGTACGTGGATGACAACTCGGTCTGGAGAAAGGGCGACATCATGGAAGGTAAACTAGACATGGGTGGACACACGCTCATGAATCTACCGGATCCCGTGAACATGACGGATGCCTGCACCCTGATTTCGGTGGTGGAGAAAGTCAAATATGCTAGACAATTGATCACCATGTGGGCCGAGGAGGCTGGCACCTTAGAGGAGGAAAAAGCCGAGTGGTCATTCGGAAATGGAGGTAGTGGATTGAAACATGGTCAGGTGGGATATCCCATGCCGTTGGGAGGTGAAATCATTCGAATGAGTCTGGCTTCCTCGGATTTGAGTAACAGAGCGGTCATCAATCTCATGGTGAATGTAGTAGAGAGCGATAAGAGATACAGCGTCAAAAAGACTGAGAATCAACACGCGAATGTTAGCACATTCGGCACGCCTCTCAAAGTGAATGCCGGAGACAGGATTAATTGCATTATGAAAACCAATAATCCCGAAGCCGTCACTTCTGTGGTGAGTCTACTGATCGAACTAGATCCTTTGAACAAACAGTGAACGCGTGGAAATAATTAATTAAAAAAAAATAATGTGTGATTATTAAAAACAAAAAAAAAGTAATGAGATTTAGAAAGATGTTCAATCTCTCTAGATCTCATTACTTTTATTTTTTTTTTTGTTTTTTTTTTTAATAATTACTCATTACTTTTTTTTATTTTTGTTTTATTTTTTTTTCACACACGTCTCTCATCAAATGATCGACATCTTATTTCCATCAGATTCGAATTGTAATTCTCTGTCCAACAGGACCAGGGCGAAGGCTTCGGTTTTTCTTGGCACGTTCCTATCGAATTGCATCTTGATCTGAATATCTAAGACACTACTCTTGAGTCGTTCACTCTGTTTACTGACGTCGAATACGAACATGGGATACATCGACTTGTATTCACCGGGAGATATGTTAGGGTTGCTCATCAATTCGTCTAGACCGTGATACTTCTTTCTAAAATCAGCAGCATCACCGTACAGTCTGCAGAAATCGTTCTTGTCGAACGACGCATTGTAATCGATTGGTGGATATCTCGTGGCGTTCAGAAACACTTGCATGTTTCTCAAATGGCAGTGATCGAACAGCGATGCATTCTTTTCCTGAGACCCGTCCCTATCGGTCTGAAATGCAACCACGATGAAACACGGTCTCTCGGAAGCGGATTTCACCGTCAATCTCCAATCGAAGTGATTCGTGGAGAGTGGAATGCTAGCCGTATCGCACTGTCTCATTCTAAATCCCACAGGTAATTTACTCTTGGATTCTATGATCTTGTAGAGACACGCTTTTTCCACGATCGAAGGCTCCACGTGCGGAACAAACCACGATATCTTGTGTAGAGTTATCTTACCTGATTCGGTCACAGTGAGTCTCACTATTGCGTTGTCGTTTCCTTTTCGAATCAACGTCAGATTGTGTTTGAATCCGTACATGATCTTGTTGTAATCGTCCGCAAATCCGAAGATGTGTTTCAAAGGTATCCTGAATGAAAACGTTCTTTTAGGTCTGGATGTCTTGACGACGCAGTCAAATATCGCGGCAGCACCGGCGCTAGCAGGGCCGACGGTGTCTTTCACCCACAACTGATTAAGTCCTCTGGATTTCGAAAAATCATCAGGATACATCAAGAGTCCGAACATCGTGGTGACCTGACCGGGATGAAACACAGTTTCTATCTCTTGTCCAGATAGCATGTATTTTATATACTCGCCCAAAAAAGAAAGTGTGCATTGCAGAAATTGATCAAACTCCAAAAAAATAATTTCGTAGGTGTAAAGAGTGTTAACCTGTTCATGAATAAGTTATATTGAACACAAAAACAGCTTTCCCCGTTAAAATTGCATTAACGTTAAATGACGTGCTGCACGTTTGTGTAAAGGCATGTTTTGCATGTGGAGTCTGAAAATTCATGCAGCAGTGTGAATCCTTGGGTATTTAAACACTAAAGTAAGGCCTTCCTATCGTTCACATTCAAACTTGTGCTGCTGTTAAAACGACTCCACATTAGCATGCCAAGATTGACAATGAATCAATGTCTCCTTGCCCTGGGTATGATTAGAGCTGGCAGAACACACAGAGAGGTTGCCCAGCATTTGAATTGCCACCGTAACACTGTAGACAGGCTAGTCCATCGACATGCACAACATGATGACGTTCGAGACCGACCCCTCTCCGGGAGACCCCAAGTTACCACCCCTGCACAAGATCGGTATATCCGTGTCATCCATCTCCGGAACTGGCAACAACGACAGCCAGGAACATCCCTAACCTGAGACAGATACATCCCCAAACAGTAATCAACCGGCTGAGAGAATACGGCTTATGTCCTCGAAGACCTGCAATTCGTCCGATTTTGACGTTATGTCATCGTCGTGCTCGACTGCAGTGGTGTAGAGTAGGGTTAGGGTTAGGGTTAACCCTAAACTAACCCTAACCCTAACCCTAACCGAACCCTAACCTAACCCTACCTAACCTAACCCTAACCCTACCTAACCCTAACATAACCCTACCCTAACCCACTTCCATGCTAACTTGTTCGCTTCCATGAGGCATAGATGCACAGCAGTAGTCGATGCAGACGGAGGTCATACCAGATATTGAGTGTGTGACTTTTGTGTTTGACCCTTAGTGTCTTTGATTCTCCATGGCACCAAGAGTATTCGTCGTAGCGTAATGAAATTTTTCGTGTTGATCACAAATTGATTCATCTGTGATTGAATAAAATTTCCATGAATGAAAATGATATATATCTTTTTTTAGTGTTATTTTTTAGCATGCACACTTTCTATTTTGGGAGAGTATATTACTGAATAGATGCATGATGCCATTATTGGCTAGAGTAACCGTGTCGTCGTCGGCGTAGTCGCTCCCATCTTCCTTGGTGAGACGTCCCTGCACCACTATGTAACTCTCGCTAGGATGTATGAATAGATCTTGAGTTTCGACGTTGATTCTTATCTCTCCCGCATTGTTCAAACTCGTTCCGGTTACCGGTTCGTATTCGTGAACCTCATATTCTTGAATACTTTCATCTTTCACTATGCTTTGTGCTATATCTAGTATATTTGCCATTTTTAAAGGGTTTTTTTTTTTTTTGTTTATTAATTAGCTTGCTTTTTTTTTATCTAAAAATAGTTTTAATTATTTTTATTAATATTTTTCTCTCCTATATATATGTGTGTGTAAATAAGAAAATGTTAAAGCGAGTAAATAAAAGAAATTTGTTTTCTTTATCAAAACTTTGTCTTCTGTAATTGTTGTACGTAAAACTTTCCGATGATCTCTTCTCCATCCAAAGGTTCCAATTTCGTAAGTCACCGGATCGGTGTGAAATATTTTGATTATCACAAAGATTTCCGAGGTCCATCGAGGAGTATAACCCTTTTCGAAGTGCTTCTTATAAGTGTAGATTCTCACTCGATCACCGACCGCAAATTCTGGCGTTCTAGACTTCTTCCTAATCTTAGATCTTTCAGGATATAGATTCACGTAGACCTGCTTTTCATTTCGAGGATCGCTAGCTTCCACGGGAGTCATCTTGATCGATCTGTGTCACGTGTTGTTGTAATCTTTAACCAGACCGTTCAGAGCGTATATGTATTTCTTGGTCAAATTCGCCGTGAAGTATCTATGCATCTTTTCCTTCATCGTTCAATTCCAACGTTCCACCACGCTGGCTTTCTCTTCGTTTTCGATCGAGTAGAGGTCGACCAATTGATGAACGTGCTTGTTGTAGAATTCCTTTCCCTTATCCACCCACAATTTACTCAGTTTTCGAGAAGACGAGTCGAACACGCTCTTCAGAGCCTCAGCGATGCAAGGTCCCGATTTATTCTTCAAAGCTCTGATCCAACCGTATTTGGAAAACACGTCAATGACCGTCAATAGATATTTGACACCCTCGTTCCACCTCGAAAACGATCTCATGTCGACCAAGTTGGCAGACCAAATATCATCCAAACCCTTCACGAACACCCTTCTCTTTCGAAATTTATGCACGATGGGTTTGTGTAACTCCTCGGCCAATTCGCTCGTCAATAATCGTTTCTTCTTCTTTTCAGATGCGCTTTTTTTTTTGAACGTCCCATCCGAATCGACGTTTCGCACCGATCAGATTGCCAACCAGCGAATGTTCTATCTTCTCTCTCCTGGTTGGATTCGATATGCCTCTCAATTTCCCCAACATGTTTTTATCGCAGACATCGTTGCGAGTCTTGGTGTCGGGATGTCCGGCGTAGCACAGATCATGATCATACGCAGCCGCGTCCACCCTATTCACAGGTTTGCTCCAAGATTTAGGAGTCAGATCGGCGTTGAGGCTCTTGTTCAATTTCGTTCCAGGTCCCGTGAAACTGTGACCAGGCAGATGCGTTTTGAAAGGTAGATTATTGATCATTTTATTCACGATGCCTTTACCTTTGCTCACGTTCTTTTTTTGATGAATCGAGTCTTGATAGAACCACACACGTCGCAAATTCCACGAAGCATCTGTCTATCATTTTTAGTTCGTACTTCTTGAGAATTACTCGTCTCGGTAACTCTCTTACACTTTACGCAATACATTTTTAAGAGTTATTTAAATTAATTTCGTTTTTATTTTATATATATAAATTTAATATTTTTTTTTTAAAATTCTGTTCTTATTATATATATATTTTTTTTCAATCGCTGCTCTTGAGTTCTATCATCTTACTGAATTCCTCCCTGGCCTCTTTCCTCCCCTTTTCCACAAGAGAATCCTTCATCTCTTCCTTGATGATCTGATGAGTCTTGATTCTCACAGCTTCTTTCATGGCTTCATATTTCGTTTTCTCACCCAATATCGTGAAGTATTCTCCATCCGATATCCTACCATCTTTCAACGCCATTGAGATCTTTTCGGATATCGTGTCGATCCTGGAGTCGGCCAAGACACGAATCTTGTCGTGTTTCCTCGCCTTCAGATATAATTTCCTACTCAAAAAGTTTCCAAGCGTGCTAAACAATCCAGCGGCAAGAACCACTCCTTCTACGGTCAACACAATCGGAATACCGACCGCGGTCAACAACAATCCGATGCTGGCCGCGTGTAAACCCATGGAAATCGTGATGAGTGTCATGTCGATCGCGTTGACGAATTTCACGAAACATGAATACTTCTTCTTGAGAGAATGGCAAGAATCTCTCTCTCGAGTTAGATACGCTTGGATTCTATTGATTTGATCGATGCGATACATCTCTCCTCTTTCTTTTTCTTCTAGCGATGGTGCCGTCGGCAAAACGCCGTTCGGCTTCTCATCCTCGTCGTCATCTAACGTCGGATACAATTTATTTCTGGTTCTCATTTTGGGTTTTTTTTTTCTTTCTAATATTAGATAAAAAATTTATGTGTGTATTTATTTTTATTTTCTATTCTCCCTTATTTTTATATCAACGAGAAAACTTAGACGTATGCTTCATTGAACAATAATTTCATGATGCATCCCTTGTCTTCTAAAGTCAGACTTCTACGCGCCAATTTCAGTTCTTCCGAAACTGTGGGCTTGTCTCGATCCTTACAGAAGAGTAATCTCTTCCAAAACGCGGTCACTTCGTCGATTTGAACGCGTTCGAACGCCGGTTCGAAATACTTGATGACCATATCTTCCCTTTCCATCGTCAGACACGAATGATTCTCGTGATCGAAGTCTAGCTGATCCCGACATCCGACGCATCGTTCTAACAAAAGGCGACCTAGTTCTTTGTTCACACAGAATGCGTAGGCTCTCATCAGCATTTTAAAAAGAAACCTTGCTCTAATAGTCTGGGAAGTGCTCATGATTTACGTATTTTTTTTATTATCTATTTGATTTGATATATTTATTTTTTTAAATAACTATTTATTTATATTTTTTTTCTCTCCTATATATATCAATCACTTTTTTTATTTCCTCGGGAAACGCGGCAGTGGGTTTGCGGGTTCAGTATCACCTCTTTTCCACGTGTCGTACATAAGTCGATTTCTGATGTAGAATCCGCAAATGGGTTTCCGTGTATGCCTCCATAGGGATTCAGTGTTAAAATCCTGTACAGATACGGATG
This sequence comes from Pictodentalium vernedei, assembly GCA_031216915.1. NCBI lineage: Eukaryota > Metazoa > Mollusca > Scaphopoda > Dentaliida > Dentaliidae > Pictodentalium > Pictodentalium vernedei. Next base: position 126,057,674 of record CM062294.1, on the reverse strand, counting down.
ATACAGAATCCGCAAACCACCTTTTTGATGATGATACAGAATCCGCAACACGTTTTTTGCTCGCGATTTAACACTGAATCCTATGGGGGAAACCCATTTGCGGATTCTGTATCAGACAGTACACCTTTTTTCCTTGAAATTTCATACATTTTTTCACTCTTGAGCGATGTGTGTATAGAATCCAGTGATACAGAATTCGCTTGCGGATTCTGTATCACCATAAAAACGACAAATCGTGTACCTGTACACGATTTTAACACTAAATCCTATGGAGGTGTACATTGATGGACGTGTACATGTACGAAATCGTGTACAAGTGATACTGAATCCGCCTTTATTACCTACTTGGGGCTATTTGTATTTATGTTGTGTCATGATACGACCTAGATGGGCGGAGTCACTGGGTGGATGGGCAACTTATCTCGAGCTCATTGCACCTAAGTGCAATGGATTTGGGATGAGTTGTTTACCTGACTTGTGATTCTGCCCATCAAGTGGCCAATACAGAAATTTTCGATTGCTCCCATCTGGACATGACATCAAAGCTACATATGAAATTTGTAAGAGATCGGGTGAGAGATGCGGCCTGTAGAGTGTGCTAATAGAATTGATGACATTTTATATGCCAAATCTAAGATGGCCGCAGGTGGCCATGTTTTTTAACGAAATTCGATAGCTCACATTTCGATATTGCCCCAAAGCCACATATGAAATACGGGACTGATCAGATGAGAGCTGCAGCCTGTAGTGTGTGCTGAAGGAATTGTTGGACAATTTATATCCAAATCCAAGATGGCCACAGGCGGACATGTTTTTCAATGAAATTCGGAAAAATTCGATAGCTCCCATCCAGACATTTCTCCAAAGCCAGGTATTAAATTTGGAACTGATCGGGTGAGAGCTGTGGGCTGTAGAATGTGCTAAATGAATTATAGATGGACGAAGGAACGTACGGACATGCGGATGGACGTACGCACGGACGACGATGGATTGCAACCCATCCCAATAGCTCATACTTGACGTTGCCAAGTTGAGCTAAAAACTACAACTGTGGTGAGTTTCCATTCACTCTTATTTATGTAAACAAGTATCTCTGGACAAATCGATTGGGAAACATTTCTTGCGTTGATTCAAAGAAATTATGGCATTATAAGATTCAGTCGTCTGGAATATTTCGGTGGATCGGAAAAGCGAACCGTGGGTTCTACAACCTCCGATCCACCCCAGCCATCCAATGATACAGATATACAACAAGTATCAGATGATTTCGACTTGTGGATCTGAAAGAGAATTTTTTTTTAAATTCATTATATTGCACTAATTTAAACGAAAACTCCAATATGAACCCAGGTCCTCGACTCTGATACAACCACAGAACAGACTTAAAACTGATCCTTCTAAAGATCTTGGATATCCTATATCAAAGGCTTCTGATTGGTGATTCTGGAGAATTTTTTTTTTTATTATTTTCTGAAAACAAGAAAGCGCATGAGTCAGTATTTTCCCATCATCGACAGTGTTAATATGGGCCCCTCTATATTGTACACAATGACACAGCTGCCTGCAATGTTTTTTCACTATTAGATTCTACTTGCTCTAAGAAATGGTTTGAACTTAATAACAATTCTCGTTTCTGTACGGTTTTGGAAATATGGGTGGTTGAAAATGTTTTCTATCTTTTAAAGTCTGGGTTTCCCAAAGGGATTCGAGAGAAGTTTTTTTTTTGCATGAACCAAATACTTATGACCGAATCATACCACATACCAAGTTTGGTCCAAATTCCTTCCTTCTGACACGCCCCCCCCCCCCCCCCCCCCACACACACACACACAAAAAGAAATTCTCTGTTGCTACAGTACGGTCACCGTGGAGTGGCCATTTTTCACGGGTGAGCAATATTTTCACGGAGGCAATAATATTACATTCCAAACACCAATTTCAGGAATAATCAGCAAAAATTTAATGAAGCACCGAATTGTACCCGGTGCTTATTTATTTATTGGTGTTTAAGTCTCATACTTCTGTACAATGGCTAATCATGACCACATGATGAAGATAAAGTCAAGGTCAGTCAATCGTTTATACACCATGTTGTCTACTTTAGAGGACTCGCACCTCAAGCATTAAGTGACTGGGTCCTATTTTACCAGGGAAACAGAGCTTGTTTACCACAGTAAACAAGAGCACTGCTTCACTTCCCGGGGTTCCCGCGGGGGACCCGGTGCTTCGTTAATTAAACTTGTGCTGATAATGTTTATAACCTGGTAAACGCATGCGTGAACATCACTGCCCACGTGTGAATTACGACCAGTCCACGGCGACTGTACTGTAGTAATCGTGTACTTTCTTAAAAGACTAGATTTTTGATACTTGGGACTTATGTCACACACATTTGATCATACTAATGGAGGTCTGTTGTATCCAATTCGGGATGCTGGGAGCCAGCACAGCGACGGATTCAGGAATTTTTTGGGGACACCTGTTTTTCAATTGAGGTTGCCCCCAAATAAACTGAGATGTCTGAACTGGTAGAGTGCCAGGAGCCACTATCAGGGCTTTGATATGAAGAGCGGGTTCCCCTGCCTAAAGTGTCATATTCTGTGGTGTGCTTCACATTATTTTAGAAGTGAAATTACTTAGTCTATATGGGTTTGCCTTGTTACAATTTATGGGAGAGTGCCGGTGGAGAAAAGCCCTAAAGAGAAAAGCCTCGACTGGTTTGACTACTAAGGAGAAAAGCCCTGAGCTATTTTCACAAGACGTGGAGCAAAAGTCCTAACTGGTCAATATCTGTGGAAAAGCCTGATGGAAAACAATTTTGAATATTTTAATGTTTTTATTTGGCATAACTGCTGCATAATTTATTATTGTTTTATAACAATTAAAATGATTGAATGCGTATGCAGTGTCCAACACCTTGTAAAATTTGGGAAACCGTCTTTTTACCACATATACGATCCACACATAAACTTCTGAGCTTCTTTTGAAGCGTTTTTGTGCACTTTTTAAACTCCTTTAGTTGTGGGTTTACCTCGAGCTTCCTGTGAGAGTTCTAAAAGAACTTATGCTTCATCTTCCTTTAGATGTGTCAGTAACTTCCATGTAAAAAGAATAGTTTTTATTTTGTGTGTACAGATAGGTAAGTATGCTAGTTTCTTTTCATCTCTTCCAAACTAAAAAAAATATAATATACATATTAAAAAAACAAAAAAATACCGAAATTAACTAAAAATTAATTTAAGCCTTTTATCCATTAAAATACAGAAATTAATAAAAATTATTTAGGGCGTTCTCCTAAACCTGCAAAATAGCCAGGGCTTTTCTCTGCAGAAGTAAGTTTTGGGCTTTTCTCCATCAGGTCTTTTCTCCGTCTACCGTTAAGACAGATGATCAGACCACTGCATGTGTATAGATTTCTACTTAATATTGGAAATAATTGCTTCAAACTGGTAAATTTCAAAGTTGAGGGACATTTGGGATCCAGAGTGTGGGGCCCATACCTGTAACAAGTATCCAGTCGGCTCTGGGTCCTTCCCTGGCCCAGCATGATTACTCTTGAGTAATGCTACTATAATGTTAACTTAGATCTTGCGTCACTACTATACTACATCTAATGCACAGACACTCGACGAATTATCAGATTTTTATCAATTTTAATAAAATATATGTGGTATTATTACCATATAGCAGGGCGTTCCCTAGTGCATTAACAACATTTCTGGGGTCAATCAAACTGCACAATGCACGTCGCACTGTGTACTTGGCGAATAATGAAAACGTCATTCCATTATCCACCAAATGCACAGTTGACACGTGACTCCCTGACTTTTCGTTTTTCCCATTATTCTCTGTCCTTGTTGTACCAGCTATGTCCGGCTGCATCGTTCTTCTCGTGAACAACCAGTTTAAATAGAGTTCGCCCTAACAACGGAAATAAATGCCCTAAAAGTTTGTTGTTTTTACTTCTCCATTAGGAAGTGATTGAATGATAAATAAACAGTTTCGTCGGTGGGGAGGATTAATACTAAAAGATAGATCAGTGTATGCTCCTATTTTTGCCTACTACTGGTTATTTATTTGGTAAATATCGGTATTATAATTGTTTTTCGAAGTTCGCCATTTTCGTTTTCCTCACGCTCTCGGTAACGCCTTCTCGGAATTGATTAGGTCACGTGATATTAGTAAACAAACAGACGACACATGCACATATCTGTCAAAATGTCTCAATCAAGTGATTTCAATGAAGAGCAACTGAATTTCCTTGAAAATAGCGCTAGACCGGACAGTACATCAAAATCAACTTTGTATGGTTTGCGATGGTTTATGGAATGGGTAGAGAAGCGGAAAAAAATTTGTGATTTTGAAACCATCAGTCCACACGATTTAAATGAATTGCTTCGGGAGGGGGGGGGGGGGGGGGGTCTTCCAAAAAATTCCGGACACAAGGCCTAAAATATTTGTTTCCACCTTTTGACCACCACCCACCCACCCACGTGCAAAAAAAATATTTTTTTCCTCTGACCACTTGGACACCCACCCCACCACCTATATTTTTTCAGTGTATCACCACAGTGGGAAATGAAAAATTATTGCACTGAGCTTCCAGTTGTCAATCCTTGCCTTAATTTGAATCCTAATCTACTGTCTAAACTAATTATGTACACATCAACCAGCATCAACAGAAGCATTTAGATTTCACTAAAGAAAATTGTTATTAACTCCTTTGTTATCAAGCATAGGCTAAGTGTCTAGGCGGGGACGCGATGGCGTCGCGGTATCCGGTTCTCGTCAGATCATCGAAGTTAAGCAACGTCGAGCGCGGTTAGTAGTTGGATGGGTGACCATTTCAGCGACTGATTCGTGTTCCCGCGTTGTGTCCTTGGGCAAGGCACTTAACCCCGGCTGCCTACATGGAGGGGGGGGGGGGGCACGATGACGCTGTGTACTAAGGCGTACTGCACGTCGATGGTGCGCATGTCTTCAACCAATCTAACCCTGCCGGTGCTGAGTTCAGAGTTACGATGTTGGAGAGCTGACAGCTGCTCGTCGTTGCTCGGTGGTTCTCTCCGGGTACTCCGGCTTCCTCCACCTGTAAAACTGTCACCGACATGATATGACCCTGGCTGTTAATGTGTCGTTAAACCCTAATAAGAAAAAAAAAAGTGTCTAGGCTTGAGGTTTCAGCCAATTGTCATTACTCAAAAGATAGTAGATAGCGTGGGAAAGCTGAAAATCTGTCACCTGACACTATTGTAAATCTCACTGTCCGTCCTGGTCCGTCTCCGAAAAAATGTCAGCATTGATTTCTGCATATAACAGCATATAATGTAAGAATTAGACTATTTTGTGAACATCAAGTAGAGGATTAAAATAATCTTCTTTTGCTGCATAGTATTATGCTCAACTACTCATCTAGATGCTCTGGCTCCCTCAGGGTCAGTTTTCAATTCAAATATTAACTGTAACTTTTGTTTCATGTTTTCACGAGATAGCCAGACAAACCCTCTGTGAAAACCCTGGTACTATCACTATGAGCTTGAATTAAGTAAGTGGGGTTTTATATAAAAGATTCACAGTGAGAATTTTCATTAGTTTCAGGTTACAAGAGCTCTACTCAGAGAAACTGGGCATTTAGATTATTTTCCGTAAATTTTTTACATTATTTTAGATATTCTGCTAAACACATTGCTACTCATTGTAAAATCCAAATTGTGCCGTGATGATTCAGCTATGAAAATTATGTTAACCATTCCCAAATTAAAATTCATAAATTTCCACTGATTGTTTTTAGTCAAACTGGAGTACACAATTCTTTAATGCATCTAATTTAATTTACAAAAAAGAGAACAAATCCCCTAATCAGCCTAGTGGGGCCTTATTCACTAACCCTACCTGACAAACAGATGCCTATTAGACTACTAAACAACAATATAACCTTGTTATGTGAAAATAATTTGAAAAAAAAAACACCAGGAAAAAAATTGCAACTGCAGGAAAAAAGGTGTTTTGGCCCCCATCCGACCACCCACCCACCCCGGCCTTGTATTGGGAGTGATATGGCAAGAATTTAAAATATCTTCATTGGGTTCATTTGTCATGGATGCAGGTTTCATATTGTTCTGATTTGATTCAGTTTCAGTATCTATTTCCATACATTGTTTTTCAAAATCCTCATCAGAAAATTCCTCATTTCTATCACTATCAGGATTAACACCAATTGAGGCGTTTAAAATTTTTGAACAGTGTCTCTTCTGCTGAATAGATAAATCACTAATATAATGCTTGAGACTGTGTGTGTTCTTATGATTTGTTACTGAAATGATACTCTCTGGATTAATTCCACCCTGGAAAAGTGTGGTTATTGCAGAGGCCCTCACGCTGTGGCAGGTATATGTTTGTGAAAGTCTAGCCTGCTTCGATATTGTTTGCATTATATTACAAAGTGCATTTTTACCTATAGCTTGATTTCTATACCATTTGTCATTTGTGGCATAGGAATCTTTTGGTCTTTGAAATAATCGTTCACATTTCTCATTTAATTTTGATAAAAAAAATTTAAAAATCTGAACCCCGTGTCCATACACCTTCTGGGAATTATAGTTTATTTCAGATTGTCTATTGACCCCCCCCCCCCACCACCCCCACCCCCCCCCCCCCCCCCCCCCCTGGTAATTTTTTGTGACTTCAGTTTGCAATTGCAATTGTTCCACATATTCAACTTCGTCTGAATCCTTGCCAATGCCAAAAGTTTCTTTACTCATAGATGCCCAGCCCTCTCGACCTCTCCTACCAAAGCTGTAACAAAGATAAAACCAGGCTGCATGCAATGCAATTACTGGTGAGGTGTGGAAATTAGCAAAATAACTGCCTAACGTCTGCATATCACGTTCGCCGATGCATGGTTTATGCTTGGGTTTAGGATTCCCACTTCTAAAATAAAGTTTGCAGCGTGCTTCAAACATTTTATTAGAGGAAATGAATTCTCTGTCCTTCATAATGTTTATGGCCCTACTTACTGGAGCAGACGTAATCGTTCGATGTATGGCTGCACGGATGGATGTTAATGTAGAAGGGGCCAAACTTGTACCAGGCTTCTTCGGTTTAACCTCTGCATAAAATTTCCTAAGCAACAGGGGGGGGGGGGGTGGTCTTCCAAAAAATTCCGGACACAAGGCCGGGGTGGGTGGGTGGTCGGATGGGGGCCAAAACACCTTTTTTCCTGCAGTTGCAATTTTTTTCCTGGTGTTTTTTTTTCAAATTATTTTCACATAACAAGGCTATATTGTTGTTTAGTAGTCTAATAGGCATCTGTTTGTCAGGTAGGGTTAGTGAATAAGGTCCCTCTAGGCTGATTAGGGGATTTGTTCTCTGTTTTGTAAATTAAATTAGATGCATTAAAGAATTGTGTACTCCAGTTTGACTAAAAACAATCAGTGGAAATTTATGAATTTTAATTTGGGAATGGTTAACATAATTTTCACAGCTGAATCATCACGGCACAATTTGGATTTTACAATGAGTAGCAATGTGTTTAGCAGAATATCTAAAATAATGTAAAAAATTTACGGAAAATAATCTAAATGCCCAGTTTCTCTGAGTAGAGCTCTTGTAACCTGAAACTAATGAAAATTCTCACTGTGAATCTTTGATATAAAACCCCACTTACTTAATTCAAGCTCATAGTGATAGTACCAGGGTTTTCACAGAGGGTTTGTCTGGCTATCTCGTGAAAACATGAAACAAAAGTTACAGTTGATATTTGAATTGAAAACTGACCCTGAGGGAGCCAGAGCATCTAGATGAGTAGCTGAGCATAATACTATGCAGCAAAAGAAGATTATTTTAATCCTCTATTTGATGTTCACAAAAATAGTCTAATTCTTACATTATATGCTGTTATATGCAGAAATCAATGCTGACATTTTTTCGGAGACGGACCAGGACGGACAGTGAGATTTACAATAGTGTTAGGTGACAGATTTTCAGCTTTCCTACGCTATCTACTATCTTTTGAGTTATGACAATTGGCTGAAACCTCAAGCCTAGACACTTTTTTTTTTCTTATTAGGGTTTAACGACACATTAACAGCCAGGGTCATATCATGTCGGTGACAGTTTTACAGGTGGAGGAAGCCGGAGTACCCGGAGAGAACCACCGAGCAACGACGAGCAGCTGTCAGCTCTCCAACATCGTAACTCTGAACTCAGCACCGGCAGGGTTAGATTGGTTGAAGACATGCGCACCATCGACGTGCAGTACGCCTTAGTACGCCTTAGTACACAGCGTCATCGTGCCCCCCCCCCCCCCCCCCCCCCCCATGTAGGCAACCGGGGTTAAGTGCCTTGCCCAAGGACACAACGCGGGAACACGAATCAGTCGCTGAAATGGTCACCCCATCCAACTACTAACCGCGCTCGACGTTGCTTAACTTCGGTGATCTGACGAGAACCGGATACCGCGACGCCACCGCGTCCCCGCCTAGACACTTAGCCTATGCTTGATAACAAAGTAGTTAATAACAATTTTCTTTAGTGAAATCTAAATGCTTCTCTGGTGAACCGGATACCGCGACGCCACCGCGTCCCCGCCTAGACACTTAGCCTATGCTTGATAACAAAGGAGTTAATAACAATTTTCTTTAGTGAAATCTAAATGCTTCTGTTGATGCTGGTTGATGTGTACATAATTAGTTTAGACAGTAGATTAGGATTCAAATTAAGGCAAGGATTGACAACTGGAAGCTCAGTGCAATAATTTTTCATTACCCACTGTGGTGATACACTGAAAAAATATAGGTGGTGGGTGGGTGTCCAAGTGGTGAGAGGAAAAAAAAAAATTTTTTTGCACGTGGGTGGGTGGGTGGTGGTCAAAAGGTGGAAAAAAATATTTTAGGCCTTGTGTCCGGAATTTTTTGGAAGACCCCCCCTCCCCACCCCCCCCCCCCCCCCTGGGTGACACACAATTTTTTAGCAGGTGCAACACTAAATGATTGTACCATAAATTACTATTCTGTGCCTAAGTGAACTTTCATCTGTTTTTGTTTTGATCGGAAATTGATCCTGTTTACAAAATCCACAGACTTCTGATTTTGTTGTTCTTTAAATTCTCATCTTATCAGTTCAATTAAATCATTATCAGTAATATAGGCTTATCATTTCGATAGAGTTGTGTGTGAGAAGATGTGTGGGTAATAACAGTAATAACATGATTTTACTGGGCATTACGGTCTATATACTCGCCAAGTAGAAATAGTTGACAGCTCTTGGGCCAATTAGCGGCCCTCGACTTCGTCTCGGGCCTCTCATAGGCCCTCGGGCTGTCAACTATTTCTACTTGGCTGGTAATAGATCGAAATGCCCAGTAAAATCATGTTATTGTATAATTATCAATAATTTTGAGTGGTGATAATATAATATATATTTTACTAAAATTGATCAAATCTGATAATTCGTTGAGTGCTCGTGGTATACTGTATATATAATATATCCGAAATAAATTTTCAAGAAGTCTCAACATTTTTAACTGTAATCCCGACTGTCTAATATTTCTACTGCACCATCTGGGCATGCCCAATGAAGGCTTGGCTTGATAATGGAGTTGTGCTATTTGATCAGTCGACCATTGAGCAATCACATTCGGTACAATGACAGCAGCAGCCATGACTAGATTTGAAGAAAAATATTTTGAAAATACTCCGCGGTTGAGAGTTAATGGATGTTGATTGTACGTCAAGCATGAAGAAGCCCTTACATCTAGATTATCATGAAAAGGTATGTGCCATTGGGATTCGTCCATCTTTTCCAATCATGACAGTCAATCGTATATATTAGTATCCCAGGCCACTTTCAGCATGCAAGGCTATATCATGACTGGAAAATGAGTATCAAGTCCAGTTTAGCCAATCAATTGTTTGTACCAATGCTACCCACTCCTGAGAACATCCACCGTAGCTATTGGTTACTATTATAACAGTAGAGCAGAACTTGGGTTATTACAGTGAACAACCACTGCTCCACTTCTCAAAGAGAACATGGGGAGTGACACCCGTATGGAACATGTAAACTATTTTGTGTTCTTGACTATTCCTTGTAAGTTATATGACTGATAAGACTAAACAATATTTCGAAAATTTATTACAGTAACTTTACATGGACTTGCTCATATCAGGAAATATGAATCATACATACACTATGTTCATTGATAAGAAACAAAATCAACAAAAACATGAAAATGATGATCTTTGATAAATAATACAAACTACAGACTTATAACAATACATACATTGATAAAAGTGAACAAGAGTCGTACCTTGTCCACAAAATTGTATAATCCCTTCAACCAATAAAATAAAACTTTGCCAACAGGCCTTCGCAGATTGGGTGAATGATCATTTTTTGTCTATCGTCGTCCCCAAAAGAAATACGGTGATCTATTTGTCATCTACCTACATTGTTGGCCAGGGCGTTCGAGAAAATGCTCGACTTTTTTTTTTGGGGGGGGGGGACAGTATGTAAACACAGTTTTTCCAACTGTCATGATTCAAGTCCCGATTTATGAAGTAATCCAACTTCACCATCAAGGCATGCCTTCATGATGCAGTTGGAATATGTGCGAATGGGGATTGTAAACTAGGGGACAAAAGTTTGGAATATTGCATTGGCAACCTAACATTTTATACTGCTAATTGAGAATAATGAAAATCAAATAAACTGAAGGATCATTCAGTTCTCCATCCATCGAATTGTTGACATCATCAAGCATAGTGTGTAGAGTTCATTGAAGCAAGACTTGTAGATGTGGGTCATTGAAAAAAATTGACAAATGCAAGCTTAGTGTGGGATATGCTTTGTGGTCTACAATGTTGAGTCAACATGATTAAGTTAACAGAAGGACAAAAATGGGAGCTTGTGAATCCTGGGACAAGAGGAGGATGCAAGCAAAAATTTGATGTATGGAGTCGTCTACAAATTGTCCTCTTGGGAGATGATGACATGGCGTTGAGCCCTAAGTTGATGATTGATAATGGCGGCCGAGTCGGTGAGTGGGTTTTCCTGGGCTTTGGTAACAATAAAGTGGTCATCGATGACTCTTGGTCGGACACTTTGAGGACGATCTTTCACATTTCCAGATTTCCAACCCTTCTTTAGCAGTTTACGCACAATTGACTGTGAAACTGGAAATTCATTTGCGAGATCTTTTTGCCTCCATCCTCCTCTTTCCCAAGACTCACAAGCTCACAATTTTGTCCTTTTGTTAACCTAACCATGTTGACACAATAGTGTAGACCACCAAGCATATGCCACACTAAGCTTGCATCTGTCATTTTTTCACTTGCATTTGTCATTTTTTTCACTGACCCACATCTCACAAACCTTGCTTCAGTGAATTCAACACAATATGCTTGATGATGTCAACAATTCAAATGGATGGAGTAATGACTGATCCTTTCAAGGCTTTCAAAAAAATGAGGATACCGGAGCAAAAGCCTATGTTTTCCTTGCTCATGTTTCATATTCAGTTAAACGCAAATAATATTTTGTTTATATAAATTTGTTCTATTACAAATTATTGGCGACTGTCTATGGTTACTCTCCAATAATGTGTAATAAAACAGATTTTGAATAAGAATTCAGACCACCCAAAATAATCTAGCCCTCAACCAATTAAAAAAAACTCAGGAAATTTGTTTGTGGATAAATGCATGTAGTAGTCGTGATACATAGGCTTCCTAACTTCTTATTTACTTTTCACTTACTAGAGCCAAAATAGATCATGCTATGGTCCCAGCATCCCAATCGGCCACAGACCCCCATTTACGTGAGACCGACTGCGTGTGTAACATTAGTCTGAAAAGAAAATTTAGTCCCGTAAAAAAGTTCATGATAACCAGCAAGAACGAATTGATATTTAATGCATCAACCCAGACACCCCCCTGCACCACCCCATAGTTATGCCCCAGTTGTTAGATTGTGGACAATCAGCAATGACTATGTGAAGTACCCCAGTATTCATTTGTTCAATCTTCCAACAACTTTGTTCTATTTCACAAAGATGATAAAGAAGAAACATTCAGGGACGTAGCTGCAAGGGATGGGGGTGTCTCACCCCCCCATCCCCAAATATTTGTCGAAAAATCAAAACAGTCAGAAATTTTTCAGGCAAAAATTCCAACAACAATTGGAAATTTGAAGCATTGTTGTAACGGATTTTTTTTTTTTTTAAAGTGGAATTACATTTCTGAAAAATTACAACCGCCGACTCCCACAGTCAGAATTCTGATCAAACAACGCAAGATTTTCCAACTACTAAATTAATTCCACAACCGTGGTCGTGTTACGTGTTTTGTTCTCTTATATGTCTCTAGACATTCATAACAACATGCACAAAGAAATTTCCATTTGGATGATTAGGTAATACTTGTTTCATGTTATAATAAGCATTTATCAAACCGTTTCTTGAATTATATCAGAAATTGCAGAAATACAAACAAGTTGGTCAATTTGGTGCTGACAGTCATAAGCAGTGGATTTATGAGGCCAGAAAAGAGGGCACATTATCAGATCTATATGCAATGCACTCACAGACTGCGGTTTGTATTAGGACTCAAAATGTGCCCCCGTGAGGCTGTGTCCTGGAATTTTTAAAGTTACTACGAAAATTGTGCACAGGTTTTCTTTGGTATGTACTCTCATGAAAGACAGATATCGGAAGACTGAAAATTTTGATTTGTGTTTGATGGTATCGTTGAATTAATATCTCGCACATATTGTGATATATAGGCTGAGTTAGTTAGCTCACTACTCATACTTTGTAAGCATAACCAATGGTTGTTAGTGATCGAGCTTATTTCAAGATTATATGTGCTCACTGCTCAGCGTGACCTCATATTTGAGATGATTAATTAATAAATTATTGGTCGAATACTGATTTTTTTAGCATTCTCCATACATATACATTCATGTAAATGACAAAATGCCTAATGAAGGCACATAAGATCAACTTACAGACATCACAAGAAAATGTCATTTTGTGCTGTCTTAAAACCTAGTATGATTAAACTGTAATTGCTGCGGTTAGGTTGTCGATTAATATTTATGTGGATTGTTCATACTGTTTTTTCTCTCCAGTATTCAAGATTGCTTGTATTTTCTTATGTTGGAAAAATAAAACTGCTGTGTGCACATAATTTGGTATGACTGCAACGATATAAATGACGTTGACTTTGGCCACGTAAGGGTACATTATAATACAAGGAAACATCCCGAATCAAGTGTTATCTTATTATGTATTATGAGAGAGCAAATATAAGTAAAATTCTTTTCGTGTGCCTTTAAGGACATTTTCAGAATCCACGGTCAAGAATCAAAGGAATATTTTGATAGAATCGAAATCAATTTTCCCGTTTTCCTTGCAGGAATTGATTTTGATTCTCACATACATTTTATGCTCTGCAATCAGACAATGTTTCTTGGAAAGCACTCATGACACTATTCCAAGAATAACAGTCATGCTTGGATTTCATAAATAATAAGAAAAATAAGACAAGAGATTTTTAAACGGCTTCTAGTGTTGTTATTATTAAGTCACATCAACAGGTTTGACACCATACTTTAAAGTAGATGTTAGTAGCTAATCATGACCGCAAAATACGGACAGCCAGTAGTTCTCAAAGAGGAATACAGTACGGCCGCCGTGGACTGGTCACATTCCACGCATGGGCAATATTTCCACGGATGTAATAATATTAGATTCCAAACTCCATTTATAGGAATAAACACTACCCGGTGCTTCATTAACTAAATTTTGGTTGATGCTGGCTGATGGTGATTTTTATTACCTAGTAAACCCATGCGTGGACATGACTGTTCACGCGTGGATTTACGACCAGTCCACGGCGACTGTATTGTACACCTGGCGGCAACTTTTTCCAAACAATACAAAAGTGGCAGTTGGTGGTTGTATGAGGATTTAAGGAAAGTGTATGCGTCTTATGTACTGGAATTCGACCGTTATTTCCTCACACCATTTTCACCTGTATATTTCCTATAATGATCGTTTCGGTAATCAACAAGTAAGTCAATAGTAGCTATTACCGATACTTTTTTATTTATTTATTAGTGTTTAAGGTTACATTCAGCATCTATACTATGTCACGACCGCAACATTGGTAGTTTAGACAATCGTTTGTACCTATGCTTCCCCAGACGTCGGTTATCTGATCCAATTTTACCAATAAAGCAGAGCCTGTTTACCATGATAAAATGCACTGCTCCACATCCAGTGGTTCCCACGGAATGTGTTTGTGTGTGTGTGTGGGGTGGGGGGGGGGGGGGGGTATTTATTCATTATTTATTTAATGGTGTACAAGGACTCGTTCAGCATTTGTCATGGCGCGATATATGGTATGAAGTCAAGTTTTGGCGTGATTCATTTATACCTATGCCCCCAGTTTAAAGAACTTCCATCCCAGATGTTACTTGTTCTGTTTCTTTCATTGGGATTTAATGGCACTTTCAACAGCCGGGGTAAAATCGTGTCGGATAGTTTTCCGGGTTAAGGAAGCATGAGTACCTGGTGAAAACCACCGGCCAACTGTCACATTCTTAAAAGTACCAACTCTGCAGAATTGCCGAGGGTTGAAGGCAAGTGCACCGTCCAAGTGCAGTACGCCTAAGATCACAGCGCAACCTTGATCCAACATGAGCAATCGTGTTTAAGTGCCTTGGCCGCTGTTACCGCTGGCCAGGGTCAATCCGTCGACTTTAAGTTTTAAAATTCAATGCTCAAACCACTTTGCCACCGCACTCCTCATTCCTGCTGTGTCGCTAGGGTGTTGTAATAGGGGTGAACAAAATAATTCGGTCTTCGTATTGCTTTTGAGGCGAACAATGGGTGAAGAAACAATCGTTCGCCCAGTATGTGCTGACCTGACCTGATCTGACCTGAGTGAACACGTCAATCGTCAAGCACACGAACTTTGTTGATTATCAGGAGCAGTTGGGCTTGGTCATACAATCACAGTGCGTTTTTTTTTCTCAGTCACATTTCCTCTAATGGATTGAAAGAGATTTTTAAAATAAATATTTTCAAGAGAAGTTTCAATAATAAAACACAAGTACAGGAAAATAGCATCTTATTTGAAATGTTTTCGCATTTCTTTTTCGGTACTTGAGATTTTACCGTGATGTGATCAGGAAAGTCGTCATAAAATTTCACCCAAATCACGACCCATTCGCGATCCGGTCGAAATTCTCTGTCGGTTTTTTAAAAAATGTTCTGAAGAGACCTTGTACACTGAACATATATATGGACGATATGAAATGAGCGTTTCTTCTATATGATCTTTATGAAACAAGTTTAGAAATGTTCTTTTTTGCCGAGCCTTTGGCGAAGGAAAAAGACAAATCGGACAAGTTTCATAAATATTATCCTGAAGAAACACGTATGTCATATTCTATTTATCACATAAACGCCAACCGTGTTTGTGTGTGTGTGTGGGGGGGGGGGGGGGGGGTGGGGGGGGGGGCATTGAAATCTAGAGTGTTACTTGCTGATCCTCGTTTATGATCTTTTTGTGTCATCTGCATGGCGGCATTTTCCGATTGTGGAGAAGAGATCAAAAGTCAGTCGATCGGGCGGAAAAACTGTACTAAAACCAATCCCAGCAATATTCACTTCATAAACATATCTAGTTGTCGCCTATAACTTTCTTATTACCATTGCAATACCCGCATCGTCAATATTTACTTTTGAATTCGGCGGAAAAACAGATATCGTGGCCTTGTTTTTATTTTGAAAAAGTTCATTCACACCGGGGGGGGGGGGGGAGGGCACCAAAAATGTGCAAGACGTGACGTGGGGGTGGGTGGGTCTCTTGAGTGCGCCAAAAATGTGCATTTCCAACTTGTGCAATTTTTTGAATTTTTTAAAAATATATCAATATATCAGATAATATATACCATCATTTGTGTTTCAAACCTTGAAGATGATGTTGTACATCACACTCTTAACATAAATACAACATCAGGAGGCTTTATATGTGAGAATATTGGGCTTAATCTGAGAAAATGTCACACGTTAGTAGGGGGTGGGTGTCTTGTACGAAATGTAAAATTCTCTCTATGCACTAAATTCAACCCAATTTATTTATTTATTTATTTATTCATTTATTGGTGTTTAACGACACACCGTCATATCGTGTCGGTGACAGATTTACGGGTGGAGGAAGACAGAGTACCTGGAGAGAACCACCGAGCAGCTGTCAACTCTTCAGCATCAAAACCCACGACTGTACTACACACTGCACAGCGGTACTGCATACTACATGGCACAGACAGGGTTAGATTGGCTGAACACATGTGCACCTCGGCGTGCAGTACGTCTCAGCACATAGCGTCATCGTGCCCCCACGTGGGCAATTGGGGTAAGTTTATTTTGGATTTTAATGGGAGAGTGGGGGGTGGGTGTCTGAGAACGGTAGTAGAAAATTTGCACGTAGTGGGTGGGTGGGTGTAGAAATGAGCCAAATAAAAAATAGGACGCCACGTCTTGCAAATTTTTAGTGCCCCCCCCCCCCCCCCCCCCCTGCTCACACACGCATTAATTCGACGCAATACTATATACATGTAGATGCACCAATAAGAATGCTCGATCTTTCAGACCACTTTCTGCTCTTGTAATCGTTTACAAAAGACAAAAGGAATTAGTAATTCATAAAGCTAAAATACAAAACGACTGCAAGTGCAGAAAGCGGTTCAGATATATGAAAAATAGTTAACTTAAACACACCTTTGTTATTCTGAGAAAGTTAATTTCGACGAATGTGGACAATGACATTGCACTTTGTAATGAATCGGAGATTTTCGAGAATAATCGGGGACTCAGATCGAGGGGGGGGGGGGGGGAGGGGGAAATATTACCTGTCGTTTTTGAAGCGGCCAATAAATTCTCGCTTTGAAGTTTGAAGTTAATTTATTTAGCCGATACGACAGGATACGGACGCTTCTATTCGAATGGTATATGAATCATAAGCTTTTATTCGAATGGTATAAGTAGTATGTCATGTACCTTTGAGGGAATAGTTGGATGATCTCATGGATGATCTCATGTGACGTCATAGTCACGTGGCCTAGTGCCGCCATGTTGTGTTATCATGGTAACCCACGTGAGTGGCCATGTTGTGACGTCATCTCCATAGTGATACGTGTTGTTAGTGCGCATGCGCAGCGCGTGTTGTTAGGGTGATACGAGCTCCCGTCGTCCATTTTGTATACAGTAGGCCGCCATCTTGGTTTCTATGGTAGCACGTGATTGCTATGTTACCCAATTTTTCTGCAATAGGACGGGGAATGTTCGGAGGGTATGTTCGATTGAATCGGAGTATTTTCTGGAACGACTCCCCTGGATAATTACCACAAACAACCCGACAACTTGTATTATTTCGAATTCTTCCAGAATTCTCTGCTTCTATCTATATATGCAGTAGTTTACGTCTACCTAGGCATGTTCCTTTATTCTAGAGTATACTCCAGTAGAGTAGAAGAGCCTATTAGTTGGAACAGTTTTACTTATTATTACTATATTTAGCAATTTCTGGTCTATTCTTGTTAGTTCTGACCCTATTCCAAGTACTCTTGTTGTTTCATTTATCTAGATCCCATTTATAGAACATAACTAACCAATCAGATTGCTTGATTTCCCATAATCTGTATACAGAGTTATCTCCCTTCTGTATAATGAAAGACTATTTCCAATGGCCATATCCCACGGAATCCCATTTTTGGGAAACACCCGTGGCTATGGGATCCCTTTTTGTCGTATGAGGCCATGAGGGCTATGTAAAAGCCCCCAATGAGTCCTCATTTATTATCCCTCATACTCTCATTGAATTTTGAGGTTACGAGGACCTTGAAAAATCCCTCAATGAGGAAGAATTTACTACGACTCTTATCCTCATTTCAGTATTTAACAGGTATATCCTATGGAATCCCATTTTGGAAAACGCCTGTGACTGTGGAATCCCTTTTTTGTCGTATGAGGCCATGAGGGCTATGTAAAAGCCCTCAATGAGTCCTCATTTATTATCCCTCATACCCTCATTGAATTTTGAGGTTATGAGGACCATTAAAAATCCCTCAATGAGGCATAATTTACTACGACTCTTAGCCTCATTTCAGTATTTGAGGATACCTATGGCCTGGTATTGTATTATTCGAGGATACCTATCGAGGATACCTTTAGGAGAATCCCTTTTTTGTCGTATGAGGCCATGGGGGCTATGTAAAAGCCCTCAATGAGTCCTCATTTATTATCCCTCATAGCCTCATTGAATTTTGAGGTTATGAGGACCATTAAAAATCCCTCAATGAGGTATAATTTACTACGACTCTTAGCCTCATTTCAGTATTTGAGGATACCTATGGCCTGGTATTGTATTATTCGAGGATACCTTTTGGAGAATCCCTTTTTTGTCGCATTAGGCTATGTAAAAGCCCTCAATGGGTCTAATGTAGTCTTACCAACCGCTTCCATCTTGTCGCCAAAGCTCCAATGCCATTACAGGTCTATGGCCTATCTGTCCTATCATTAGCTTCCACAGAAGTCTTGTTCCATTGCGGCATTGTACCAGTACTATTGGCTTCTGTTATTCTGCCCATATCTCATCCATTACTTCCTAGCTATACCTATCTCAGTCTCGACTATAACATTGATCAAGGTTGAATCAGATTTTCCCTGTATACCTATGAGGCATTCCGTTATTGAGATTCCTAGCCGATTCCGTAAAATTTGGATTCCGTGTTTTTACATCGACACTCGAGGGTATGGATGGGTTTGATAACACCCAATTATTATTACAAGAACCTGAACAGAGACAACCAACCACTACAAAACAATTAAGTACAGACCCAACATAACCAATTGTGAACATAACAAAGTGAAAGAATGTCAAACTAGTAGATTGATCGAACACGTTTGACAGACTTAACAGAACAAAGTGACCAAAGATCCAACACAACTAAGATTGAAGTGATGAAAACAAAGTGACGAACATCGAACTGATCTGATCGAATATAACCAAACTCGAAGTTAATTGACCATAACAAACTGAACAAAGTTCTGAACTATAACCCTAAATATAACCCAATGTGAATGTATAAAAAATTAACCCTCTTGAACTGTTTGAATGAACTCTAACCCTAATGAATGTATTGACCCCCTTGAACTGAATGAATTTTTGAACCATAACCTAAATGAAGGTATTAACACTCCCTTTTGAACTGAATAAATTTTAAACTTAATGAACTACAACCCATTGAACTGAATTTTTCTAATAGGGAAGGGAATACCCTCGAGTGTCGATGTAAAAACACGGAATCCAAATTTTACGGAATCGGCTAGGAATCTCAATAACGGAATGCCTCATATGTATACAGGGAAAATCTGATTCAACCTTCATCAATGTTATAGTCGAGACTGAGATAGGTATAGCTAGGAAGTAATGGATGAGATATGGGCAGAATAACAGAAGCCAATAGTACTGGTACAATGCCGCAATGGAACAAGACTTCTGTGGAAGCTAATGATAGGACAGATAGGCCATAGACCTGTAATGGCATTGGAGCTTTGGCGACAAGATGGAAGCGGTTGGTAAGACTACATTAGACCCATTGAGGGCTTTTACATAGCCTAATGCGACAAAAAAGGGATTCTCCAGAAGGTATCCTCGAATAATACAATACCAGGCCATAGGTATCCTCAAATACTGAAATGAGGCTAAGAGTCGTAGTAAATTATACCTCATTGAGGGATTTTTAATGGTCCTCATAACCTCAAAATTCAATGAGGCTATGAGGGATAATAAATGAGGACTCATTGAGGGCTTTTACATAGCCCTCATGGCCTCATACGACAAAAAAGGGATTCTCCTAAAAGTATCCTCGATAGGTATCCTCGAATAATACAATACCAGGCCATAGGTATCCTCAAATACTGAAATGAGGCTAAGAGTCGTAGTAAATTATGCCTCATTGAGGGATTTTTAATGGTCCTCATAACCTCAATATTCAATGAGGGTATGAGGGATAATAAATGAGGACGCATTGAGGGCTTTTACATAGCCCTCATGGCCTCATACGACAAAAAAGGAATTCCACAGTCACAGGCGTTTTCCAAAATGGGATTCCATAGGATATACCTGTTAAATACTGAAATGAGGATAAGAGTCGTAGTAAATTCTTCCTCATTGAGGGATTTTTCAAGGTCCTCATAACCTCAAAATTCAATGAGGGTATGAGGGATAATAAATGAGGACTCATTGAGGGCTTTTACATAGCCCTCATGGCCTCATACGACAAAATGGGATCCCATAGCCACGGGTGTTTCCCAAAAATGGGATTCCGTGGGATATGGCCATTGGAAATAGTCTTTCATTATACAGAAGGGAGATAACTCTGTATACAGATTATGGGAAATCAAGCAATCTGATTGGTTAGTTATGTTCTATAAATAGGATCTAGATAAATGAAACAACAAGAGTACTTGGAATAGGGTCAGAACTAACAAGAATAGACCAGAAATTGCTAAATATAGTAATAATAAGTAAAACTGTTCCAACTAATAGGCTCTTCTACGCTACTGGAGTATACTCTAGAATAAAGGAACATGCCTAGGTAGACGTAAACTACTGCATATATAGATAGAAGCAGAGAATTCTGGAAGAATTCGAAATAATACAAGTTGTCGGGTTGTTTGTGGTAATTATCCAGGGAAGTCGTTCCAGAAAATACTCCGATTCAATCGAACATACCCTCCGAACATACCCCGTCCTATTGCAGAAAAATTGGGTAACATAGCAATCACGTGCTACCATAGAAACCAAGATGGCGGCCTCCTGTATACAAAATGGACGACGGAAGCTCGTATCACCCTAACAACACGCGCTGCGCATGCGCACTAACAACACGTATCACTATGGAGATGACGTCACAACATGGCCGCTAACGCGGGTTACCATGACAACACAACATGGCGGCACTAGGTCACGTGACTATGACGTCACATGAGATCATCCATGAGATCATCCAACTATTCCCTCAAAGGTACATGACATACTACTGGTATATGAACCATAAGGGTACTTTTGCAGTATGAAAATTGTGGCCTTGTTAAATGGTCAACTTTTCAAATGCGGGGCTTATTGCCCCACCAGGCGAACATGATCAGTAGGTCAGCGATCTGAACGTAGTGGCTCCCCACCCCCTCCCCGCCCTAAGTTCAGATTCCTCCCATTCAAATATGTTGTAAAATTCCCCAATACGTTTTATTGGGAACTCAAAACACGAAAATAGATATATATATATATATACCTGGAACTTAATTAAGCACCCTCTGTTTTTTTTGTTTTGTTTTTTTTTTGCAGTGGCGTTAATAGAAACTGTCATTACTTTCATGCTATCTTTCAGATGGCCAAAAGTGATTGTTTGCCCAAAGAATATATTATTGGCAAATGAAAGACAACACAATGATGAAAACATGCAGTATTTTAATGGCGCTAATTACACATATCTGTCACGCATGGTTTTGATGAAAAAATATTGTTTTCTCGACAGGTACGGTGCTGGAACGGTCCATGATGAAACAATGCCTGTAATTACCGACACAAAATGTAACGTGTGATCTCCTGAACACAATAGCAGTGTCTGACGTCAGTAGCGAGTGTATCCACCACGTACCGGGATGATAGCCTGAACCCTCCTACTTATGCTACCAGTGAACCTTTTGATATGGTCCAGAGACGACTGCTGCCATTCCTCATGCAATGCAGCTTCCAAATCGGCCAAATTATATACAGGCGGATCCCTTGCTTGCACAATTCCAAGATGTGTTCTAAGGGATTCAAATCGGGGCTCACTGCAGGCCAAGGTAGTGTTGTAATAGCGTGTTTTTTGCGCAACCAGGAATGCTGCCGAAACGAATATCGACGCGGAAACGGTAACTTCTAGTAAAATGCCACCCACGCAATGATCATAATCGACCTCCACAGCGCGAATGCGCTCGTGTTTCTGTTTCCGCATCGACATTTGTTTAGACGCAATTCCGGGTTATTATAAGTTATCTCCATCAACATGTATGGTGTATGGAGATTTAATACATGTACCTGGATGTCGGCTGTTTAAATGAGACATCCAGGTATTAAATCTCCATATACCATACATGTTGGCGGAGGTAACGTTTTTATCCCGATTGAAACACAACTGAAACATAGTGGAAATAAATTTGTGGACGCGTTTCGCACGCTCCGCAATCAGTTGGACCATTCGCGTGAAAAATTGTATTGTGTTTACAAACACAAAAGACAACAGATAGAGTCACATCCCTTTCCTTTGGAAACGCGTAAACATATCGGCTATTTTGTTATTAGATTTGCTCTAATTTCATTTTTCTCGAGTTGTTTGATTTAAATATTCGACTATTTAGTTTTTAATCCACAGCTACCTAATATTTCTTTTGTTCTCTGTCATGAAAACAAGACCTATAAAATCACACCAAGTACGGTTTTGATGAAAACAGCTCAGTAAAACAGGACCAATATCTGGATATTGGGACGGTTTTGAAACAGTCCCAATAACTAGATATTTGTACGATTGTCACGGTACTGTAATCATCACCATTCAAAAGTAATGATGCTGTAAAGGAGGTGTGAAAAACTTTCTAACACATGAATTATCGACAAGCTTTTCTCGACAGAGCTACTGAATTGAGTGTGCATTGTGTCCAAATTATAATGTACTTTTTAATTTTTTGTTGCTTTTAATAACCAACAGCCCTGGTAACCTAAAAAGGACTCCTGTGGAAACCTCGGAAGTGAAGCAGTGCTTGTTTGCTGTGGTAAACAAGTTCAGTTTTACTGGTAAAATAGGACCTGGTCACCAGTACCCGGGGTAGAAGTCCCCTAAAATGGGCAGCATGGGTGTAAACGGTTGGCTAAACTTGACTTTACACCTTTTTTTGCGGTCACAATTAGCCATAGCTGCAGAAAAGTGACCTTAAACACAAGTAAATAAATAAATAACCTAAAAACGCCCTTTTTCAAATATTAAGACGGCAATCACGCACGGCAATCAGGCACCACCACCCGCCACCCCTGATGGAAAGTGAACCTCTCCTTCAGATAAAAAGAAGAATTATTCTTCCAAATGCTTTATAAATGAACTATTATTAAATTTATCTGCCGCACTTTCGATGAGGGATTGAATAAGTGTTCCACCCTTGAGCTGAGACATTATATTAGTGGGAGAACAAATTACGTCATGATGTGAGTTCACTTCGAAGCCACAGATCTGTTCACAAAATCTGAACTCCTGTTGCGTGTCATATCTTCAATAGAGTTTCTAGCAAGCAAACAATGGGTCATGCCCATTTTGTTTTTCGGGGGTAGAGCAAGCAAAAAGTGTTTTAAAATGTGGTTTTACTCGTGTCAAACTTTCTAAAATATTTTTTTTTTGACATTTGTTAACATTGAGGGGCTGAGGATTAAATCACATATATCACTATTTTGTGTACTATAGGGGTAAATAATTGTACAGTTGTGCAGGTGTCCTCCAATATTTGGGCTCGGCTTCGCCTCGTCCAAAATATCTCCGAAACCTGCACAACTGTACAATTATTTACCCATATAGTACACAAAATAGTGATATATCTATTACATAACAGCAAAATATGATAAAATTGTCGGAAATCTGATGATGACTATTTGTGACTATTTTCAGGTTTTTTGGTTCGATTTTTATGCCGAGGCGAGCAAAAGCGAAATGCTTTCATTTAAACCATATACCCCCGATGTTTCGCGTGCGCTTTTTCCCTGGATGTTGCACGCTCTCATATACCTTGGATGGTGGGTGCACCCTTTGCCATGGCTATTTGTCCAAGGCATTCTGATCAATCAAAAGACAGAATTTATCGGGATATAGCGACAATATTTTATAGCCAATACAGTCGTACAGTAACATCGACGACATCGAAGCGGTGGTTAGCGGTGGTTGACGCTTCGCCAGTGTTCAAATCTCGATAAGTAAAGGATAAAACATAGTTTGGATCAATAAACTCTGCGCAAATGTAAGGAAATACGTGTACTATAGAATGCAGCCGGTAATAAGGGCGAAAGCTTGATATATATCCATATTTTCGTGTTTTGAATTCCCAATAATACTTATTGGGGAATTTTACAACATATTTGAATGGGAACAATTTGAACGTAGGGAAGTAGCCAAGTACGTTTAGATCGCTCAAATACATGATCAGTAAAGTGAAATTGCCTCAGAGTAGTGCAATTTCAAATAATGTGACATATAAACTTTCGAAGTCGAAAACGCCCCAATATGACACTTGGAGAGAGTCTGCATATTTTCACACTTCAGTTAAACTGGTGGTTTTCCTTTGTATATCTTGATTTCATCTTTTTTGTTAACGGTAACAACTACAGCTAATATATCCTCGCGTTTGTTATAACATAGAGAAAATGGCTCTTTTAGTCCATGTTTCTGGGAAAGAACCGTCGATACATATTATCCGTCCACGGTGAACTCAACAATGCAATTTGTATCAAAAGAACATACGTACACACGCTCCCCACAAAAACATATGTCATCGGGTCCGTTTACATCTGGATGCGACATCGCAAATAACACGTGTTTCAAATTTTTACTCATCACAAGTACCTTGATGTCACGTTCATCTGATATGAATACATATTTATAATAGTCGGAAGCGTTTACAAAAGAAGGACTTGTGAAGAGTTTATCTGATGAACTGATATGCAGACCACTATCATTGATTCTTTTGACGATACCTTCATCATAAAAAGCTACAATGAAACTGTTATCTATCCTGCAGATTCCAGTACATCTGCCTGATAGCTGTATCTGGTTAAGTTCAGTAAAATCCGACAAATTGTAAAGTTTAATCAGTTTCAGTTCACAAAATGTGATTGCTACCATGTTCGAATAAACGCATGAAGCCCGTGGTTCATCCTTTAAATCAACACGTCTTGAGACTGCCGTTTGTATTCATACATTCCAATACATGTGGATACCTTTTCACTAACAGTAGTTCCCCGTCTCCTCCAGGAACCATGTGCATACTCCACACTTTACCTTCACAACTTAAACTCTTTCTGCTCTCAAATGTTTGTAGCTGACAAACTGGTAGATTCACATGCATTGGAGAAATTGTGACAGCACTTTCAAGCTCTGAAACCATTTTATCTAGCAAACTGCCGTCTCTCTTGATAAAATCTTCATTCATTTCCTCAGTACAGGCGTTTACGACAGCCATTCTTTCCTCTATTGAGGCAATAGTTTCTTGGGACCGTTTACTGAATTGAATCTTATCATTTTTGCTCGCGGCTGTCGAACAACGATGTCGTTCGTTGCTTGTTTCATTGGATATCTCATCAAAAAGTGTCTCCGCTTCATTTAGAATAGTTTCTATTTCTTCCTTTAAAAAATTATTTTCTTTCAAGTACGAATAAATGTAAAGAACCTCCTCCTCTTTCAAATTGTCTAGTTTCTTTAAACTTTTAGTCTCAGCATTATCAATGATTGCACGAATTCGACTGTAAAAATTCCGAATTCTTTTTTCTCCGAGATGTATCTGAGATTGTATTCTTTTTAAATACAATTCTAAGTTCTGCCTTTCCTCGTCAACGCAGTCTCGGACACGTTTTACTCGCCTAGAAAACACAGAAAACATGTGGTGAATATCCTCCATAGAGAAAAACGCACATGCATCATGGTCTGCTAAACACAGATCACAACAGTCAGTCTCATGGTCCTTACAGTAATACTCAACTTCCTGGTCATTATGAATTGTACAATACTGACCTGACACAGTTTTTGTATTGCCAACAGTAATACCTTGGGTTTTCACAGTATCCTGTGTGCCTTCGCCACAGACTTGATTATCAGCCATCTTATAGCTGAACTATAATAGTTAAGTTGATTTCAAATTTTAAATGTTCACACAGCAAATTAACTGCAAAAAGAAAATTCTCTGTCGGCACTCGCGCAGTTTTGTCGCGAGGCATTCAGAACCAGACGTCACGTGACCAAACAATGAAATTTCAACCGCGACGTTCTTAATTACGGAAACACGTGCGTGAAATGTTCAGTTTGAAGCCAACAGATCCTGTTTTCGAACAGCTTTTCGCCACATCAGTGGCTATTTGTGCTCGAAAAAGACAGCTTGACGGGAATTTTCAAGCACGCATTTGAAGAATATTATGTTTTGAATCGTTTGCATCGATCCGTGCTGTCGATTTGTCGAAGGTGATGTCATAAAACTGCAATTTGTTCGGTTAAATGCGATTCAAAACGGATCGGATCACAAGTGCACAAAACAGATCACATGTGCGCATGAAAGGATAACGCTGTGTTTAAAATTTAATATTGCTTGGATAACATGTGCAGATATTGTTCTCGTCTATTCCTCCCTTTAAAGTTGTGATTTTATCTCCCCATAGCCCTGTTGAAATAGTACAGATATTGTGATCTCTATTCAATAGTCTCGATTAACTCCCTCACTTGCCTAATCTACCCTGTCTGGATATTAGAAAACCATTTCCCAAATGGTTTCCCACAAAATACTGATTGAAGTTGTTGTGTCCTGACAGTTTTAGTTGATTAAGAATTCGTAACCCTCCACAATTAATGTATTATGTAGTTTGGGTAGATGCCTTCTTCAGTAATGTTTGTATTGATCCCCTCACCGAATACTCGTAATAACCAGTTTCCCCCACACTAAGCAGTTTTCCGTCACCTTCCGGAATAGAGAACTACCCAACTCTTCAGCTCTGAGTAGCCTCCATTTTACGACCCACAGGTATAACCCTGATTTTATGTTCATTTAGTTAGTGTCTCTATTAATTCTCATATCGCCCAACTCGTCTCCTAAATTGTCATCCGGCCCCTCTTCATCACATTCTGACGCAAGTACTGTAACGTGTCGAGATTTAATAAACTGCATCCTTTGAGAACTTGAGCCTCAAACCTTTTGTAGTAATTAGCGAAAGTATTCGGGTGTTGTGACTCGCTTTCTATGTGCAATTGCTTCAGCTTGCTAGTCCGAGACGACAACAAGCTATAAGAATCAACTTTGGGAGAAAGTATAGTTTACAGAACGCCTTCATTCCGTTAATATGCTAGAACAGACTTACAAACTAAATATAACGCTTTCATCTGGAAAGGATCTCAAGCTTGCTTTTGAATTGCCCAAGTGAGACCGAATGGGTTCAGGACGGAATGTTTTTTGCGCGCCGAAGGCGCGCTGGAACGCTTTGAGGAAAGCCCCTTTCGCCCCTCAGTGACTGTTTGTGAGGCCGAATGCATTGATTCACCGGCTAATAAAGCAACTGGTTACGTCTATTACCGCAAACAGGGGGACATAGGTCAATACCATTCCGCGGATTCTGATTGGCTACTTATATATGTATTAAAGAGGTTCGCCACAGTACCATATCATCTGCGAAAACAGCCCTGTGATTTTCAGGTCTCCTACTGATGCCCCCGTCGCTATGCAGGAGTTGAGCTCCTAAATCTTTGATGTACCACGCAAACAAATGATGAATGATACATCCAAGCTTGAGGCCTTTCTTCATATGCATCCGCTTTTATTATTGCGTTACCTTGACTGAGTTCACTTTAAAAGTACATCTTTGTATAGTGCTTTCAAAATTTCAACAAACTCGCCTCCCAGTCCAAAATCTCAAGCTTTCTCCACATTCCTTGCTCCCTTACTCTATAAGTTTTTTTTTACATCCAGCCATAAACATCGTTTCCTTTTCGCATTTCGTTGATTGTAACATTTGGGGTATCGTGAAAAGATGGCCCGTGACTTTGGTTTCCTTTCTGGACACAAAATCGAAATTTTCTCCAGTTTGATCGGGGGAGGCCGGAAAAAATGCGTAAGCATAGGTGGAAGTTTGTATTTTGCAGACTTTTTTACCCACCCACGCTTTCCTGCATATTTTTCCATGACATTTTTTGGGACCCACCCCCTTCTCATACTTTTTATATACAAAACTCGGCACTCGAACACCAGCTCGAAATGCGTAGTGCACAGTGATTCAATGCATATATTTATATCTTCAAACATGTTTCCATTTACTCTATCAGATGCATTTTTCAAGACTTACCAGATTCACATCAGTTAACAAAGACACCTTACTGTACAGCTTGCACCCCGTGTGGGCCCAGATATAATGGGTCCACATTTGGTAGCCAGGTTGTTAATTCACAGCAGTGATGGCCTGGCTGTTTATACAGACATTTTACTATACTGATGTAGCAAATTCTGAGGAAACTGTTTTATCCTAAAATTGAGGTCTCTGTGTGGATGAGCTTATTCGTTCCTCCACAGTGGTTGTTGGATTCCTCAGGCCATCCAGTGGATCTGTTTGACTAATTCTACCGTCATTTTGGGAACTAATAACGTTGTGATATAGGCATCGTACAGCCACATTTGTTGAAAGAGATGTAAAACCCCATTCAAACCAGATCAGACAAACTAAATGTATAGCTTAACAATTTGAACACTGGTGGTATCTTCCATGTCAGTTCAATGGGAGCAATTGGAAGAGTCCATATTCATTATGTGGGGGTAGAGCAATTACTATTTTCAACGTGCAGCCTCAGGTTCTGCACGTTGAAAATATTGATTGGTCTACCCCCCACACTTTAATCCTTTGAACCCATGTGGTACCTTCCATGTCAGTTCAATAGCAGCAAATGGAATCGTCCATATTCATTATTTGGGGGCTGACCAATGAATATTTTCAACGTGCTGCCCCAGGGCAGCACGTTGAAAACATTCATTGGTCTGCTCCACATATTCGCTTTGAAGCCATCGTAGTTAATGAAGTTATGACGTATCCGGCTCCTTGGCCGGAAAAGCGTCCTCTGGGGTTCAAAGGGTTAATTAACTTAGGAGCCATTCTACTTGATGAAAACCGGCATTTCGGGTTCAAAGGGTTAATATTCTTACAAATCTAGTTTCTAGGTGTGTCCCTTGCAAATGAAACTCATACGATTTTAAATCAAATTTAAATAAGCTTTTGCTAATTTTGATATTCTGATATGCCGTGATATGCACTTAGAACAGTCTAGTTTCTGTAAATTATGGCATATGCAGGCATATGTGAGAACTATGCCCATAATTAATTTACTACTGCTTATACCGTATTTATTTATAGGTGTTTAGGGTCACATACTTATGCACAATGGCTAATAGTGACCGTGACAGTTTTACGGGTGGAGGAAGCCGGAGAACCCGGTGAGAACCACCGAGAATCGACGAGCAACTGTCAGCTCCTCAACATTCTAACTCTGTTCAAGCTCCGCTCAAGAAGGGTTACAGCGGTTGAAGACATGTGCACCGTCGACGTGCAGTGCGCCTTAGTACACGGCGTCATCGTGCCCCAGGCAACCGGGATAAAGTGCCTTGCCCAAGGACACAGCGCGGGTCGTCCCGGACGGGGATCGAACTCGGGACCTCTAGAATAGAAGTCCAACAGTCTAAAACTGAGCCACCGTGCTCATACCGAAACCGTGTATATGTTACAAATATTGGTTGCGTAAAAGGGAATTTGTTTTTATTCTGACTCAAGAAGAGCAAACCTTTGTTTTTGTTATGGCATCTGCATAGCAAGATAGCTTTCAAAAAGACTTGTTTTCTTTTTGTTAAATCAGACTTTTTTGTTTTGTTGAAATAAATGTTGTGAATGGATATTTTAGTCGACTTTAGGAGAAAATTGTCGGACAATTTTTTTCCGTTCAATATTGGACACCCACTCCATCTTCGAGTCAGTTTTGGATGAAATTCTCCAATATATTTTCATATTAAGGGGGTTACTTTTGTTAACTGGTTGAGGGCTAGATTATTTTTGGCGGTCGAAATTCATTATTCAAAATTTGATGTACTAAAAATTATTGGAGAGTGCCTATAGGCACTCTCCAATACTTTGTAATAAAATAAATTTGTATTAACAAAATATTTGGGTTTGACTGAATATGAAATGTGAGCAGTGAAAATGTTGGCTTTTGCACGGGTACCCTCATTTTTCTGAAAGCCCTGATAGTGGCTTCTAGCACTCCACCAGTTAATAATGCTTCTAAATAGGCTTTTATGGTCAGTTTGTGACATTTTGTTACTGTTCGGGGCACAAAAGATGCCATAATAGAGAAAAATGAAAACAATTACCTTTACTGTTTACACACATTTTTTGGCACTTGACCACCCATCCACCCCACCTATGTTCACGCAATTTTTTGCCGCCCTCACTCCCCCAACCCCCTGGTTTGATGCTGAATCCATTCCCTTACATCCCACACGCTTCCGCCGATTTGTTCAGTTTGTTCAATCTATCCATCAATCAATCAATCAATACTTTTATTCGCTCTAATCACATCAGTGATACAAGAGAATTTGGTGTAAAGTACAAATACTGAATAAACTTTTGACATGGTGGAATAAGTGTTTTTGCCGCCCTCACTCCCCCAACCCCCTGGTTTGATGCTGAATCCATTCCCTTACATCCCACACGCTTCCGCCGATTTGTTCAGTTTGTTCAATCTATCCATCAATCAATCAATCAATACTTTTATTCGCTCTAATCACATCAGTGATACAAGAGAATTTGGTGTAAAGTACAAATACTGAATAAACTTTTGACATGGTGGAATAAGTGTTTTTGCCGCCCTCACTCCCCCAACCCCCTGGTTTGATGCTGAATCCATTCCCTTACATCCCACACGCTTCCGCCGATTTGTTCAGTTTGTTCAATCTATCCATCAATCAATCAATCAATACTTTTATTCGCTCTAATCACATCAGTGATACAAGAGAATTTGGTGTAAAGTACAAATACTGAATAAACTTTTGACATGGTGGAATAAGTGTAAGAGAGAAAAATAAGGGAAAAAATTATAGTTTAACTGATGAAATAAAACTTTGCCTTTTGTGCAACCAGGTTAGGGGAAAATGTCTATCTGGATGACCGGCCGAAACCATCCACATGTCCACGCTGTCCGAATTCGGCCACGGACGATAATTACTGTTCAAATTTGTGTCGGTGTTGACGTCCGTGCCTGTCACTGAAACAAACAATTAATCATATCGAGAAAATTAATTTACAGCACCAATAGCAAAACAGACATGATTGCACCATGAGATATCCCAACAGTCCAAGCATGTCGGTTAATTTTGCGTGTTTTATTTATTTATTTATTTATTTATTTATTGATATTCCTATTGGGGTTTACGATCACTTTCATCATCACAACATACGGCTGAAGTCATGATTAGCCACTCGTTTAAAACATTTGCACCGACGCCCTTGAATGTGAAACTATTCAATATGTTTTACTGAAATATCCAGTTCATTTCCCCGCCCGTAGTGACAGATTATGGTTTGTTATGGCATCCCACCCATCGATTGTGATGTTCTGATGTGGCACGGAATTTTACTCCAACGAAGTGAACTGGGAATATTAATTGCGCTCCCCAAATATATAATCTCCCACAAAAGGTTCCGGTAATTGCGGCCTGGGGCGTTTCCTACCTTTCTTCTGCTTGTGATGTTTGTCGGTTGTTGTCCTGCAGTAGTTATTTAGCAAGACACGTTAATGGTTGTCAATATATATATATATATATTTTTTTTTGGGGGGGGGGGGTGGGAGGGAGTTCAGTTTAAACTATATTTATTGGAACATTATTAAGGTATCGATTGTGTTATTTTACAGTATGGCTCGAGTTTTACTCGAAAGAAGTAAACCTGAAAATGTTTATTGCTTTTCACAATTTTACGTTCTTCCTCAAAGGTTCCAGTAATCGCGATATGAGGCGTATTTCATTGTTCGTCTCCCTGTTGTGGTGTTTGCTGGTTGTGGGGACAGGTTGTACTGAAGCAGTGGTCTGACAAGACAGTGGTTATTTATAATTTTTTTCTTTTTTTTTTTAGTTTAAGAAATATTTATTAGAACAAATTACGTTTTGTGTATACAAAATGGAATACTTACACTGACAGAATTTCTTATAATAATATAACAATAAACAGAAATACATGTCGAAGGACGAATTCGACAGAAAGCTTAGAAATTATTTAGGACGTCTACCGAGCTCGCGAATATGTTTATACAAGAAGATGGTTAGGAGCAGTAGCTAAACTCATGTATCACCACCCAGGGGGAAAATATCTAGAATGCAACTCACCTACGGCGATCAATCATCATCTGTCCCCTGTTACGTACTAAGCCAAAAACCCGCATCCTACACACACGCAGTCAAACGGAAACGTGAAGACGTGAGCGAATAGGCAGAAAAACAGGTACAATTTCCTTAAGTGTTTGAGAAAAAAATTCTTTATTTTTTTTTTGCTCCCCCCCCGCCCCCCCCCCCCCCCCCCCCGCCCCTGTTTGCTTCTGATGCTAAGCTAAATCACTGGTAGTAGAGCACCATGACATTACTATGAAAATGTACATCTCCAAGATGGAGGCAAGTGATTTTATATGACATTGGAGGTTTGATACCATCAGATTCACCTCCTCATCCCCTCCTCACTTGTCTCTCTCTCTCTCTCTCTCTCTCTCTCTCTCTCTCTCTCTCTCTCTCACACACAACCACACACACACACACACACACACACACACACACACACACACACACAAAAGCGGAGTTAATTTTGACAAAAGGAATTGGCGCCTCCCCGATGTTTGTAAAAACATCCTTATGATTGGAAGTTCAAATTTAGGACGCATTGATCGAAATCCCCATCCGGACATCCAGGTGGAGTGTTACCCCGGCGCCAAATTCAATCATCTGCGCTCTATGTTTAAAGGGCACAGGGGCCAGTCCAGTCCCCAAAAAATATTATTAAATATTGGCGTGAATTCTCGAAACGATAATTCTGATCTCGTAGTTAAGCAGTTGCGGAATATGCTTAGCGATATCAGGGTCAAGTTTAGATCAGCAAAAATTTATTTCGCTGAACTAAACTTTTCGCAAAAACTCCCTCAGGCTGAGAGGAGAACCCTGAGCATCATCAACGAAACCATTCGGAAAGTGAAGGACGTTAACGTTATACCTAAAATTGATGACGCGAAGTTTGATGTTGCTCAGGATTTAATCCATTGGACCACTAGAACCGCCAATATTATGTACGATCACTGGTTGAACCACCTAAATTTAAACTAAGTAAAGGCAAAGGTAACAGCCGCCTAACAGATGTGGGATTAGGAACTAATGTGGTTAACCTGTCTGGCACCAATGACCTAACAACCCAAGAGAAATCTCTTTTAGATCGCGGTTTAACTTTTGTACCAGTACCAAAGCCTAAAACTGATAACCAAACAAATTTACCATCATACGACTGTAATTTTCTTAGGCAAATGAAATTAGCAGACCGCTTTAGAAACTCCAGCGGTCGGAAACTTCCTTTTACAGAATCATCTGGTTGGTCACCTCCAGATAGTGAAGTAGATCCCGAGATTATTGAGGCTAGCAAACGAATCATCCAAAAGGTGTTCAGCATGAACATACTCTCCGATAAAGACAATTTAACAGCTGGTGAACGGAGAGCCCTCACGAAACTTCGAAAAAATAAGAAATTAGTAATTAAACCAGCCGACAAAGGTGGGTCGGTAGTTGTTCTATCTCGGGATAATTATATAAAGGAAGCCATGAGACAACTCAGCAATACTAAACACTATAAGAAAATAGATTCACTTATTTGGCCTAGTAATATCGAAAAATTCAATAAGTTCTTAAATTTTCTCCTCGACGAAGGTCACATTACCAAAAAACAATTAAAATATTTAACAGCTAAGCTCAGTGCTCAAACAAGACAATTTTATATCCTACCAAAGATCCACAAAGACCGTTCTTCATGGACGGATGACTTAACTCCACCCGGGAGGCCAATTGTATCAGATTGTAATTCGGAATCTTATGCGATCTCGGAATTAATTGATTATCATCTGAAACCTATAGCAAATAGACATCCGAGCTATCTAAAAAATACACAGGATTTCCTGTCAAAAATTTCGAATTTAAAAATATCGAAAAATGCAATTCTGGCCACTTTGGATATCGACAGTATGTATACGAATATTGATATTGATAAAGGTGTTAAATCAGTTAAAAATGCATTTGAAAAATATCCGGATGCGAAACGCCCGGATGAACAAATTTTGGATCTTTTAGAGCTGAGCTTAAAAGGTAATGACTTTCAATTCAATGGAGAATATTTTCTACAAATAATGGGTTGTCCTATGGGCAAAAGATTCAGTCCTAATTTTGCAAGCATTTATGTAGCGGAATGGGAGGAAAATGCCTTAAGCAAATGTGCAAAGCATCCTCTCGTATATCTCAGGTATTTAGATGACATTTTTATTATTTGGGAACATTCAAAAGAAGATTTTGATGAATTTTTAGAAATTTTGAACAATCACGATCCAAATATTAAATTGAAAGCTACTATCAGTGAAAATTCTGTTGATTTTCTCGATGTGACCGTGTATAAAGGCAAGCAATTTCAGGCGTCCGGTCATTTAGATTATAAAGTGTATTTTAAACCAACTGATTCACATCAATTGTTGCACACAAAATCATTTCATCCTCAACATACATTTAAAGGTATCATCAAATCACAACTCATTCGTTTCCACCGCAATTCAAGTGATAAGGTAAATTTCAATGAGGCTTGTTCTACTCTATTTGGCGCCCTCAGATCGAGAGGGTACTCGCTGCGCCTCTTGCGTAGCCAGAAATCCCAAACTCTGAAAAAGCTCGAAAGTCCAGCTGAAACTACCGATTTCGAACCACTGAAGATTGAACACAACAGACCGTTTCAGAATGGTAGTGGCGCGGTATTTAATTGCAAAAAGCCTCGTTGTAGACTGCATACTTTTATGCCTGATCAGAAAGAGGAATTTTCCTCCGAACAAACGAAAAATCATTATCAGATCCGTAACCCCCTCCATTGTGATTCACCAAACATTATTTACCTTATTACTTGTAAGCGATGTCGGAAACAGTATGTTGGTCAAAGTCAAAATCCTTTTCGAGAACGTGCTACAAGACACAAACAGGATATAAAACATAATGCTGATGCCCCAGTAGCACAACATTTTAACCTTCCTGGCCATTCTTTGGACGATTTCGAAATCCATCCTATTGAACAACCACCAATTAAAGACACATTAGAAGAAACGGATGAATTTAGAAAAAAACGTGAAGCTTTTTGGATCAATACGCTTCAAACCCTCTGGCCATTTGGTATGAACATATCAGAGGGCGAATGCGAAAGGAGGTCCATCATTCCTTTCACTTTAACGTACAACAGAATGAATATCGAAATAGCAAAAATGTTAAAAGATGAATTCAATTTTACCAATGCTAAATTAAATGAACCTTTGAATCTTCGACCTGTAATCGCCTATAAGAAAAACAAAAGCTTGCGTAACATCCTTGTAAGGACTAAATTAGAGCCCATCAATGAATAACATCAATTTTTGCCAGTCAGTTTAACCAGTTCCTAAGCTCATCACTTAGTTTAAATCAATTTTGTGTAATTTTTTTGTCATGTTTGAAACCCATCAGGGTTCAGTAAATGAAAACAATTTTTCGGCGGCGTATGAAAAGAAAAAAACGTTTCAGTATGAAATGTCTGTGCCAGTGCGATTTTTTAACCTCAAACACACACACACACACACTCTCTCTCTCTCTCTCTCTCTCTCTCTCTCTCTCTCTCTCTTCCCTTTCTCTGCACATACTTCACATTCAAATACTTTTGGCACAGTGTTGGTGAACTGAAAAGTAAATAGCCGAAATGAATTAAAATATATATAAGCACTTTTACTCAACTTGTGTCGTTTTCTGTGATAGCAGTAAGTCATTTGATATAAGGTTTGTCATACGGGTATACTATATAAATTACAAAAGATTTTAACAGTAAATATAATCCCCTTGAAAATACTATCCGGGAGAGGGGTGGGGGTGATATTTCCGAGGTAATTTTAACCAATGGATAAAATTTCCTAGGAAATATCATGATCCCTTAGTAAAATTTATCTGCCTAAATACTACTCCCTCCCCCCCCCCCCCCTCCCTGAAAATACTACCCGGACCATGGTATTCACTTGCAAATCTTATCCATCAGTTATAATTTCAGGCCAGATGTTCTCGGAAGTTTGGTAGTACAAATAATTCCCCATTTTAAGTTTGCCAAGGTGTGCAATTGCCCTCTTAAATCTGCTCAGCTGTTATTAGATGCTGTAAGACTCCTGGCCACCACATGACACATTTTTACACCCTCAGAGTGCCTGGTCAGACGCACTGATGATGAAGGGTATTATTTTCTATATAACTCTTTTAAAAGGTCACAGGATACGATTAAAGTCTACTTTAGTCAATTATTCTTCTTCAAAAGTCGAGCATGAAATTTAATAACCATACCAGCTCATGCTGCGCACTCACATAATTTCAGTCACAACATGCTTTTGTCTGATATGATTCTCGTCAAAACACCACACAATAAGAATAAAAGGCCGCTTAGCTACACGACCCCCGAAAAAAAGAATTGAATTTTTCGAAGTCGAAAAAGGGACATAACTCTGGCATAAAATGTTGGACCAAACCCGATTTGAACTTGACCTGTATTTTATGTCGATACACCAACACAACAAATTTTATTTTATTCGATCAGTTACAGCTTAAGTTATTGGTTGGAAACTAAAAAAAAAATAGAGTTTTCAAAGTCGAAAAAGGGGTATAACTCTGGCAAAACTGTCGAACCACACCCGATTCGAACTTGACCTGTATTTTATCTTGATTTCATTTGATTTGGTCAACTAATGTTATCACCGGGAAACCAAAGTGGGACGGGCGTACGGAAGAACGGACGGACGAACACCGGCTATTTTAATAATCCCCCGAAAAAATTTTCGGGGGACAATAACTTGGAATACAATTTGCAGTGAAGAGAACCCTCTCTTTTATCCTCTTCTGATTGATGACAAACACAATGCCAATAATTTCCTTCTTAATATTGATTAGCATTTTATCAATGTTTACATTTTGGGTGGATAATTTCTCCACTTTGATAAGTGAATTGCCTGGGGAAATGTTTTCTGCGGGATAGCATTTTCAGGGGACAGAATCTGCTCTTACAAGATCGGTATCGCAGGTAATTTATTGGAATTTCTCAAACCCTATTTCGCGGACAGAAAATGGAGAGTTTTATGCTCCGAGTTTTCCTCTTGGCGTAAAATCAGGACAAGTGACCAACGAGGATCTATTCTTGAACCCCATTTTTTTTATCTACATTAACGGCTTAACATTGAATCTAACTAGCAGTATCCGACTATTCGGGGACGACGAAAGCAGATGAAATCCGGTGTTGTAAATTCAAAACCCAATTCATACCATGTTTTGTGTATACAATTGGAAAGAGGAAACCCCAAAACAGGGCGTATCGAAGGTCTGAATAGCTAAGTGAAAATTATGTACATTATGGTGTTTTTCTTCCTAAACACAAAAAAAATTCTTTTGATTGCTGTTGACAGAAACGGCGCGGTTTTAGGGATATCGTGACCCTATGTCGCAAAGCACAATGGTGGAATTTGTGGGAAGTACTTATTGTCTTGCAGGCAAAAGCTTGACCCCGGTCAGTGGGGCATGTTTAATGTGACAGGTATTCTATGTACATTATGGTATTATTTAACAGCACGATTAACGTAATAAAAGTACCAAATATCTGATGCCGCCACGATCAGTAAAATTTCCAACTGCGAGACTGAAATAAATTATACCAAAGTAACAGTGCTATTAATATGATATTAATCAACAAATGACAGATTCTACAAAGCGGTGGCTTTTCCGAAATCCTAGTTCCATTTATTGTCAGTATGCAGTAGCGCTGTCAAATCCTAGATTGATACTCATACTGTTTTGTATTTTACGTTTTTGTGACTGTTTGATATGTTCAGAAATTATCCAACGTCTGGCAACTATTTCCATCAAATGTCACTTTAAAACAAATGCTCTTATTTCACCATTTGGGTGGATTAAATTACCAAAGTATGTTATTCAATTCCAAGCCGCAGCGTTAAGAAACACACCCAAAATCGATAATCTGTAATGGTGGGCATCCCCCCCCCCCCCCCCCCCCATTTTGGGCAATTATGTTACTTATACTGTCTTCTCGAATGAACAATATCGCCGTATATTAACAGCTAAGCTCAGTGCTCAAACAAGACAATTTTATATCCTACCAAAGATCCACAAGGACCGTTCTTCATGGACGGATGACTTAACTCCACCCGGGAGGCCAATTGTATCAGATTGTAATTCGGAATCTTATGCGATCTCGGAATTAATTGATTATCATCTGAAACCTATAGCAAATAGACATCCGAGCTATCTAAAAAATACACAGGATTTCCTGTCAAAAATTTCGAAATTGAAAATATCGAAAAATGCAATTCTGGCTCCTTTGGATATCGACAGTATGTATACGAACATTGATATTGATAAAGGTGTTAAATCAGTTAAAAGTGCATTTGAAAAATATCCGGATGCGAAACACCCGGATGAACAAATTTTGGATCTTTTAGAGCTGAGCTTAAAAGGTAATGACTTTCAATTCAA
The DNA here is from genome assembly GCA_031216915.1 of Pictodentalium vernedei. Classification (NCBI taxonomy): domain Eukaryota; kingdom Metazoa; phylum Mollusca; class Scaphopoda; order Dentaliida; family Dentaliidae; genus Pictodentalium; species Pictodentalium vernedei. The sequence continues at coordinate 126,018,976 of CM062294.1, read as the reverse complement.
TGGAGAATATTTTCTACAAATAATGGGTTGTCCTATGGGCAAAAGATTCAGTCCTAATTTTGCAAGCATTTATGTAGCGGAATGGGAGGAAAATGCCTTAAGCAAATGTGCAAAGCATCCTCTCGTATATCTCAGGTATTTAGATGACATTTTTATTATTTGGGAACATTCAAAAGAAGATTTTGATGAATTTTTAGAAATTTTGAACAATCACGATCCAAATATTAAATTGAAAGCTACTATCAATGAAAATTCTGTTGATTTTCTCGATGTGACCGTGTATAAAGGCAAGCAATTTCAGGCGTCCGGTTATTTAGATTATAAAGTGTATTTTAAACCAACTGATTCACATCAATTGTTGCACACAAAATCATTTCATCCTCAACATACATTTAAAGGTATCATCAAATCACAGCTCATTCGTTTCCACCGCAATTCAAGTGATAAGGTAAATTTCAATGAGGCTTGTTCTACTCTATTTGGCGCCCTCAGATCGAGAGGGTACTCGCTGCGCCTCTTGCGTAGCCTGAAATCCCAAACCCTGAAAAAGCTCGAAAGTCCAGCTGAAACTACCGATTTCGAACCACTGAAGATTGAACACAACATACCGTTGCAGAATGGTAGTGGCGCGGTATTTAATTGCAAAAAGCCTCGTTGCAGACTGCATACTTTTATGCCTGATCAGAAAGAGGAATTTTCCTCCGAACAAACGAAAAATCATTATCAGATCCGTAACCCCCTCCATTGTGATTCACCAAACATTATTTACCTTATCACTTGTAAGCGATGTCGGAAACAGTATGTTGGTCAAAGTCAAAATCCTTTTCGAGAACGTGCTACTAGACACAAACAGGATATAAAACATAATGCTGATGCCCCAGTAGCACAACATTTTAACCTTCCTGGCCATTCTTTGGACGATTTCGAAATCCATCCTATTGAACAACCACCAATTAAAGACACATTAGAAGAAACGGATGAATTTAGAAAAAAACGTGAAGCTTTTTGGATCAATACGCTTCAAACTCTCTGGCCATTTGGTATGAACATATCAGAGGGCGAATGCGAAAGGAGGTCCATCATTCCTTTCACTTTAACGTACAACAGAATGAATATCGAAATAGCAAAAATGTTAAAAGATGAATTCAATTTTACCAATGCTAAATTAAATGAACCTTTGAATCTTCGACCTGTCATCGCCTATAAGAAAAACAAAAGCTTGCGTAACATCCTTGTAAGGACTAAATTAGAGCCCATCAATGAATAACACCAATTTCTGCCAGTCAGTTTAACCAGTTCCTAAGCTCATCACTTAGTTTAAATCAATTTTGTGTACTTTTTTGTCATTTTGAAACCAATCAGGGTTCAGTAAATGAAAACAATTTTTCGGCGGCATATTAAAAGAAAAAAACGTTTCAGTATGAAATGTCTGTGCCAGTGCGATTTTTTAACCTCAAACACACACAGGCGAGTGCCAGAGTTCATATATGCCCAAAAAGAAAATAGGTTCTAATTTCAATCATGTGTATGTATTTCCTAAATAAAATTATTATTTATATATTTATTTATTGATTATTTTAAATTTTTTATTAATTTTTATTTATTTATTTATTTATTTATTTATTTATTTATTTATTTATTTGGTTGATTCATTTATTTAAATTATTATTTTTATTTTTATTTTTAATTTTTCATACCTTTCACACAATGTAGAGGTTCAGAAGGTAAAACACACAATTTCTACGTGGTGTAAAATATTTTCCGTCATAAACCTCCGTCGGGGGATATTCATTCCAACTGATAACATTCGTGCGGCATCATGATCTTTGGCGTTATTTTTTCATTTATTTCTTTAGTCTCAATATATTTTATCAAACCATTTTTTCATATTATTTTCACATACTTCTGAAGCCAGTAAAGCAAACCGCTCCCGATTGGTTTTACTTAAATCAAAGCCAACCAATAGGGCTTCATGGGGTCAGTAAAGCAAACCACTCACTGACTGATTAAAATTCAATGGAAGCCAATCAATAGGGCTTCATCTAATTTGTTTGGACGACACAAACTGAGTTGTGAAAAACAAACTTGGGACATCTCAGATTGAAAAGAATTAATTAGATGAGTGACATTTGTCAGCTTGTTACCGAGTTTAATTATATACTGAGCTGTGAAAAACACCCCCAGCCCACATATGGATATATACCATGCATGCCCTCCCAAAGTTGGATTCATTTTCCTCAAAGTCTCTTTGAAAAAGCCAAACCAAGCGAAACGCGTCGAGACAGACGGATTATTTTCTACCTTTGCTGAAGACTACAACCAATCCAGGTATCTTCTCTAATAGGTAATATCTAGATTTCATTTTAATTTATTTCATTTCTTCATTTTAAATTCATCTACCTATTCTTCAAATGGCTCAAAAAAGACAGAAGCATCAGGGAAAGAGAGTTGCCCAGTCTGGAAGAGGCCAGGAACAATCGTTCCAGGCCTATTCTAGATTGGTCAAGGCCCTTTTCCAGGTGATTCAGTGTATGCACCATATTGGGCTCCTAAAGCAGCATTTGGCCAACCGGGATTTCCCGAAACAATTGGAGAAGAAAGTAGATGAGTTAGGTGGCTTTCTAAAGCCGGCTCTTCCCACCCCACACATTTTTTCTGTTTTTCGACAGATTAGTGTGGGATGGGCCAACCAAACGTTAAATGCTTTAGTTGAGCATTACAAGATAAATTTAAACCAGTTGAAGTCTAAGATAACTTTGGCTATGCGACCACCTCCTGGACTCGAAAAAATAGACTTCAACAGCGCTTCGGCGCGTGCCTTGATCTGGGCTCAAAAAAACTTTAAAAATAAGTTGACAGATAAGACGATTTCGGCCTATGCGTCTTACATTTCGGACCTTCGCCCAGCGTCAGGAGTAAGGAACAATACGGGAGGAAGCAAGCAAACTCCGGCCCGTGTTGTCCCTCTACCCCAACGCGAAAAGCAAAATAAGAAAAGATCAAGGCAAAGCACTTCTCCCTCTTCTTTTCCTTCTACTTCTTCTTTCTCTCAGAGTAAGCGCCTCAATTTGCAAACATCTCCGGTCCATATTGTGACTGAAGATGCTCGCAAATTGAGTAACGCTGTCTCGCCTCGTCTTGCTCCTCTACCTCCTACTCCTCCTCAGCCTTTCTTCTCTGGTTCTCCTAGTGCTCTCACTAGAACTCCTCCTCCTTCTATTTCTTCTCCTCCTTCTGTTTCTTCTCCTGCTTCTGTTTCCTCTCCTGCTTCTGTTTCTTCTCCCCCTTCTCCTGCCTCTAGTGTGGTTCAACCAGGTATATCGTACTCAGAGAAAGTCAAATCACCGAGCCGCAACTCGGGCCGCTCATTTGATTCTAAATTCTCCCAGTTTCGGCATAAAAGCGGAGTTAATTTTGACAAAAGGAATTGGCGCCTCCCCGATGTTTGTAAAAACATCCTTATGATTGGAAGTTCAAATTTAGGACGCATTGATCGAAATCCCCATCCGGACATCCAGGTGGAGTGTTACCCCGGCGCCAAATTCAATCATCTGCGCTCTATGTTTAAAGGGCACAGGGGCCAGTCCAGTCCCCAAAAAATATTATTAAATATTGGCGTGAATTCTCGAAACGATAATTCTGATCTCGTAGTTAAGCAGTTGCGGAATATGCTTAGCGATATCAGGGTCAAGTTTAGATCAGCAAAAATTTATTTCGCTGAACTAAACTTTTCAGAAAAACTCCCTCAGGCTGAGAGGAGAACCCTGAGCATCATCAACGAAACCATTCGGAAAGTGAAGGACGTTAACGTGATACCAAAAATTGATGACGCGAAGTTTGATGTTGCTCAGGATTTAATCCATTGGACCACGAGAACCGCCAATATTATGTACGATCACTGGTTGAACCACCTAAATTTAAACTAAGTAAAGGCAAAGGTAACAGACGCCTAACAGATGTGGGATTAGGAACTAATGTGGTTAACCTGTCTGGCACCAATGACCTAACAACCCAAGAGAAATCTCTTTTAGATCGCGGTTTAACTTTTGTACCAACACCAAAGCCTAAAACTGATAACCAAACAAATTTACCATCATACAACTGTAATTTTCTTAGGCAAATGAAATTAGCCGACCGCTTTAGAAACTCCAGCGGTCGGAAACTTCCTTTTACAGAATCATCTGGTTGGTCACCTCCAGATAGTGAAGTAGATCCCGAAATTATTGAGGCTAGCAAACGAATCATCAAAAAGGTGTTCAGCATGAACATACTCTCCGATAAAGACACTTTAACAGCTGGTGAACGGAGAGCCCTCACGAAACTTCGAAAAAATAAGAAATTAGTAATTAAACCAGCCGACAAAGGTGGGTCGGTAGTTGTTCTATCTCGGGATAATTATATAAAGGAAGCCATGAGACAACTCAGCAATACTAAACATTATAAGAAAATAGATTCACTTATTTGGCCTAGTAATATCGAAAAATTCAATAAGATCTTAAAATTTCTCCTCGACGAAGGTCACATTACCAAAAAATAATTGAAATATTTAACAGCTAAGCTCAGTGCTCAAACAAGACAATTTTATATCCTACCAAAGATCCACAAAGACCGTTCTTCATGGACGGATGACTTAACTCCACCCGGGAGGCCAATTGTATCAGATTGTAATTCGGAATCTTATGCGATCTCGGAATTAATTGATTATCATCTGAAACCTATAGCAAATAGACATCCGAGCTATCTAAAAAATACACAGGATTTCCTGTCAAAAATTTCGAAATTGAAAATATCGAAAAATGCAATTCTGGCTACTTTGGATATCGACAGTATGTATACGAACATTGATATTGATAAAGGTGTTAAATCAGTTAAAAGTGCATTTGAAAAATATCCGGATGCGAAACGCCCGGATGAACAAATTTTGGATCTTTTAGAGCTGAGCTTAAAAGGTAATGACTTTCATTCAATGGAGAATATTTTCTACAAATAATGGGTTGTCCTATGGGCAAAAGATTCAGTCAAGCAAGCATTTATGTAGCGGAATGGGAGGAAAATGCCTTAAGCAAATGTGCAAAGCATCCTCTCGTATATCTCAGGTATTTAGATGACATTTTTATTATTTGGGAACATTCAAAAGAAGATTTTGATGAATTTTTAGAAATTTTGAACAATCACGATCCAAATATTAAATTGAAAGCTACTATCAATGAAAATTCTGTTGATTTTCTCGATGTGACCGTGTATAAAGGCAAGCAATTTCAGGCGTCCGGTTATTTAGATTATAAAGTGTATTTTAAACCAACTGATTCACATCAATTGTTGCACACAAAATCATTTCATCCTCAACATACATTTAAAGGTATCATCAAATCACAACTCATTCGTTTCCACCGCAATTCAAGTGATAAGGTAAATTTCAATGAGGCTTGTTCTACTCTATTTGGCGCCCTCAGATCGAGAGGGTACTCGCTGCGCCTCTTGCGTAGCCTGAAATCCCAAACCCTGAAAAAGCTCGAAAGTCCAGCTGAAACTACCGATTTCGAACCACTGAAGATTGAACACAACAGACCGTTGCAGAATGGTAGTGGCGCGGTATTTAATTGCAAAAACCCTCGTTGCAGACTGCATACTTTTATGCCTGATCAGAAAGAGGAATTTTCCTCCGAACAAACGAAAAATCATTATCAGATCCGTAACCCCCTCCATTGTGATTCACCAAACATTATTTACCTTATCACTTGTAAGCGATGTCGGAAACAGTATGTTGGTCAAAGTCAAAATCCTTTTCGAGAACGTGCTACTAGACACAAACAGGATATAAAACATAATGCTGATGCCCCAGTAGCACAACATTTTAACCTTCCTGGCCATTCTTTGGACGATTTCGAAATCCATCCTATTGAACAACCACCAATTAAAGACACATTAGAAGAAACGGATGAATTTAGAAAAAAACGTGAAGCTTTTTGGATCAATACGCTTCAAACTCTCTGGCCATTTGGTATGAACATATCAGAGGGCGAATGCGAAAGGAGGTCCATCATTCCTTTCACTTTAACGTACAACAGAATGAATATCGAAATAGCAAAAATGTTAAAAGATGAATTCAATTTTACCAGTGCTAAATTAAATGAACCTTTGAATCTTCGACCTGTCATCGCCTATAAGAAAAACAAAAGCTTGCGTAACATCCTTGTAAGGACTAAATTAGAGCCCATCAATGAATAACACCAATTTCTGCCAGTCAGTTTACCCAGTTCCTAAGCTCATCACTTAGTTTAAATCAATTTTGTGTACTTTTTTGTCATGTTTGAAACCAATCAGGGTTCAGTAAATGAAAACAATTTTTCGGCGGCATATTAAAAGAAAAAAACGTTTCAGTATGAAATGTCTGTGCCAGTGCGATTTTTTAACCTCAAACACACACAGGCGAGTGCCAGAGTTCATATATGCCCAAAAACAAAATAGGTTCTAATTTCAATCATGTGTATGTATTTCCTAAATAAAATTATTATTTATATATTTATTTATTGATTATTTTAAATTTTTTATTAATTTTTATTTATTTATTTATTTATTTATTTATTTATTTATTTATTTATTTATTTATTTATTTGGTTGATTCATTTATTTAAATTATTATTTTTATTTTTATTTTTAATTTTTCATACCTTTCACACAATGTAGAGGTTCAGAAGGTAAAACACACAATTTGGGAATGTATTATTCAACATTCACTAGAGCTTGCTACTATTTTTGCCGTAGCTGTACTGTGATGAAAACCTGACTCGGCTGTGTGATGAGATAATTCATGCGTGTAATTCCTCTGTGAGTTACTATTCATCGGTCATTTGACTCTGTGCGTAAACTAAATACTGTTGAGAGAGCTGGAAAAAAGAACTCTTAAGATTTGATTAGAAAATACACCTAAATAAATATATAAATAAATATATAATTTTAATATATAATATAAGACACAAGTATAAGACACAGGTATGGATGATTCTAACTCCAACACAGATGTTTCTGCCAATGGAAATCACGAACCGATTGACAACGTAATCGACAGTAATAAGAGAACTTTGGCGGATATTGCTACGACCCCCTCCCCAGTTGGTATCAAAAAGCAACGTGAATACGCTAGCTCCGACGAGGAACCTGATTTGTTTGCATTTTGGAATCCTGACGCCTCAAGTACACAGCGGACAACCCATTTGAGCCAAGACGACCGAATGACTAATGCATTCCTGAAAGTGCTTCAAAACCCGTCTGTCATGCAGTCACTCAAGTCTGTATTTCTTGAGGCTGCCAATGAGCGCATCAGCAAATTGGAAGAGACAGTAGAGACAATGAAAGTCGAATTAGAATCGAAAGATAAAAAATTACAGGAGTTGACTGATAAGATCGATGATCTTGAACAATACGGCCGACGAACTAACCTACGACTCTCGGGTGTTCTCGAGAATTCAGGGGAGAATACTGACAAAGTTGTTGTTGACATTGCCAGTAAAATTGGTGTACAGTTGTCAGTTGAGGACATCTCCCGGAGCCACCGAGTTGGACCGAGAGTTGTGAATGGGAAGCCAATCGAAACACGCCCTATTATTTTTCGACTCAACAGTTACAGAACACGCAACGCCTTGTTTCGTTCACGGACCAAATTAAAAGCAGTCAAGCCTGCTGAGCTTGAGTCAAATCGTCAGTGGTCAAACCATCCTGGTATCTTTATAAACGAAGATTTGACCAGGACTCGTGCATCCATAGCGCGCAGAGCTCGGCTTATGGCTCGTGAGGGGAAGCTACAGGACTCGTGGACCTTTGATGGAGTCATCTTTGTCAAACGCAGAGATGGCTCCGTTGAAAGGATTACGAGCCCTTGGCAAATGGACAACTTAGAAAACAAAATGCGAATTGTGCAGAAAATTAATCTGAGTGCATCACAGTCCGTTATTGTGCATTAGTTCTCCATATAGTATCTGTTAGGTATACTCATTTTCATTTGTTAGGTATCCTCACCAGGCCTTCAACCAGGGCGGAACTCCAGAGGGAGCGGTGAGACATGTAGGGGGGGGGGGGGCACCTCCTGGACATAATCCCACTCATTTCAATATTTTGGAGTCGGGCATAGGCCTACCTCCATGACATACACACATGAAGTAATTCAGATGACTAAAAATAATTCAGCACTCCACCAGTTAATAACTTCTCCTTATTCCAATATCAACATCCTAACTGCACATTTGTGGTGTGTATTAATCTCGGATAGGTAAATTCAAACGGATGACGACTGTGTCGCAATCCGATTGAAGTTATCTTTCCGCTTTCTTTCTGGTATCATTTCGGCTTTTCATTCACTAGGAAAAAATATTGTATCTGCCCTGAACTGTGACAACGCCAATGAAAATATTTAGTGTGTCTTGCTAGGTCAATCATTTATAACCCCCCCCCCCCCCCCGGTTTCCTATTCAGCAGAACAAATATTGTATTTGCACTGTACACTTGTGGTGTGCATTAATCGCGGATAGGTAAATTCAACCGGATGACGACTGTGTCGCAATCCGATCGAAGTTATCTTTCCGCTTTCTTTCTGGTATCATTATGACTTTTTACTCACCAGAAAAATATTGTATCTGTCCTGAACTGTTACATCGCCAATGAAAATGACGACTGTGTCGCAGTCCGATTGAAGTTATCTTTCCGCTTCCTTTCTGGTATCATTACGGCTTTTTATTCACCAGAAAAAAATACTGTATCTGCCCTGATCTGTGACATCGCCAATGATAATATTTAGTGTGTTTTGCTAGGCCAATCATTTACACCCTCCCCCCCCCCCCCCCGGCTTCTTATTCACCAGAAAAAATATTGTATTTGCCCTGAACATTTGTGGTGTGCATGATTCGGGGATAGGTAAATTCAATCGGATGACGACTGTGTCGCAATCCGATTGAAGTTATCTTTCCGCTTTCTTTCTGGTATCATTACGGCTTTTTATTCACCAGGAAAAATATTGTATCTGCCCTGAACTGTTACATCGCCATTGAAAATATCCAGTGTGTATTGCTAGGTCAATCATTTATACCCCCCCCCCCCCCCCCGGCTTCTTATTCAGCAGAAAATAATATTGTATTTGCCCTGAACATTTGTGGTGTGCGTTAATCGCGGATAGGTAAATTCAACCGGATGACGACTGTGTCGCAATCCGATTGAAGTTATTTTTCCGCTTTCTTTCTGGTATCATCACGGCTTTTTATTCACCAGAAAAAATATCGTATCTGCCCTGAACTGTTGCATCGCCAATGAAAATGACGACTGTGTCGCGATCCGATTGAAGTTATCTTTCCGCTTACTTTCTGGCATCATTACGGCTTTTTATTCACCAGAAAAAAATATTGTATCTGCCCTGAACTGTGACATCGCCAATGAAAATATTTAGTGTGTCTTGCTAGGTCAATCATTTGCATTAATTGGGGATAGGTAAATTGAATCGGATGACGACTGTGTCGCAATCCGATTGAAGTTATCTGTCCGCCTTCTTTCTGGTATCATTTCGGCTTTTTATTCACCAGGAAAAATATTGTATCCGCCCTGAACTGTTACATCGCCAATGGAAATATTTAGTGTGTCTTGCTAGGTCAACCATTTATACCCCCCCCCCCCCCCCCCCGGCTTCTTATTCACCAGAAAAAATATTCTATTTACCCTGAACATTTGTGGTGTGCATTAATCGCGGATTGGTAAATTCAACCGGATGACGACTGTGTCGCAATCCGTTCGAAGTTATCTTTCCGCTTTCTTTCTGGTATCATTACGGCTTTTTATTGACCAGAAAAATATTGTATCTGCCCTGAACAGTTACATCGCCAACGAAAATATTTAGTGTGTCTTGCTTGGTCAATCATTTATCCCCCCCCCCCCCCCTGTGTTCTTATTCACCAGAAAAAATATTGTATTTGCACCGAACATTTGTGGTGTGCTTCAATCGCGGATAGGTAAATTCAACCGGATGACGACTGTGTCGCAATGCGATTGAAGTTATCATTCCGCTTTCTTTCTGGTATCATTACGGCGTCTTATTCACCAGAAAAAAAACTATTGTATCTGCCCTAAACTGTGACATCGCCAATGAAAATATTTAGTGTGTATTGCTAGGTCGATAATTTATACCCCCCCCCCCCCCCCCCCCCAATAATGCATTGGTGTGTCTTGCTAGGTCAATAATTATACCCCCCCCCCCCCCCCTCAGTAATGCACTGGTGTGCTTTCAACCTTTCAACTATCGCGAAAGAAATTATTTAGCGTGTCTTGCTAAGACAATGATTTATATCCGCACTACACCATATATGCATTGGAGTGCTCCCAACCGCGGTCAGGTAAATGCGATTGAATTTATATTTCATGTGCGTTAATCGCGGATAGGTAAATTCAACCGGATGACGACTGTGTCGCAATCCGATTGAAGTTATTTTTCAGCTTTCTTTCTGGTATCATCACGGCTTTTTATTCACCAGAAAAAATATCGTATCTGCCCTGAACTGTTGCATCGCCAATGAAAATGACGACTGTGTCGCGATCCGTTTGAAGTTATCTTTCCGCTTACTTTCTGGCATCATTACGGCTTTTTATTCACCAGAAAAAATATTGTATCTGCCCTGAACTGTGACATCGCCAATGAAAATATTTAGTGTGTCTTGCTAGGTCAATCATTTATACCCCCCCCCCCCCCCCGGCTTCTTATTCACCAGAAAAATATTGTATTTGCCCTGAACATTTATGGTGTGCATTAATCGGGGATAGGTAAATTCAATCGGATGACGTCTGTGACGCAATCCGATTGAAGTTATCTGTCCGCTTTCTTTCTGGTATCATTACGGCTTTTTATTCACCAGGAAAAATATTGTATCTGCCCTGAACTGTTACATCGCCAATGAAAATACTTAGTGTGTCTTGCTAGGTCATCCATTTATACCCCCCCCCCCCCCCCCCCCCCGGCTTCTTATTCACCAGATAAAATATTCTATTTGCCCTGAACATTTGTGGTGTGCATTAATCGCGAATAGGTAAATTCAACCGGATGACGACTGTGTCGCAATCCGTTCGAAGTTATCTTTCCGCCTTCTTTCTGGCATCATTACGGCTTTTTATTGACCAGAAAAATATTGTATCTGCCCTGAACAGTTACATCGCCAACGAAAATATTTAGTGTGTCTTGCTAGGTCAATCATTTATCCACCCCCCCCCCCCCCCCCCCCGTCTTCTTATTCACCAGAAAAAATATTGTATTTGCACCGAACATTTGTGGTGTGCTTCAATTGCGGATAGGTAAATTCAACCGGATGACGACTGTGTCGCAATGCGATTGAAGTTATCATTCCGCTTTCTTTCTGGTATCATTACGGCGTCTTATTCACCAGAAAAAAACTATTGTATCTGCCCTTAACTGTGACATCGCCAATGAAAATACTTAGTGTGTATTGCTAGGTCGATAATTTATACCCCCCCCCCCCCCCCAATAATGCATTGGTGTGTCTTGCTAGGTCAATAATTATACCCCCCCCCCCCCCCTCAGTAATGCACTGGTGTGCTTTCAACCTTTCAACTATCGCGAAAGAAATTATTTAGCGTGTCTTGCTAAGACAATGATTTATATCCGCACCACACCATATATGCATTGGAGTGCTCCCAACCGCGGTCAGGTAAATGCGATTGAATTTATGTTTCAGCTTTCTACATTATATTTACATTATGGCGTATTTTCCATCGGCTATACTTATTGCACTTGCATCCGAACTGATACACCCCTAATGCACACTAGTCGTGTGTTTTACGAATGCATTTATCATTATTTAGGCCTGTCCATCTTATTATGCAATGAATTGCGTGACTGGAATCGCGGATGGGTAAATTCAACCGGATGACGACTTTGTCGCAATCCGATTGAAGTTATCCATCGGCTTTCTTTCTGGTATCATTACAGCTTCTTCTTCTTTTACACCAGATTAAATATTGTATCTGCCCAGTACTGTGGCATCGCCACCGAACATATTTAGCGTATCTTGCTCTTTGAACACAGGGCAGCCTGTACACCGTGTAAGTTAATGTGTTGGTTCAATATTATGATTACCTCCGCTCTAACCCCTCCTATCAACATGCAGTGTTATAGTTCATAAACTTCTCTGCAGTCCCCATGCAATGGCCCGATTTCAATCGCCGACAGATGGGTTTGATCGGGTGGCGATTGTGTTTCGGTCCGAACAAAGTTATCTCTCTGCTTTTCACCTTGTATCACTTCAACATTTTACTCTACGGTACAGAAGTTATTGTATTTACATGTAAACCGTGACAACCCTCATCGCAACAGTGTCGCAACCCGTTTGAACTTTTATTTCTTGTTGTTCTTAAATTCGGTATTGTGTTTCCGTCATGGCTTCAGTGTTATGGTAAGTTATGACAGCCTGGTTGCGACATAATATCGGAATTATCTCTTTTTGAACATAGGACAGTCTGTACACTGTGTATGTTAATGTGTTGTTTCAATATTATGATTACCCCCGCTCAGACCCCACCCATCCACATGCAGTGTCATAGCTGCAAAGCCGGATGGAAATCAGTAGACAGAACCAGCAGAACCAGCAAGACAACCAGTAATTGGCCTTGCTGGTTCTGTCTACTAACCTCCATCCACCAATATCAAGTGCTATAGTTGCAAAATGGAAAACCTCCGTTTTTCTCCCGAAAATACTGTTGCAGGTTTTGACTTCTGATTGTATTAGGGAAATATTGAAAACAGAAAGTGTTCTTCGAACCACATCAAGAGAATTGCAGGTTTGCGTCAGACTCATCAACTATAGGTGGGACGCCCTTGTTTTCTTCTTGTAAATGCTTTTATTGTTCTCATCCCTATTCACTTTGAGACATCTGTTGCAAGATGAACCTTTTAACATGGGTTGGTCCCCCTTCTCCATGCCATTATCCATACCATTCTATTACATAGGCGTAGAACTTCCTTCCAGCCAACTTTCGACACCTTTCGTGGCAGGAAGGATTTGTTTCTCCTTTTCACTTGTGACACGTTTCTGTGCTAATGGTATTTAATCCCCGATGAATCCCGCGCAACACATACTTACCATAAACAGTTCACTTCTTGTATTACATCAGTCACCAGTGGTCCAATGAGTATTTTTTTGCAGTGAGTACACCGGGTCAGGTGTACCATCCACTGATTGTCAAATTGCTCTTAAACTGATACAACGAATATCATCCACGTGTCAAGGGTAAGCTTTGGCTTTGTATAAGCAGAACTACAACCCATACCTATACATAGCACAGTTATTTTGTATATACTTACTTATCCTCGTCTCCTTTTTGTTTATTGACTCTTGTATCTTCTACCATCAACTCTAATATTTCATCACCTTATATTCTACACTACATCATTCTTTCTCAATACAACTTGAACTCAGTTTGTTCCGGAAACTAAATGCATTTACAATGTGTGCACTGGAACTATACCGCGCCAGGATTGGCAATTTCAAGCTTACAATCTATTCCAGCAGCTTAAAGCATTGCTTGCTAAAAGATATATCTACTTGTATCCTGTTTTACTTACTCTTGCGTCTCAGTGGTGTTGACCTGCACGATAGCTTTACTGCTATGTCTGCTCTGTTTTTCGTGCAATCCAGAGAAACTGATACCTCCCTCTTAGATAAGTCTGCTGAAACATTACCAAGCCGTTGCAAGTCTCCGAATCACCAGAAGGCTACGTCAATATTGAAAGCAATAACCACGGCTATCCTGTTCACTTCGTTTTCCCTCTATGTGATCATAAGCCTATTATTGTCCGGAGACATTGAAACCAACCCTGGTCCAACCACTCTTAATTCAGATCACGACCGGAATATTCTAAAAATTGTTCATCTTAACATCCAAAGCCTTAAACCTAAACTTGATATTGTACAATGTGAATTTGCACCATTTGACATTTTGGCTCTAACCGAGACATGGCTGCAAAATGGCGATCCAACTTCCGATCTCCAACTCCATGGCTTCCATGAACCATTGAGATACAATCGCTCGTCAAGGGGAGGTGGGGTTGCCATTTATATTAAAGACGGTATCTCATTTCGACACAGACCGGACCTTGATACACCGAATACAGAGTGTCTATGGGTCGAAATATTTACAAGACAGAGCAGGTCCTTACTGTTAGGGGTATTTTACCGTCCACCTAATAGTCCTCCAGACTCATGGGATGCCATATCAGCATCCATCGAAAAAGCCAGAGACACGTTAATTAGTAACCTAATTATCACAGGTGATTTTAACGACAACCAAATGGTATCTTCGAAAAGTAGCTTTTCTGAATTAACCAGTTACTTTCACCTCAAACAGATTGTGAGTGAACCAACTTGTTTCACCGAAACATCAGCTACATTGTTAGACCTCTTTGCTATCAGCGACACAATCAACGTGAAAGCATGCGAGGTCCTTGAACCACTTATTCCAGACATGATTCGCTACCATTGTCCAATCTCAATTGAAGTCGAATTCTTAAAACCTAACCCTTCCTCTTTTAAGAGAAGGATGTGGCTTTATTCTCAGGGCAATTATGAAGAATTGAACCAGGCTCTCTCCAACACCGAATGGAACTCTGTCTTTGATAATCCATGTCTTGATACTATAGTCTCTAATCTCACCGACAAAATACTTGACACTGCATCCAAACATATACCGAACAAAATAGTTACATCGAGAATGGGCCAACCGAAATGGATGCATAATGAAATAAGACTTCTGATAAGACAGAGAAAACGCTTGTATCGCACTGCTAAACGAACTAATCACCTGCACGCCTGGGATAAATATAAACTTAAACGGAATGAAGTTATATCGGCTATTAGAAAGGCCAAAGCCCTGCATCTTTCTAAAGTCCAGTCCACATTGAGAAGCAACGAAACCCCAGCATCACTGTGGTGGAAGACCCTAAAATCACTAATCAGTAGCAGTAACGCAACAGGATTTCCTACTTTGGTCTATTCAAATAAAATGTACTCATCAAGTGTTGAGAAAGCTGAAGTGTTCAACGAATATTTCAGTTCTATCTCAACAGTTGATGATTCGAATGCTTCCCTTCCAGACCCACCACCACATGCTTCACAACGTATTGATAGTATCACCCTACAGTGCAGCGAGGTATATGCTGCAATGAAGTCGATAAAGGTGTCCAAGGCGTCTGGTCCTGATAAAATAAGCCCGCGTCTCCTTAAGGAATGTAAATCCTCTCTATGCGAACCACTCTCAATCTTATTTAATATACTTCTGAAAAATTCATACTTTCCTGCACTCTGGAAAAAAGCAAATGTCACCCCTATCCTAAAAAAACAACCTTCCAACTCAGTTACTAACTATCGTCCTATATCATTGATCAGCTGTGTTGGCAAAATATTCGAAAAATGTGTTTTCAAACGCTTGTGGCAGTTTTTGATTGAAAATAATATTCTTAGTCAATTTCAGTCAGGTTTTACACCTGGAGATTCAACTGTCCTCCAACTGACTGACATATATGATGAATTTTGTCGCGCACTCGATGAAGGCAAAGAAGTAAGGGTAGTTTTCTGTGATGTTAGTAAGGCCTTCGACAAAGTATGGCATGCTGGTCTTATCTACAAGCTGGAGAGTATTGGTGTCTCAGGGGATCTACTGTTGTTTTTAAAATCGTATCTGGCAGATAGATCGCAGAGAGTTGTGATAGCCTCGGAGACATCTTCATGGAGACCCATCAATGCCGGTGTTCCCCAGGGGTCGATACTTGGGCCTTTACTGTTCTTGATATACATTAACGATATAACCAGAGACTTACTTAGTTGTATACGCCTGTTTGCAGATGATACTTCCTTATATCTAATCATTGAGAACCCAGAGCAAGCCTCAAACATAATCAACCATGATCTGGCGTCAATTGAGCATTGGGCCAAAACATGGTTGGTTGAGTTCAATCCCAACAAAACAGAGAGTATGCTAATATCACGCAAAAGCAATCCCAACTCTCATCCACCTTTATATCTGGGAAGTTCTCAGATATCGGAAGTTACCGAACATAAACATCTGGGGGTCATACTAAATAGCACATGTACATGGAACGACCACGTTGACCACATCTGCGCGAAAGCCTGGTCTCGCCTAGACATGCTGAGGAGACACAAATTTTATCTCGATCGAAGTGTCCTAGAAAAAATATACTTTGCCTTTATTAGGCCCCTTCTGGAATATGCGGATACTGTCTGGGACAATTGTTCTGTATCTAATATTGCGGACCTAGAAAAAATCCAAATTGCAGCAGCCCGAATCGTCACGGGAGCAACAGTCAGTGCTAGTAAATCTTTGCTGTATTCGGAAACACGATGGGACACCCTACAAGAAAGACGCCGCAAACATAAATTAATTCAGTTCTTCAAAATGTATCATTGCATGTTACCTCCACATATCTCCAACAAAGTCCCCCCACTCGTCTCCGAGACGAGCTCGTCACTTAGTCTTCGCTCGAGTCATAACCACCGCGTTCCCTTTTGCCGAACCCAATTGTATCAGTCATCTTTCATCCCAAACGTTACAGATCAGTGGAACAAGCTCTCCTTACCTGTTCGCGAGAACACATCACTGATCAACTTTAAAACTTTTCTGAGCGATGGGAACCAAAGACCCCCAAAGTTCTTCAGTAACGCGAAATCTCGCGCGGCTCAAATATATCATTGCAGGCTGCGACTGCATTGCAGTAGTCTTAACTCTCACCTATATGAAAATCATTTATCACCCAGCCCCCTCTTGTCAGTGTGGCGAGAGCGAAACTACTGATCACTTTCTCCTGCATTGTCCAATGTTCTCAAACGCTCGTAACTATACGATTAATAATAATAACTCTTTGGCCAGCCGCTGATTTGTCGCGGTCCTCATAAGAGAAGGCCATCATTCCCCCTGCACCCCACCCCCTCTTCCCCTCCTCTCCTCCCAGCATTCAGATATAAACTGCTTAATAGTGTCCCTCACTTCCTCTTTTCCAATTTCTTCAATAAGCATTCCTACCCTCTCCCTCGTGTCCCCCTTCAGCCATCTATCCTTTGTTTCTTCACCCCACTTCTCCATTATTCTTCCAGTAAATTTTATTCTATGAGGTATATACTGTGGGCATTCCAAGAGAAAATGTTCCAGGGTCTCCACTACTCCAGAGTGGCACATTTGGCATCCCTTTTCCCCATCTCTCCCAATTTTTCCCCGAAGCTCCAGTGATCTTGATCTCAGTTTGAACAGCAGTGACCCTCCAAAGGTGCCATCTAGGTACTTCTCAAAAGCTGGCTTTTCTTTATATTGTAACCCCTGCAGTGATCTTTTCACGCTAAATCACGATTAATTTACTCCCCTTTGAAGTAGACTCATCCACGCTCTTGTTTGGCTCTGAGTTCTTGAATAATGAGGACAATCGCCTTATTTTCGAAGTGGTCCATGATTTCATTCTATCAAGCAAGCGATTTCATTGAGATGCAACTCAATACTACGTCCCACCAGGCCCCATCGGGAGTTCCGTTCTGTCCACCTGGTAACATAGGATCAAATGACCAATATCATGAGTGGAAGGACCCTTCACGCGTTATGGCTCGACACCACTGAGGCTAGTATGCAAAACGCTTATCAAAGGAACTAAAAGTAAGAATCAAGTCGCGTAGTTATTACGGTATGAAGTTTTAAGTCAATATATCCTGTATTCAAGTTGGCGGAAATAATTTGTGTTCTGTTCTTTTCTCTGAACTTTCTCTTCTCTTCCTTTTTTCATCGTTTATTCCGAGACTTTCTTGTCTTTTCCCATTCAACTTAAAGTCTAAACAATCCCACGTATCGTTGCCGGACGGCCGAGGCGGCCCTCGTCTCGTATTTAAATATCATTGGCTTCCAGCAACTTTGTCTAGATTAGTGTAGATTGAAGGGGAACATGGGGGCCTCGGCCTTCATGCAACGATACGTGAGCTCTTTTGCCGAGTTATACCACCTGAACGAGTAGTTTTTTAATGCGTTAGGGAGACGACTTATATAAGCTTTAAGCTTTCTGTCGAATCCCTTTTCTACACATCAACTATCTTTACTACTTCTATTTATTGGTTTCTTGTATACTACTGTATTTTGTATCTTGATAATTTATTTTTGGAACAAGTATTGTGAACTGTATACATTTAACTTATTCTTCAATAAATACTGTTTAAACTAAAACACACAATTTGTACGTGGTGTAAAATATTTTCCGTCATAAACCTCCGTCGGGGGATATTCATTCCAACTGATAACATTCGTGCGGCATCATGATCTTTGGCGTTATTTTTTCATTTATTTCTTTAGTCTCAATATATTTTATCAAACCATTTTTTCATATTATTTTCACATACTTCTGAAGCCAGTAAAGCAAACCGCTCCCGATTGGTTTTACTTAAATCAAAGCCAACCAATAGGGCTTCATTGGGTCAGTAAAGCAAACCACTCACTGACTGATTAAAATTCAATGGAAGCCAATCAATAGGGCTTCATCTAATTTGTTTGGACGACACAAACTGAGTTGTGAAAAACAAACTTGGGACATCTCAGATTGAAAAGAATTAATTAGATGAGTGACATTTGTCAGCTTGTTACCGAGTTTAATTATATACTGAGCTGTGAAAAACACCCCCAGCCCACATATGGATATATACCATGCATGCCCTCCCAAAGTTGGATTCATTTTCCTCAAAGTCTCTTTGAAAAAGCCAAACCAAGCGAAACGCGTCGAGACAGACGGATTATTTTCTACCTTTGCTGAAGACTACAACCAATCCAGGTATCTTCTCTAATAGGTAATATCTAGATTTCATTTTAATTTATTTCATTTCTTCATTTTAAATTCATCTACCTATTCTTCAAATGGCTCAAAAAAGACAGAAGCATCAGGGAAAGAGAGTTGCCCAGTCTGGAAGAGGCCAGGAACAATCGTTCCAGGCCTATTCTAGATTGGTCAAGGCCCTTTTCCAGGTGATTCAGTGTATGCACCATATTGGGCTCCTAGAGCAGCATTTGGCCAACCGGGATTTCCCGAAACAATTGGAGAAGAAAGTAGATGAGTTAGGTGGCTTTCTAAAGCCGGCTCTTCCCACCCCACACATTTTTTCTGTTTTTCGACAGATTAGTGTGGGATGGGCCAACCAAACGTTAAATGCTTTAGTTGAGCATTACAAGATAAATTTAAACCAGTTGAAGTCTAAGATAACTTTGGCTATGCGACCACCTCCTGGACTCGAAAAAATAGACTTCAACAGCGCTTCGGCGCGTGCCTTGATCTGGGCTCAAAAAAACTTTAAAAATAAGTTGACAGATAAGACGATTTCGGCCTATGAGTCTTACATTTCGGACCTTCGCCCAGCGTCTGGAGTAAGGAACAATACGGGAGGGAGCAAGCAAACTCCGGCCCGTGTTGTCCCTCTACCCCAACGCGAAAAGCAAAATAAGAAAAGATCAAGGCAAAGCACTTCTCCATCTTCTTTTCCTTCTACTTCTTCTTTCTCTCAGAGTAAGCGCCTCAATTTGCAAACATCTCCGGTCCATATTGTGACTGAAGATGCTCGCAAATTGAGTAACGCCGTCTCGCCTTGTCTTGCTCCTCTACCTCCTACTCCTCCTCAGCCTTTCTTCTCTGGTTCTCCTAGTGCTCTCACTAGAACTCCTCCTCCTTCTATTTCTTCTCCTCCTTCTGTTTCTTCTCCTGCTTCTGTTTCCTCTCCTGCTTCTGTTTCTTCTCCCCCTTCTCCTGCCTCTAGTGTGGTTCAACCAGGTATATCGTACTCAGAGAAAGTCAAATCACCGAGCCGCAACTCGGGCCGCTCATTTGATTCTAAATTCTCCCAGTTTCGGCATAAAAGCGGAGTTAATTTTGACAAAAGGAATTGGCGCCTCCCCGATGTTTGTAAAAACATCCTTATGATTGGAAGTTCAAATTTAGGACGCATTGATCGAAATCCCCATCCGAACATCCAGGTGGAGTGTTACCCCGGCGCCAAATTCAATCATCTGCGCTCTATGTTTAAAGGGCACAGGGGCCAGTCCAGTCCCCAAAAAATATTATTAAATATTGGCGTGAATTCTCGAAACGATAATTCTGATCTCGTAGTTAAGCAGTTGCGGAATATGCTTAGCGATATCAGGGTCAAGTTTAGATCAGCAAAAATTTATTTCGCTGAACTAAACTTTTCGCAAAAACTCCCTCAGGCTGAGAGGAGAACCCTGAGCATCATCAACGAAACCATTCGGAAAGTGAAGGACGTTAACGTGATACCAAAAATTGATGACGCGAAGTTTGATGTTGCTCAGGATTTAATCCATTGGACCACGAGAACCGCCAATATTATGTACGATCACTGGTTGAACCACCTAAATTTAAACTAAGTAAAGGCAAAGGTAACAGCCGCCTAACAGATGTGGGATTAGGAACTAATGTGGTTAACCTGTCTGGCACCAATGACCTAACAACCCAAGAGAAATCTCTTTTAGATCGCGGTTTAACTTTTGTACCAACACCAAAGCCTAAAACTGATAACCAAACAAATTTACCATCATACAACTGTAATTTTCTTAGGCAAATGAAATTAGCCGACCGCTTTAGAAACTCCAGCGGTCGGAAACTTCCTTTTACAGAATCATCTGGTTGGTCACCTCCAGATAGTGAAGTAGATCCCGAATTTTGAGGCTAGCAAACGAATCATCAAAAAGGTGTTCAGCATGAACATACTCTCCGATAAAGACAATTTAACAGCTGGTGAACGGAGAGCCCTCACGAAACTTCGAAAAAATAAGAAATTAGTAATTAAACCAGCCGACAAAGGTGGGTCGGTAGTTGTTCTATCTCGGGATAATTATATAAAGGAAGCCATGAGACAACTCCGCAATACTAAACATTATAAGAAAATAGATTCACTTATTTGGCCTAGTAATATCGAAAAATTCAATAAGATCTTAAAATTTCTCCTCGACGAAGGTCACATTACCAAAAAACAATTGAAATATTTAACAGCTAAGCTCAGTGCTCAAACAAGACAATTTTATATCCTACCAAAGATCCACAAGGACCGTTCTTCATGGACGGATGACTTAACTCCACCCGGGAGGCCAATTGTATCAGATTGTAATTCGGAATCTTATGCGATCTCGGAATTAATTGATTATCATCTGAAACCTATAGCAAATAGACATCCGAGCTATCTAAAAAATACACAGGATTTCCTGTCAAAAATTTCGAAATTGAAAATATCGAAAAATGCAATTCTGGCTACTTTGGATATCGACAGTATGTATACGAACATTGATATTGATAAAGGTGTTAAATCAGTTAAAAGTGCATTTGAAAAATATCCGGATGCGAAACGCCCGGATGAACAAATTTTGGATCTTTTAGAGCTGAGCTTAAAAGGTAATGACTTTCATTCAATGGAGAATATTTTCTACAAATAATGGGTTGTCCTATGGGCAAAAGATTCAGTCCTAATTTTGCAAGCATTTATGTAGCGGAATGGGAGGAAAATGCCTTAAGCAAATGTGCAAAGCATCCTCTCGTATGTCTCAAGTATTTAGATGACATTTTTATTATTTGGGAACATTCAAAAGAAGATTTTGATGAATTTTTAGAAATTTTGAACAATCACGATCCAAATATTAAATTGAAAGCTACTATCAATGAAAATTCTGTTGATTTTCTCGATGTGACCGTGTATAAAGGCAAGCAATTTCAGGCGTCCGGTTATTTAGATTATAAAGTGTATTTTAAACCAACTGATTCACATCAATTGTTGCACACAAAATCATTTCATCCTCAACATACATTTAAAGGTATCATCAAATCACAACTCATTCGTTTCCACCGCAATTCAAGTGATAAGGTAAATTTCAATGAGGCTTGTTCTACTCTATTTGGCGCCCTCAGATCGAGAGGGTACTCGCTGCGCCTCTTGCGTAGCCTGAAATCCCAAACCCTGAAAAAGCTCGAAAGTCCAGCTGAAACTACCGATTTCGAACCACTGAAGATTGAACACAACAGACCGTTGCAGAATGGTAGTGGCGCGGTAGTTAATTGCAAAAAGCCTCGTTGCAGACTGCATACTTTTATGCCTGATCAGAAAGAGGAATTTTCCTCCGAACAAACGAAAAATCATTATCAGATCCGTAACCCCCTCCATTGTGATTCACCAAACATTATTTACCTTATCACTTGTAAGCGATGTCGGAAACAGTATGTTGGTCAAAGTCAAAATCCTGTTCGAGAACGTGCTACTAGACACAAACAGGATATAAAACATAATGCTGATGCCCCAGTAGCACAACATTTTAACCTTCCTGGCCATTCTTTGGACGATTTCGAAATCCATCCTATTGAACAACCACCAATTAAAGACACATTAGAAGAAACGGATGAATTTAGAAAAAAACGTGAAGCTTTTTGGATCAATACGCTTCAAACTCTCTGGCCATTTGGTATGAACATATCAGAGGGCGAATGCGAAAGGAGGTCCATCATTCCTTTCACTTTAACGTACAACAGAATGAATATCGAAATAGCAAAAATGTTAAAAGATGAATTCAATTTTACCAATGCTAAATTAAATGAACCTTTGAATCTTCGACCTGTCATCGCCTATAAGAAAAACAAAAGCTTGCGTAACATCCTTGTAAGGACTAAATTAGAGCCCATCAATGAATAACACCAATTCTGCCAGTCAGTTTAACCAGTTCCTAAGCTCATCACTTAGTTTAAATCAATTTTGTGTACTTTTTTGTCATGTTTGAAACCAATCAGGGTTCAGTAAATGAAAACAATTTTTCGGCGGCATATTAAAAGAAAAAAACGTTTCAGTATGAAATGTCTGTGCCAGTGCGATTTTTTAACCTCAACACACACACACACACACACACACACACACACACACACACACACACACACACACACTCTCTCTCTCTCTCTCTCTCTCTCTCTCTCTCTCTTCCCTTTCTCTGCACATACTTCACATTCAAATACTTTTGGCACAGTGTTGGTGAACTGAAAAGTAAATAGCCGAAATGAATTAAAATATATATAAGCACTTTTACTCAACTTGTGTCGTTATCTGTGATAGCAGTAAGTCATTTGATATAAGGTTTGTCATACGGGTATACTATATAAATTACAAAAGATTTTAACAGTAAATATAATCCCCTTGAAAATACTATCTGGGAGAGGGGTGGGGGTGATATTTCCGAGGTAATTTTAACCAATGGATAAAATTTCCTAGGAAATATCATGATCCCTTAGTAAAATTTATCTGCCTAAATACTACTCCCCCCCCCCCCCCCCCTCCCTGAAAATACTACCCGGACCATGGTATTCACTTGCAAATCTTATCCATCAGTTATAATTTCAGGCCAGATGTTCTCGGAAGTTTGGTAGTACAAATAATTCCCCATTTTAAGTTTGCCAAGGTGTGCAATTGCCCTCTTAAATCTGCTCAGCTGTTATTAGATGCTGTAAGACTCCTGGCCACCACATGACACATTTTTACACCCTCAGAGTGCCTGGTCAGACGCACTGATGATGAAGGGTATTATTTTCTATATAACTCTTTTAAAAGGTCACAGGATACGATTAAAGTCTACTTTAGTCAATTATTCTTCTTCAAAAGTCGAGCATGAAATTTAATAACCATACCAGCTCATGCTGCGCACTCACATAATTTCAGTCACAACATGCTTTTGTCTGATATGATTCTCGTCAAAACACCACACAATAAGAATAAAAGGCCGCTTAGCTACACGACCCCCGAAAAAAAGAATTGAATTTTTCGAAGTCGAAAAAGGGACATAACTCTGGCATAAAATGTTGGACCAAACCCGATTTGAACTTGACCTGTATTTTATGTCGATACACCAACACAACAAATTTTATTTTATTCGATCAGTTACAGCTTAAGTTATTGGTTGGAAACTAAAAAAAAATTAGAGTTTTCAAAGTCGAAAAAGGGGTATAACTCTGGCAAAACTGTCGAACCACACCCGGTTCGAACTTGACCTGTATTTTATCTTGATTTCATTTGATTTGGTCAACTAATGTTATCACCGGGAAACCAAAGTGGGACGGGCGTACGGAAGAACGGACGGACGAACACCGGCTATTTTAATAATCCCCCGAAAAAATTTTCGGGGGACAATAACTTGGAATACAATTTGCAGTGAAGAGAACCCTCTCTTTTATCCTCTTCTGATTGATGACAAACACAATGCCAATAATTTCCTTCTTAATATTGATTAGCATTTTATCAATGTTTACATTTTGGGTGGATAATTTCTCCACTTTGATAAGTGAATTGCCTGGGGAAATGTTTTCTGCGGGATAGCATTTTCAGGGGACAGAATCTGCTCTTACAAGATCGGTATCGCAGGTAATTTATTGGAATTTCTCAAACCCTATTTCGCGGACAGAAAATGGAGAGTTTTATGCTCCGAGTTTTCCTCTTGGCGTAAAATCAGGACAAGTGACCAACGAGGATCTATTCTTGAACCCCAATTTTTTTATCTACATTAACGGCTTAACATTGAATCTAACTAGCAGTATCCGACTATTCGGGGACGACGAAAGCAGATGAAATCCGGTGTTGTAAATTCAAAACCCAATTCATACCATGTTTTGTGTATACAATTGGAAAGAGGAAACCCCAAAACAGGGCGTATCGAAGGTCTGAATAGCTAAGTGAAAATTATGTACATTATGGTGTTTTTCTTCCTAAACACAAAAAAAATTCTTTTGATTGCTGTTGACAGAAACGGCGCGGTTTTAGGGATATCGTGACCCTATGTCGCAAAGCATAATGGTGGAATTTGTGGGAAGTACTTATTGTCTTGCAGGCAAAAGCTTGACCCCGGTCAGTGGGGCATGTTTAATGTGACAGGTATTCTATGTACATTATGGTATTATTTAACAGCACGATTAACGTAATAAAAGTACCAAATATCTGATGCCGCCACGATCAGTAAAATTTCCAACTGCGAGACTGAAATAAATTATACCAAAGTAACAGTGCTATTAATATGATATTAATCAACAAATGACAGATTCTACAAAGCGGTGGCTTTTCCGAAATCCTAGTTCCATTTATTGTCAGTATGCAGTAGCGCTGTCAAATCCTAGATTGATACTCATACTGTTTTGTATTTTACGTTTTTGTGACTGTTTGATATGTTCAGAAATTATCCAACGTCTGGCAACTATTTCCATCAAATGTCACTTTAAAACAAATGCTCTTATTTCACCATTTGGGTGGATTAAATTACCAAAGTATGTTATTCAATTCCAAGCCGCAGCGTTAAGAAACACACCCAAAATCGATAATCTGTAATGGTGGGCATCCCCCCCCCCCCCCCCCCCCCATTTTGGGCAATTATGTTACTTATACTGTCTTCTCGAATGAACAATATCGCCTCAAACCCAAGAAGGGATGAACGTCTTTAACTATTGATAAGATATGAAAATAAAGTAAATTGAAATTAAAGGTACAATATATAAATAACAGTCGAGCGGCTGCGTCAACAATTACAGGTTTAACGTAAGAAAAGTGAAGATTCCTGAATTGCCTGAGAAGTTCCGATATGTTGTGTCTTTTTATGAAATATACGATACTAGCGTATTGAGAATGGTTTTGAAACATGGGACAGGGATTTGCATGATGTTAGGAGGAGTAAATTATATTACTTGACGTGTGACGTAATAGCGACCTGTTGATATCCACACTGAAATGTCACCCCTTGTTGCGATATTATTTGAAAATATTGTCACGAAGCCTCCTAATATTTATGGACATGTTATACAATTTTGCGCACGGGGTGATCCATTTATATATGCACAGTTGTAATATCTGGAATTCCCAGGTTGAGCACATGTTATCTATATTTATTCGCACATGGTTTTGGTAATAGCATGTTTTTGTGAGAAACATCGAGCTCATCAGATGAATCCGCGTCTAATAGAACTTGCATCGTAGATATGTTAAAAAATTACGTCAAATTGTTTTTTTTTTATATTTTTTAGCACGAATATCCACTGAAGTGGCGAAAATCTGACTTTGTTTTCTCCCCCACTGCATGTGTAACATACGTGTGTCCCGGGTGAGGTAGCAGGGAGAGACAGATGTTTCTCCCCCCCCCCCCCAACTGCATGTGTAACATACGTGTGTCCCGGGTGAGATAGCAGGGAGAGACAGATGTATCCCACCCCACCCACGTGACGTTATACATTTATAACGTTATTATGACGTTATGCATATCGTATCAGTTTCTTGCTACCAGCTAATTCATACTGACGTCATCAGAATGCCGTGTGATCAAAGTTTGATGCTCTAAAAATCTTTAAACCCAAAGATGCCACCATTTATAATTGATTTCGTGGTATATACATAACTTTTGCATGCCCTTTCCGATTGTGTCATTAGTTTTTCAAAACAACGAATACCAAATGAGTTGATTATATCAGCACGCGACCGCCGATTACCTCTGGCTAACGTAACCGCTGTATGGTGGGGGGGGGGGGGGAATAATCCCTGATGCGTACGGGTGTGGGGTGGGAAAATCTCACCCTCGGGACAAGATATTTGGTCCAGACACTCAGAAGCCTCGCGTCTCGCCCAAATATCTTGTCCTCGGGTGAGATTTTCCCATCCCACACCCGTACCCATCAGGGATTATAATAATCCCACCCCACCCACGTGACGTTATACATTTATAGCGTTATTATGACGTTATGCATATCGTATCAGTTTCTTGCTACCAACTAATTCATATTGACGTCATCGGAATGCAGTGTGATCAAAGTTCGATGCTCTAAAACTCTTCAACCCTCAAGCTGCCACCGTTCCTAATCGGTTTCGTGGTATATACCATTGGTGTATACATAACTTGTGCATGCTCTTTCCGAATTTGTCATCAGTTTCTCAAAACAACGAATACAAAATGAGTTGATTGAAACAACACGTGACTCCTGATTACCTCTGGCTAACGTAATCGCTGCATGGTGGGGGAGAAAAATCATCCTCGATGGGTCTGAAGGTGGGAATGGGGAAATCTCACCCTCGGGGCAAGATATTTGAGCCAGACCCTCGGCAAGCCTCGGGCCATTTGGTATGAACATATCAGAGGGCGAATGCGAAAGGAGGTCCATCATTCCTTTCACTTTAACGTACAACAGAATGAATATCGAAATAGCAAAAATGTTAAAAGATGAATTCAATTTTACCAATGCTAAATTAAATGAACCTTTGAATCTTCGACCTGTCATCGCCTATAAGAAAAACAAAAGCTTGCGTAACATCCTTGTAAGGACTAAATTAGAGCCCATCAATGAATAACACCAATTTCTGCCAGTCAGTTTAACCAGTTCCTAAGCTCATCACTTAGTTTAAATCAATTTTGTGTACTTTTTTGTCATGTTTGAAACCAATCAGGGTTCAGTAAATGAAAACAATTTTTCGGCGGCATATTAAAAGAAAAAAACGTTTCAGTATGAAATGTCTGTGCCAGTGCGATTTTTTAACCTCAAACACACACACACACACACACACACACACACACACACACACACACTCTCTCTCTCTCTCTCTCTCTCTCTCTCTCTCTCTCTCTCTCTCTCTCTCTCTTCCCTTTCTCTGCACATACTTCACATTCAAATACTTTTGGCACAGTGTTGGTGAACTGAAAAGTAAATAGCCGAAATGAATTAAAATATATATAAGCACTTTTACTCAACTTGTGTCGTTTTCTGTGATAGCAGTAAGTCATTTGATATAAGGTTTGTCATACGGGTATACTATATAAATTACAAAAGATTTTAACAGTAAATATAATCCCCTTGAAAATACTATCCGGGAGAGGGGTGGGGGTGATATTTCCGAGGTAATTTTAACCAATGGATAAAATTTCCTAGGAAATATCATGATCCCTTAGTAAAATTTATCTGCCTAAATACTACTCCCCCCCCCCCCCCCCCCACTCCCTGAAAATACTACCCGGACCATGGTATTCACTTGCAAATCTTATCCATCAGTTATAATTTCAGGCCAGATGTTCTCGGAAGTTTGGTAGTACAAATAATTCCCCATTTTAAGTTTGCCAAGGTGTGCAATTGCCCTCTTAAATCTGCTCAGCTGTTATTAGATGCTGTAAGACTCCTGGCCACCACATGACACATTTTTACACCCTCAGAGTGCCTGGTCAGACGCACTGATGATGAAGGGTATTATTTTCTATATAACTCTTTTAAAAGGTCACAGGATACGATTAAAGTCTACTTTAGTCAATTATTCTTCTTCAAAAGTCGAGCATGAAATTTAATAACCATACCAGCTCATGCTGCGCACTCACATAATTTCAGTCACAACATGCTTTTGTCTGATATGATTCTCGTCAAAACACCACACAATAAGAATAAAAGGCCGCTTAGCTACACGACCCCCGAAAAAAAGAATTGAATTTTTCGAAGTCGAAAAAGGGACATAACTCTGGCATAAAATGTTGGACCAAACCCGATTTGAACTTGACCTGTATTTTATGTCGATACACCAACACAACAAATTTTATTTTATTCGATCAGTTACAGCTTAAGTTATTGGTTGGAAACTAAAAAAAAATTAGAGTTTTCAAAGTCGAAAAAGGGGTATAACTCTGGCAAAACTGTCGAACCACACCCGATTCGAACTTGACCTGTATTTTATCTTGATTTCATTTGATTTGGTCAACTAATGTTATCACCGGGAAACCAAAGTGGGACGGGCGTACGGAAGAACGGACGGACGAACACCGGCTATTTTAATAATCCCCCGAAAAAATTTTCGGGGGACAATAACTTGGAATACAATTTGCAGTGAAGAGAACCCTCTCTTTTATCCTCTTCTGATTGATGACAAACACAATGCCAATAATTTCCTTCTTAATATTGATTAGCATTTTATCAATGTTTACATTTTGGGTGGATAATTTCTCCACTTTGATAAGTGAATTGCCTGGGGAAATGTTTTCTGCGGGATAGCATTTTCAGGGGACAGAATCTGCTCTTACAAGATCGGTATCGCAGGTAATTTATTGGAATTTCTCAAACCCTATTTCGCGGACAGAAAATGGAGAGTTTTATGCTCCGAGTTTTCCTCTTGGCGTAAAATCAGGACAAGTGACCAACGAGGATCTATTCTTGAACCCCAATTTTTTTTATCTACATTAACGGCTTAACATTGAATCTAACTAGCAGTATCCGACTATTCGGGGACGACGAAAGCAGATGAAATCCGGTGTTGTAAATTCAAAACCCAATTCATACCATGTTTTGTGTATACAATTGGAAAGAGGAAACCCCAAAACAGGGCGTATCGAAGGTCTGAATAGCTAAGTGAAAATTATGTACATTATGGTGTTTTTCTTCCTAAACACAAAAAAAATTCTTTTGATTGCTGTTGACAGAAACGGCGCGGTTTTAGGGATATCGTGACCCTATGTCGCAAAGCATAATGGTGGAATTTGTGGGAAGTACTTATTGTCTTGCAGGCAAAAGCTTGACCCCGGTCAGTGGGGCATGTTTAATGTGACAGGTATTCTATGTACATTATGGTATTATTTAACAGCACGATTAACGTAATAAAAGTACCAAATATCTGATGCCGCCACGATCAGTAAAATTTCCAACTGCGAGACTGAAATAAATTATACCAAAGTAACAGTGCTATTAATATGATATTAATCAACAAATGACAGATTCTACAAAGCGGTGGCTTTTCCGAAATCCTAGTTCCATTTATTGTCAGTATGCAGTAGCGCTGTCAAATCCTAGATTGATACTCATACTGTTTTGTATTTTACGTTTTTGTGACTGTTTGATATGTTCAGAAATTATCCAACGTCTGGCAACTATTTCCATCAAATGTCACTTTAAAACAAATGCTCTTATTTCACCATTTGGGTGGATTAAATTACCAAAGTATGTTATTCAATTCCAAGCCGCAGCGTTAAGAAACATACCCAAAATCGATAATCTGTAATGGTGGGCATCCCCCCCCCCCCCCCCCCCCCCCCCCATTTTGGGCAATTATGTTACTTATACTGTCTTCTCGAATGAACAATATCGCCTCAAACCCAAGAAGGGATGAACGTCTTTAACTATTGATAAGATATGAAAATAAAGTAAATTGAAATTAAAGGTACAATATATAAATAACAGTCGAGCGGCTGCGTCAACAATTACAGGTTTAACGTAAGAAAAGTGAAGATTCCTGAATTTCCTGAGAAGTTCCGATATGTTGTGTCTTTTTATGAAATATACGATACTAGCGTATTGAGAATGGTTTTGAAACATGGGACAGGGATTTGCATGATGTTAGGAGGAGTAAATTATATTACTTGACGTGTGACGTAATAGCGACCTGTTGATATCCACACTGAAATGTCACCCCTTGTTGCGATATTATTTGAAAATATTGTCACGAAGCCTCCTAATATTTATGGACATGTTATACAATTTTGCGCACGGGGTGATCCATTTATATATGCACAGTTGTAATATCTGGAATTCCCAGGTTGAGCACATGTTATCTATATTTATTCGCACATGGTTTTGGTAATAGCATGTTTTTGTGAGAAACATCGAGCTCATCAGATGAATCCGCGTCTAATAGAACTTGCATCGTAGATATGTTAAAAAATTACGTCAAATTGTTTTTTTTTTATATTTTTTAGCACGAATATCCACTGAAGTGGCGAAAATCTGACTTTGTTTTCTCCCCCACTGCATGTGTAACATACGTGTGTCCCGGGTGAGGTAGCAGGGAGAGACAGATGTTTCTCCCCCCCCCCCCCAACTGCATGTGTAACATACGTGTGTCCCGGGTGAGGTAGCAGGGAGAGACAGATGTTTCTCCCCCCCCCCCCCCCAACTGCATGTGTAACATACGTGTGTCCCGGGTGAGATAGCAGGGAGAGACAGATGTATCCCACCCCACCCACGTGACGTTATACATTTATAACGTTATTATGACGTTATGCATATCGTATAATGATATTGCTACCAGCTAATTCATACTGACGTCATCAGAATGCCGTGTGATCAAAGTTTGATGCTCTAAAAATCTTTAAACCCAAAGATGCCACCATTTATAATTGATTTCGTGGTATATACATAACTTTTGCATGCCCTTTCCGATTGTGTCATTAGTTTTTCAAAACAACGAATACCAAATGAGTTGATTATATCAGCACGCGACCGCCGATTACCTCTGGCTAACGTAACCGCTGTATGGTGGGGGGGGGGGGGAATAATCCCTGATGCGTACGGGTGTGGGGTGGGAAAATCTCACCCTCGGGACAAGATATTTGGTCCAGACACTCAGAAGCCTCACGTCTCGCCCAAATATCTTGTCCTCGGGTGAGATTTTCCCATCCCACACCCGTACCCATCAGGGATTATAATAATCCCACCCCACCCACGTGACGTTATACATTTATAGCGTTATTATGACGTTATGCATATCGTATCAGTTTCTTGCTACCAACTAATTCATATTGACGTCATCGGAATGCAGTGTGATCAAAGTTCGATGCTCTAAAACTCTTCAACCCTCAAGCTGCCACCGTTCCTAATCGGTTTCGTGGTATATACCATTGGTGTATACATAACTTGTGCATGCTCTTTCCGAATTTGTCATCAGTTTCTCAAAACAACGAATACAAAATGAGTTGATTGAAACAACACGTGACTCCTGATTACCTCTGGCTAACGTAATCGCTGCATGGTGGGGGAGAAAAATCATCCTCGATGGGTCTGAAGGTGGGAATGGGGAAATCTCACCCTCGGGGCAAGATATTTGAGCCAGACCCTCGGCAAGCCTCGGGTCTGGTTCAAATATCTTTCCCCTCGGGTGAGATTTCCCTATCCCACCCCAGACTCATCGGGGATCATAATAGTCTTGAAATTCCCAGTAATATAAATAAATGTGTGATTTGGAAGGACAAACATTGCATGTGGACGTGATATGGTGTGGTCGCGTGTTAATTTATTCGACGGAGAAAAGTTACTTTTATATGGAGACTTTTGACTCATCTGTTCCTCGAAGCATTTTTTCTTCACCGCGCGCATACAATCCTCCGAGCACGACTGTGTCAGATAACGGGTGTGCAACCGAAGCGCTTCGGAATATATTTTTATGTATGCTCGGAACCCAATGTGGTTTTATAAGGAGTTATTCAGTGCCAGCAATGACGTGACAAAAAACTATGATTTCCAAGTGTATGTTCTCATCAAGGAAATGTATTGCATACATGTGAAATGTTTTTTTTTCCCAATCATTGTATCCATTTAATTATTAAAACTTCAGAAAATATTTTTCATCTTACAACAAACAGTTTTTTCTCCGACAGATTCTCCCCCTAGACTAAATAGAAATCTTATTGAGTAGGCTATAGTAACACGCCAGTCACATTCGAACTATTGAAGGCAGATTTGAAGCTGCTCTCTTACGCAAAAGTAAACAGATACAGTGAATACTTCAACTTGAGACCACAGTGTTTGGTAATTCAGGGTTTGATCTCTAGTAGAGGATTTGAAACCCGAGACATGGGTTGGCAGATGCCTAAACTGTAGAGTGAATTTTGTAGGCAGGTATGTTGTTGTGTCATACGTGAAGTGATATCATTTGTGGTGTTACATCGCGAAGCTTGAGGGACAGTAGTGTGTTGTCAAGGTAACGCGCGCCATGACATTATAACTATAGGTCAAGGTTCTTGCTATGTTTTCATGACGCCATAAGTTATGTGATCAGTGATACCATCAATGAAGAAACCCATGTGTAATTACCCGTGACAAGTATTTGTATGCACTGGTCTTCAAAGTTTTGATTATGTCATTCATGATGTCACTGATTCCGTAATCATGACGTCACCAACGCATAGCAACGACCTTGAACTATGGCTTGACGTCATGGTGCGCATTACCAACATACTATGTTCCATCACGTATTGTGATGTGACATCACAAATAATATCAGGCCCGATGTATATACAACAACATGACTGACTGCCTAATATTTACTATGACGACAAAATGCAATGCGAATATAAATAACATCCTATCTTGTTGATGATAACTATCCCCAGGCTGCTATCATCCAAAAGATATACTTCAACAATGTAGGTATCCTCCTCAAATACCCAGATGAGGATATGATGAGTGATACATGTATATTATTCCTCATTGGAAAATTCTCACTCATTGCCGCCACGGACTCGTAATCGTATTATGAAAAGGGGGAGCATAGAGGGTGAGTCGTTTGTTAGGTAGAGGTTCTGGAAAGTGCCACGGGTCGTGGACATCCAATACTCAAATGAGAATATGAGTGATGATAGTGTAGCGGTCGGGGTATGAAGGCCATTTACCAACCAGCCTGGTTGGTCCGGATCTCTTAGTCTCGTGGCAAATCGGTCGCTTTGTGTGCTAGAGGTCGACGGTTCGAACCCCGGCTCCCGCACTTGTCTCTCCTCCTGTTACATTTGGCGGCGCGTCCGATCCTCAGCAGTAGGTGGCAGCGGGTGTTTCGATCGCTCCGAGGGAGGAACCTGGGTGAGATTCACATGTGGTGAATCTCAAAAGAGGGGAGAGTAGTGTAGAGGTCGATGTATAAAGGCGATTTACCAACCAGCCTGGTTGGTCCGGATCTCTTAGTCTCGCGGTAAATTGGTCGCTTTGTGTGCTAGAGGTCGACGGTTCGAACCTCGGCTCCCGCACTTATCTCTCCTCCTGTTACAATAGATTATACCTTATCGATGGATTTTTCTCATGGTCGTCGTGGCCTCATGCGGCAAACTGGAAGTCTGACCTTACACCAGCGGGCAAAACCAGTGTGCCCAATGATCTTTCAATACTCTGGTGAAGCTATGAAGTGGGACCTCATTTAGGTATTTCCTCATGGCCTCATACGATAAACTGGAAGGCTGATCAAATGCTAACAAGTTATACGAGTATGTTCAGTGACCTTTCAATTCCCAGGTGAGGATACTAGGGCCTTATGTTTGACATTTGGGTGATTTCCTTATGACAGCAATGGCTTCATATGACATACTAGAAGGTTGACCTAACACTAGTAGGCTATGCCAGTATGTCCAATGACCTTGCAATTCCCAGATGAGGATATGAGGCACACAATGACAGACGCCACAGAGAGATTTCCTCATGGCCTTATATCATGGAAGACCAATTGACATGCCTCAATACTGACACATAATATAGTGATAATTGGTAGGGTTAAGATAGTGATATGAATGGTGAGTTGTGGTAAACCGATTCCGACTTGACAAAAAATTGCCCTTTGAAATTTGTATAAAATTTTGTTACCGGTCATTGACAGCTCCATAGCTCATATCTATCACGCTAATCGTTTTCGTCATCAATTTTTTAATTAAAATAATAAAATTGTAAAAACAATCACTCTATAAATTGCATGTGCGCCCTAAAGAAACTTTAAAGAATGGAAAAGTATACTGAATCAAACACTAAATAAAACAGAAGTCATTCCAAAGAATATAAGTATTAATAATACATTTTCATAATCACATAATCTAACTGTGTAAGTACCATCCTGTCAAAAATAATTAGTGGCTCACCACCTGAGACACCTGATTAATACATTGGTCTATTTTGGTATCACATAAACCGTGTTTGTTTAACATGGATTCAAGCAGATACAACTGCAGGTTCAATTCCGGAAGTTAGGATCTGTGAAAAAAGATTTTTCCACATCTCATCAACTGTCAACATTTAATTGCCCTTGCCCCATTATCCAAACTGTAAATCATCAAGACTATGAGGATATGAGTATATGGACCACAAACTTGCTTGCAGAAAACTCACCACTGATATCTTGCAAACGTTTTTCAAGGCAACGTGTATGCTCATCAACTTCCAATGAAGATTGTGGACAAATTATACTGGATAAAATGATATATCATTAGAGACCACCGTGTCAATATTTTTAAACTCTAGTGAATACAGAGTAGGGCAGTGAATATCCATCAAAGTGGGGTTGGTGTCAGAAATTGGTCGGAACATACTGTCGAAAAATGGAAAAAAAAAATGAGGGAAAGGGGTGGGTGGATGGTCAAACATGTCGAAAGTTCAAAATAATCCTACGTTCCTGGAGATCCCCCCCCCCCCCCCCCTCCGGGTACACCAGAACTTGGTTACCACAGTGAACAACCACTGCTCCACTTCTCGGAGTGAACATGGGGGATGACACTCGTATGGGCCATCTAAAGTATTTTGTGTTCTTGACTATTCCTTGCAGGTTATATGACTGATAAGACTAAACAATATTTCGAAAATTTATTACAGTAACTTTACATGGACTTGCTCATATCAGGAAATATGAATCAATACATACACTATGTTCATTGGTAAGAAACAAAATCAACAAAAACATGAAAATGATGATCTTTGATAAATAATACGAACTACAGACTTATAACAATACATACATTGGTAAAAGTGAACAAGAGTGGTACCTTGTTGAAAAAATAGTATAATCCCTTCAACCAATAAAATAAAACTTTACCGTCAGGCTTTCACCAACTGGACACATTGACAGTTTTGTTTGCCTATCGTTATCCCCAAAAGAAATAAGATGACCTTTTTTCATTGACGTATTTTGTTGGATGGGGCGTTCGGGAAGATGCCCAACTTTTTTCGGGAAGGGTGGGGGGGGGGGGGGGTGCTGGTAGTGTGGTATGTTTTACAAAAATACCTGTGTTTCATCAAATCACCTTTGAAAAACAAATTCAACCAGTTGAAAAAACCAACCCAGACACATCCCTACCCTCTCCTCCATAGTTACATGCACGCACCTGTTGTTGGACAATGGACAAACAGCAAGGACTATTATGTGAAGTACCCCCCAGTATTCTTTTGTTCAATCTCCAACAACTATGATCTCTTTCACAATGATGAAAAAGATAAAACATTGCATTTTCTTACCTCAGCTACAAAATTCTGATATAACGCACTGAGTGTGGTGGCACATTAATGGGCACATAGGGCTTCAAATCGAATGGTCGACAGTTCGATCCCATGCCATCTCCATAGTGACAATTAATCCAGATTGCTCAAGATGGAGCATGGTGGCGTCGTTCGCTAAAGCGAACAGCATGTCATTGGTACACTTGCTTCCAACCACTGCTAACACTGTTTTAGCCAGGCTTGTAAGCTGGAGATTGAGAGTGAATTGACACTATTAATTGGTTTTCACTGGGGCCGGTACTCCAGCTTCCATCGCCCATAAAACTATCTGACACGATACGACCCTGACTGCTGAAAGTTGTATTGGACCCCAATAAACAATCATTAACGAATAACACACGGTTGTAAATGACTCTGTGAGCCCTTTCAAACAGTGGATTGCATCATGGCATAACATCCGCTGAAAGAAAGAAATGCTTGAAACAAGTTGCAGTTTTCTTGGCTGCTCAAAACAGCCTTTGCAGTAAGCTTTATAGACATGTCAATTTTACTCTGCCTTTCTCCAGACTGAAGACAAATCAGAAAACAGGACAAGTTGTGAATGCCCTGTCACTGATGCCCCGAACCCTGGTGTTGGCTTAAACAAAGTTTTTCTAAGATTTGAGTTTT
The DNA here is from genome assembly GCA_031216915.1 of Pictodentalium vernedei. Lineage (NCBI taxonomy): Eukaryota > Metazoa > Mollusca > Scaphopoda > Dentaliida > Dentaliidae > Pictodentalium > Pictodentalium vernedei. The sequence continues at coordinate 125,982,255 of CM062294.1, read as the reverse complement.
CATAATTGTATAACCTTGACCTTCATCAATCAGACTCGGCGGTGCTGTACAATACACCCCCCCCCCCCCCCTTGTCCATTACCCTTATGGGAAGTTGGGGGCGAGGTGGCGTTGGAACGTCGAGTCCGGTTAGTCCTTGGATGGGTGACCGTCTGAGCGACCGATTCGGACAGCCGCGTTGTGTCCTTGGGCAAGGCACTAAACCCCGCTTGTCCACATTTTGGGCACGATGACGCTGTGTACTAAGGTGTACTGCACGTCGATGGTGCTTATGTCTTCAACCAATCTAACCCAGCCTGTGCTGCAGTGCGGAGTTACGATGTTGGGGAGCTGGCAACTGCTCATCGTTGCTCGGTGGTTCTCTCCTCCACCCGTAAAACTGTCACCGACATGATATGTCCTTGGCTGTTAAAGTGTCGTTAAACCTTAATAAATAAATTGTGGGAAGTTTTTTTTATGAAAATCCTGTACAGAGTTATGACAAAGACACAATTTTTCAGTCGAACAAAATTTTTCTATGATTTGAATTTTCGTAACTGTTTTACCCTAACCTTTACCATTCAGATCTAGTCGTGATGCACATCACCACTTCCCTGTGTCATTTACCTGTGTGTGAGGTTTTATGAAAGTCCACACAGCCTTTATGGCTACGACAAAGAATCAATTTTTCGAACAGAAGACAAAATTGGGACAGACAGAAGGACAACCCATATTTAAGATGACTCCCTTTTGGGGAATAAAGAGATTATCTGAGAAAAGAATGTTGCCTAACAAAAAGGTTAAGGTCACCTTAACTAAGGTCATCTTGAATAGTAGAGTTCTGAATTATTTTTCAAATGTGATTTGTAAACATGAGGATTTTTGTTGTTGGAAGATGCCAAGCTACCACAAGAGAACCTCAGTTGAGCAACATTTTGCTCAAGGTTGTTTTGTTACAATGCTTGCTGGCACTCTCCATTAAAGAGTAACAAACAATTTAAGAAAATTTAATTTCCTTTAACAGGTAGAGTGCTGAATTATTTTTGACCATCAAAATTTGTTCAGTTGCCTTTGCCATGTTACAATTTATGGGAGAGTGCCTTTGGGCACTCTCCCATAAATTGTAACAAGGCACATCCTAAAAGACTAAATAATATAACTTTAAAGATAGTTTGAACATAGCCACAGAATTTGAAGCATTTAAGTTGTGGCACATGCACTTAAGAATAGAGCACAAATATGGGCTTCCAGCACTCTACCAGTTAATGAAAAGAAATTTGCATGAATGTTATTAGTCAAGGTTTGTTTTTCATAACTTAATGAACAATTTTCCATTCATATGAATGTTTTTGCTTTACCGTGCCAATCTGTCAAATAACAAATTGTGGGTGTTTCCAATGGTATGATCAAATTGTAATTGCTACAGGTAGGCTGTTAATTAGTATTTATGTGGATTGTTCATACTGTTTTTTCTCTCCAGTATTCAAGACTGCTTGTATTGGCTTATGTTGGAAAAATAAAACTGCTGTGTGCACATAATTTGTTATGACTGTAATGATATAAATGATGTTGACTTTGGCCACTTAAGGGTACATTATAATACAAGCACACAACCTGAATTAAGTTTTACCTTATTATGAGAGAGCAAAGATAGGTAAAATTCTCTGTGCACTTAATCCTTTGAACCCGATAGGCTGCTTTTCCGACCCAAGAACATACTGCGTCCTAATTACATTAAATAGGGCGACTTTCAGGGTTAATGTGTGGGGTAGACTAATTAATAAGACTAAATAATACTTTCAACGTCCAAATAACGATTATGGACTCTTCCAACTGCTGCCATTGAACTAACATGAAAGATACCACCAGGTTAAATACACCAAAGGGTTAAGGACATTTTCAGAATCCATGGACAAGAATGAAAGGAACATTTTGCAAGATCAATTTTCCTGTTTTCGTTGCACGAATCGATTCTGATTCTCACAGGAATTTGAAGCAGGTGGATTTAAATGAGAAAAATAAGACATATTTTCTCGGCTTTCTAGTGTAATTGTTAAGTCACATCAACTGGTTTTACTACTCAATATCTACTCAATTATTTTCTTTCAATTTGAGTAATTTACTACCTGTATTTCTGTGTTTTATCCAAAGACAATAGTGACCACCACCACGGGGCAGGAAACACCGGTGGAGAACCAACAAACTGGAACAAGAGATGTTTTTTATATGAATGGAACCTGGTCAATGTAAGGCAACCACGTACTCTTGCCACCTTTCATTCAGCTCAGACATATTGATAGGTCAACCTACACTTTTTAAAACATCAAAAATCCTGGGGCAGTTGCCCCCTTACCGCACCTCCCCCCCCCCCCCCCCCCCCCCCACACACACACACACACAGTAGGCGCTAGTGAGTTTGACACCACACCTAAAAGTAGATGTGATTAGATTTTGGCCTTGCAGGTATTGGAAAGGATGTGTATTGTATCTTTATTGTAATTTCGCATTCAATATCCAGAGTTATATCATATCGAAGAGGTTTATGGATAGAAGAAGGCAGAAGCCAGAGTACACCAAGAGAACCATCAAGCAATCGCGAATGCCCAGAATCAATGGTGAGTGACTGTCAGATTCGAGAAACTTTCTAACTTGACACAAGTAGGTTAAGCATAGGTTGAAAGAATGTGCACCATTGACTTACATGATGCCTGTGCACACTTTGCCACCATGCTCCTATTTGGGCTGTTGGGATTAAGTGTATTGGCCAATGATACAACACAGTTGACAAAGGTCAGCAATCTACAACCTTTTGACCTGAAGTCCAGTGCTCTAACCAATGAGCCACTGCACTTCCACCGTGTACTTGATATTTATTCAGATAAGAACTGCAATGAATTATCTGTAGTTCTATCAAAGTATGAATATGGGCTGGGCATGTTAGTTTTGTATGAAGTGCATAACATTAACTCTTGAAGGCTTATTTCTGGCTTTTACAACCTCAGAACAGGAGTCCTTAAACAGGCCCGAGGTCAGGATACCCTTTGCCATCAGACATAGGGGCCATTAGTTGATTTTGTTTGATTAATCTGGATAATAGCCATGTGCAAACACTTCAGAAGTTGATCTGTTGATGTGATTTTTACAAAATTCAAGAGCGACTCTATTCCAACTAGCCATTGGATCACCGTCGCTCTAGAATTTTGTGAAAGTCACATCAACAGATCAACTTCTGCAGTATTTGCACATGGCTACTGACTTGGAGAACAAAAATGTCAGCATTGTTGCCCAGATTTATTTTTCAAACAGCAAGTAAAAATTTCTGAAAGAGAACTTTGTGGGGGGCAGTCCCCCCCATCCCCCCACCCAACCCCAGAACCCACACCAGCTTCGGGCTTGCCCATAACATGTCATCAAGAAGTACAGTTGACAAAAGACAAATTACCTAGGCAGTGGTTTCCAGTCAAGTCTTGGCGCCTTAATAGGTAGCCAAGACTTGACTAGAAAACAATACAAAGCCACTGGACGTGTGCAGACAGTGATCAGGTGACAATTCAGGACAAATGTCCAGGTCATTAGGGGGTTAAGAGTATGAATATTGGATCGGCATGTCAAGTCTTGTATGAAGTGCCTAGCAATTCATACAAAACTTAAGACACCCATCACACATATTCATACTCTGTTAAAGTGACAGATATAATTCATTTAAATTGTTATGATGTAATTCAGGGTGTTTGCTTGTATTATAATGTACCCTTACATGGGCAAGGTCTCAAAGTCCTATCAAGTTTTGTGCTCACAAGTTTATTACTTTCAACATAGGATAATGCCAGCAGTCTAAAACACTGGAGAATTTATTTAAATGGGTTTGACAACACTTTCAACAGCCAGAGTCACCTCGTGTCTGGCAGTTTTATGGGTGGAGGAAGCCGAAATATCCAGAGAGAACCATTGACCAATGGCAAGCAACTGCCAGACTCCCCAGCGTACTACACACAAGCAGGGTTAGTACTGGTTGAAGAGACAGGTGCACCATCGATGTGCTGTACACCTTAGTACACACCACCAGTGTGCCCTCACTTGAGCAGTCGGGATGAAGTGCCTTGCCCATGAACACAATGCAGTTACCCTTGGCAGGGATCGAACCATGAACCTTTTGAAATACTGGAGAAAAACTAGCATGAATAATCCATGTGAATGCTAACACCCCCACCTTAGCAATTACAGTTCAATTGCAAATACACAAGACGGGAACTAATGTGAATAATCCAAGTGAAGGCTAATTTGTAAATTATTTTATTAATATTATAATGAATGTAGCCTTGCAAACGTTACCAAGGAAAATATTTGAAAAGATGATAACAATGGGAGGAGATTCAAAGTGCACACTGCCTATAAAATCATATTTTTTGAGGCCAATGATCATTCTATGAATGTATACCCCAAAACCCACTTATAAAAAGGTCGAGGTTACTCCATTTCAGTTCAAATCATGAACTTGTTTCATGATTTGAACTGAGATGGAGTAACTTTGACTTATTGATATTCTGTTGTTCAGTGATGTCGTGGGGTACACAAGAGGTTTATTTACTAAATTTGTTGTGGTTGAAGTTGCCTTGTTCATTCAAGTTGCCTTGTTCATTTCATGATGTTGGTTTTAGGCTATGGGTAGAGTCCTATTAGAACATATATTGTGATAAACGTCTGAGGTTTGCAGCTTAAAGTTTATGTTCACCCGAGATGCAGATTGTCCACAAGCCACAAACCTCAGGACAATGTTACCCTCAGTTCCTCATAATAACATATACATTCCAATAAGACCCTACCCATAGCCCAAAACCCACATCATGAAATGAACAAGGCAACTTTTAACGATAACAGGTTTAGTAAATAAACCTCTTGTGTATGCCACGACGTCATCAGGCAAATATTCAATAAATCAGATAAAGGTCATGGTCACTCCATCTTAGTTCACGTGGTAAACTGATTTGTAATTTAAACAACACTTCATTTGGATACAGTATGTTTAATTCTTATTTATGATGGTGTTGAAATTTTGTATTGTGCATCCTCTTAACCCTTTGAACCCTGGTGGTATCTTCCATGTCAGTTCATATGCAGCAATTAGAAGAGTCCATATTCATTATTTGGGGGTAGACCAATCAATATTTTCAACGTGCAGCCTTAGGGCTGCACGTTGATAATGTTGATTGGTCTACCCCACCCTTAATTTAGCATGCATCCTACTTAATGAAAGTATGACGTACCATGTCCCTGGGCCAGTAAAGTGGCCTCTGGTGTTCAAAGGGTTAAAATTGGAGCATTTACTCTCTGCTGTGTGAAGTTATTGGATGTGTCTCCTTTCAAATATTTTGTGTGGTGATGTCACATGGTAACATATGCTACTGGAGATGTAAACAAAGAAAAAATGATGTGAGCTTTTGTTCAACCAGAAGTGAGGATTTTAGTCATACTGGAACATAAGTACATACAAATCAGTTTTATATGAATGTATTTTGACCTAAATGAGCCATGTGATAACTGATAAATACTTCTGAAGACCTTTCCTGAATTTTCCAAAGAAAGTCTGATTTTTCAAGCATTTTCAAGGGCCTGGAATTTCTGCTGTAAAATTCAAGAATTTTCAATTATCTTCGAGGAGCTGTATACGAACCCTGTTCCCTACACATAGCATTGTTAAATATATTTTATCCGAAATTGTAGAATAGCTTTTATTATCATCATCACATTATTATTATACATGGATCATTTTCTAAAAATAGCAATTATCTTCATCGATCAGTTCATTCAGTGCTTCATCTGAACTCCAAGAGCTTTTAGATTTTTGCTTTTGAGGGAAAGATACAACAATTAACTTTCTTAAATTACAAGTTTATTTAGTTTCAAATTTATGATAATTTGATTTGAAATTTAAGGACCTCATTCATTGAAATCAATCTCAGTTCTGAAAATTCAAATAAAACTATTGACCCCCTATTTAACAGATCTTTGAAAATCATATATGAAACAAGGTAAAAACTCCTACACACATAAATGTACCTGACTTAAATTTATTTCACAAACAGATAAAAGCTATTCACAACAATGAACTAAACTTCTGACTTGGCATTGGAAAAACTGCAAGCCAAAATTAAACAGTAACACAAAAACTCAAAAAAATATATTACATCAAATATACTTAAAACAGATATTAATGAGTAATCAGGATTTGTAGAGTCCACAGCAGATTAAATTCAACGTTTTCCAAGAACTTTTAAAATCTATTTTCAGGCCTGTCATTTTGGGCCAAGTACCTTAAGCCGTGATTTTTAGCCAAATCATGACTGCCGGTAGAAGTAGCCAAGATTTGAGTTTTAACCACCACTGAGGTATTTTGTCTATTGTTCATGGGATCTTTTCTAGATTGTTTGTTGAAGTACCATTTTCTAAGTTTGTCCCAGTCGGAAAAAGAATTTTATAAGCAACCATTACAATATTAACAAGAGACTGCACCTTTCAAAGGTGCTGATATTCCCCGCCAGGGACAAGTCGAGGGAATAGGCTGTGTCGGGTGGACAATATCTCCCAGCCAATGGATCTCATCCAGGCACCCATCCCAACAATATGATTAATTTCCAAACACCAAGAATTATGGAAATAAGCTACAACCTTCCTGTCAAATCCCTCCTTTAATTAGTAATTTGTTTAATGTTAAATATATGTTATATTGTGAGCTACGGTGCCTTGTGCTGTTACTTTTTTGTTGTTGTTCATTTTTGTAACATATAGCTTATTCTTTGAATAAATATTGTTTAAACTGAGAGGAACAAGATCATCCATTTCCAAACACCAAGCATTATGGAAAAAGGGCCATAACTCTAAAAACATTGATGAAATTCACTGAATATCGAACTCATTCAAGATATTCTCATAGTGAGTGCCCATCCGCATCCGTCCATGTAATTTTCAAATTAAGCACTTAAAAAAAAAAAAAATTTCAAAACATTTCAACAAAACCATATCATGAGACCCACCCTCATTGGAATGAGTGGTCACATGATTTAGTTCCACTGAATTTTTTTTGAGAAAACTGTAAAATAATATATCAAAAATTTAATTTTCATATTCTGTTCATTTGGTAAAGGGTTAATATATTAGAGAACACCCTGCAGAGTGGTAATAATTCTATATAACAGGCTTGACATAAATATCTCCTTATTCATGTACTGAGCGAATACATTTCTCCCGACTGGTTAACACTAAAAACTGTTTCTACCTATACCAACTGTCATGCCAGTGACATCAATGAACATACACAATGATATTATGGCACAATGCTTTCAGGGCCAGATTATGATTTGGTAGGCCCTTGGGCTACATATACTATGACTGTGAGGCCCCCAGTGATAATTAACAAAAGCATGCAATGCAGAATTCCCAAAATGTGTAGGATAATGTAAATTCAAATTTCATCACAGAACAATGCTAATCTACCCTCTATCAGCACTTTTGTCTTTGGTGCAAGCACAACCTCAAAGCAATAACGAAAGAAAAAGAAAGAAAGTTTCGATGGAATGAGTGATTTCTTGTACAGGCCCACAGCGAGTATGAGATCATCTCATTGTAATCAGGATTGCCAGTGCCAATCAATTGGAATAATGGGCAAAAAACAAATATCCAGTATATTATGCAGTATATTAATTGAGTCCTTTTAAAGAGATAATCCAGCATACTTATACTTTCATTCTGCATTTACAAATGAAGTAACTTTTCACAGTAAATTAATTTCACTTAATCTCTGGGGGCCCTCGGCTGGCAGAGGCCCCTGGGCTGCAGCCCATAAAGCCCATGCCTTAATCTGACATTGAATGCTTTCATTATAGTGCAAATTAATGACAGTTTAACTCTTAAAAAGCTGTGTATTTTTAAGAAATATGTTTATCAAATCTAGTCATGGCTGCTGTAAAGCAGCCATGACTAGATTTGATAAACATATTTTTGGATATAAATTTTTGGGACAAAGTTAATTAAAAAAAATATGTGGTCAAAATATGATTAAATTCACGGTGGAAAATTTGTTTAAAAATGCAAAAATATTGTTTATTTTTGTGGCAAGAGATTTGCTGTTCTGAGCAAGAGTATCTGCCATCAGCATGCAGTAATTTCATCATTTGCTCACTGATGTCAAAATAAAAAAAAATTCGAGTACTACAGTTTTCCTATAATGCAATTAGCAATTAACCAATTTAATCTCGTGTGACAGAGCTTGATGAATTTCTTGTCGCATTGTGGAAAAAGGTTTTGACCTCAGTGTTCTGGGGTTAATGTAAAGTAAACATTTTTATTGTTTTTATTTGTTTATACTTGAAGATAACACAAGACATTATAGAATAAAAAAAATAAATACACAGTGAGTCAAAACAAAGTTTTTTATCCCACTGATAGCATTAATTAAAAAACCTTCTCACTTAGGTTTGTGGATTACATATTTAATCGTGGGGAAAAAAAAAAATTATTTTGACACTATATACTTATTCTATATCTCCACATCCCATATGACATTAGAAAAATCCAAATATTTCACTGAGTAAAAAATAAGCTGCAAAAAGAAGTTTTAACACACATTCATTGAATCCAAAGTTGTTTCTTTTGAAAGCTGTTCCTAACAGCTTTCTATAGAATGCTACCGGTATTGTATTATCAGTATGAGGAGTGGAAGACATCATTTCTTTACTTATGTTCACAATTTCATTATTCTGATATCTCCTGTGCATCAAAAATCTACAAAAACTGCCAACTCAGGCAGAGTCCTTTTGAGATATTCTGTCCTTCCACAAGATCACAGATTATTTTAATGCAGTTATTTCAGACAGTACATCAGCCATTCTGATTTTTTCGCCTGTTTCTTGATCTGGATCTTGTTCTGTAATATTTTATCTGAAAAAAAATTCTTTCCATTTACAATCAAAGCTCTTATTGTTTGCCAGTAATCCATTTTCAAGTTCAGCATGGCTGCCGTGGACTGGTTTCCATGGGAAGGTAATATTTCCATAACGTAATAATATTAGATTCCAAACACTTTTATAGGAATAATCATTAAAAATTTAATTAAGGGGACGTCCAATATAAATTTGGTCAAATTTCAGGTAATTTTCTCCAATGTCCCGAGAAGGTCAGAAAGGAATAACCCCAATAAATTATGTATCAATTTGTTTGTAATGAAACATAGATTTTGTGGAAGCTAATATTTGCCATGGAACCATTACCATGTGGCAGAAAACACTGCCTGAAAGTCTGCTATGGCATAAGTAAGAGACCAGATGTTATACAATAAAATACCTTGAATTTATTGAATAGTTAAATTCTGCAATCCTACAGACTCAGAGATATCTTTTTCTCATTCTTGCAAGGAATGGACTGTGAGACCAACTGTAAATTCGGATGCCTACATTTCAAAGGGGCTGCTATTTTGCTTGTGTTTGTTTACCTTTTATGAAGTTCACCAAGGATCAAATCCACACAGTTCAGAAGAACAAGTATGGAGTCATGAGAGAGTGCATCAATGAAAAATGTTTAATGTGGCTTTTGTGAGCCTGCTGTGACCATACCCTCCACAATCCTGTGCCATTTTACATGAGATCTGTATCAAATTGGTAAAATACAATGAGATTGATACACCCAAAAAGGGTAAATTGCCAAACTTCCTCATTTAGTATTATATGTGTCTATTTCTGGGGTTGCATGAGCAAACACCGCCGCCAAGAGTGTCATTTGAATGTTCAAGTGTGGCCAAAGCAACCAAAAATGACCTGTCTTGCATGCAGAATACTTTCACCAATTGGCTTCACTTAGTTAGAAATCCTGGCATCTAATTAATTTATGAACATGATTTGGTGTGCTTCATTTGTTTTGGAACTATCAGCCTTCTGTAGTTGCTATTTAGGGAGGCTTGACTGTTGGTTTCTCAGGAGATTTAAGAACATTAATAACTGATCTGCTTACCAATACTAATTTTATAGGTGAAGGGTTACCAGCCTGAACAATATCGGAATTGTGTTGGTTATTAAATTCATTTATCTGAACACTTATGACATGTTGTGGTCTCATTTCGGTAATTCATGTGATTTCTGTCTGCCTAACGGATTTTTTCTATTTCTGTCCTCAGAGTGTCAACACACAGATTTTTGCAACCTTTTGGTGCAAACAGCACTCAAAATCGACATTGATCCGTCTTATACACAATGCGGTTGTGCGAGGGAGATATTTAAATTTCGATGGTACAACATTTCGCTATATTTGGTGAACAGGAAGAAACCTCTCTGATAATTCTCTTTGACACTGGTCTTCTTTTTTCGTAGCAGATTTCATCAAGCCTTCTTTACGTCACTAATATATTTCCTTGACAGTAAAATTATTTCTCGTAAATATACAATTGTGAGGACTGTAATGAATGTTGATGTGAAGATATTTTTGTTTCAAATATAATTTTTCACTTTTATGTTTTGATCATCGCCACCAACCATATAATAGTAGTTCGAATCGTATTAATCCCTTGCTGACACTTGCATCACATTGTACAGTTTCTGAACTCAACAGCATTACTATGGACTGTATCTTGCAATTATCACATTGTCAGTTGAATATTTTCCTTTAAATGTGTTGTGAGTTGTACATTACACCACTTCCCAGATTCAAAAACAGCAGTATAATGTTTGAAGATTTCAGAGTGTGGAAAATCAAATCATTTCCCAACTTTGCCCAAAACCCCATGATCATAACAAACATGTCACCCATACAGAATCAAGAATTTGTGGTCATCCATTTTCCCCTGAGTGTTCTCACCACATTGGTGATGAAATGATAAATATGCTTTCTCCAAGTATGGAGTGTGGAGTCTTTTATTTACAACTCAAACATTGAAATTACCGATCTATTCCTTGTTAATCCTGATGGTTACTTATGTGGCTGGCAATTTCTTTGTCATCAAAAGCAAAAAAATAAAAAACATTTTTTGAAAAAGTGGATAAATTCAGGTTTTGTATACTTTTGCCATTATTTTGGTATACAATATGTCATTATTCACTGCTTTAATTCGTATTTAGGGCATTGTGGAAATTTTCAAAAAAATGCCCAAAGTTACAGTACGTGGAGAGTGGATTGTAACTAAATCACCCGTGGAGTGGAGTTACCACCCAATCTATAACTTTCAAATTGTGTACATGTCGACAAAAAACACAAGCAATGTTTCAGCCAATGGACCTCCGGGTTTAACCCGGAGGTCCATTGGCTGAAACTTTGCTGGTGCTGGTTATGCTTTGCAGCAAATTTGCAATTATTGCCTGGGTGGAATCTCCTCTCTGTGGGTGATTTAGTGATAATACACTCTCCATGTACTGTACATTGGACAACCCCTTAATGAAGCACTGGGTACTACCTGGTGCTTCATTAATTAAAAATTTGATGATTTTTATGGCCTGGTAAATGCATATGTGGACATCACTGCCCACAAGTGGATTATGACCAATCCACGGCAATTGTACTGTAGCAACTGGTCAACTGCAATTTTCAGGCCTCAACAAAGTAGAAGGCTTTAGGTGGGCCAGGGCATAGTCAGGCTAAATGAAGTGGTGGGTTGTGTCTGGTGCTTCATTAATTAAATTTTTGATGATTATTCCTGCAATTAGTGTTTGGAATCTGATACTTTTTCATCTGTGGAAATATTGCTCATACATGGAAAGTGACTAGTGTTCAACCGATTATCGGAACCGGGCACCACAATTGGCCAATTGTGGGCAATCGGATGAGAACGGCAACAGCTCCTGGAACATCGGTTCAACCAATTGTTGCCAAGCATTTTGTATTAATTCATTAACCGCATTTGTTCAGTTGTTTATGTAAAATGATGTCAATGATACCAATAAACAAAGTTGAGAAACAACCACAATGTGTATTCTTAATCTCTCTAGACACTCCTTTATGGGATACATGTCTTAAACAACATGTAAAGCTTTTTACAATTGAGAGTACTTGCGGCAATTGCTAGTTCATACCAGAAAAGTGAAGGATGCACTCCACTGACTCTGAGAGCCATGTGTGCTGCCCAAGTGTGCACAACTGGTAATTTTACTGCAACCCCAGTCAGTGAAGGTTAATACTGTTAAAAATGTTCTGTTTAATGTAGTTCTTTCGAGCCTCAACTTGTCTAGTAGTGAACAGTATTACAATCAGAATTGGCATCGGAATCGACAGATTGTAAGCTCAAATAACCAGTAATCGGCCAGCAACCATTTTTGGTAATCGGTTGAACACTAAAAGTGACCAGTCCACGTTGGGCGTACTGCATCATACACCAGATTGGTCATGTTGGGCTCCCCCAACTTCCTGAATCTGGTAATGCTGCCATCGATTTGTATGACCGACTATGTATCTGACATAAATACAAGCATTAAATCTAGTCTCATCAGATGGTACATGGTTGTTAGCAAGAGCAAATCTATATCTAAGATTCCAATCCAGATGAAACTGTCCAGATTGGAAAAATTATTGAGGAGGGGTTGGAGTAGGTTGAGGGTGTCATCCCCCTTTTAACCCCACTTGGCAACACCACTGACAATATCCAAAGATAAGATCTGAGGTGAAAAGTGCCTGTATTTCAGTTTGGACAGGTGGGATTCTACAGTATTGTGGGCAGATAATTAGATAGAATACTTCCATAAAACTGCGAACCAGTTGCAACCTGGTTGAAATTCTCGGTCTGCTTTTGTAATGACAGAATTATATAAGATCTGATTGATTTTTTGGGGTTTAATGACACTTTTGAAAGCCAGAATTGTCTTGTGTTGGGCAGTTATTTACTGGAGTTTAATGACACTTTTGAAAGTCAGAGTTGCCTTGTGTTGGGCAGTTTTACAGGTAAAGGATGCTATTGTAGGTATCGCGGAACTAAATATTGAAATTAGAGTTAACCGCCTTAAAATGTTGTACTCGGAAATGATGCAATCTCTATAACCAATATAGATGTCTAGTACTAATGCTGTCATGGTTCCCATGATACAGCACAAATTTACAGAGACAGTTGTGCAATATTGCTCTTTCCCTGAACCAAGTTCCCCCCACTCCCACACATATTTAACCCTTCTGCTGATGATAAACATTTGGAAAGACTGAACAGCATGTTTTTAGAGGCTGAAGTTAGTATCATACACTTTCAGTTTCTTATGATTTACTTTTACTTTGAGACTGCAGCACTCATGGTCCACCGAGTTATTTTTCAATTTAACAACCTTGCCCTGGCTCTTCCACTATATCTTTCATTGTATGTCATTCAGTACTCTCATGTAGACCTCCTACACGTGTGACTGCAAGCCTATCTGTTTCTTTGCATGTCTGTCTCTTCATCAGACATGGTGTTTCTTTGCTTTTAATTTGCCTGGATCCACATTTTCAATAACTGGCAGCTGACTAACTTTCACCATCCCCCCCCCCACACACACAAGTATATTAAACATCAAATACCACTATATTCTTGAAGCAAATATCTGGTTCATCCTCTTTGGAAACATATTTTCTACAATTTCATGCTTTTTGCCAGAATGGGTGTCTGTGGGGATTAAAACAAAGGTCATGAAAGTGCACTTATGGGAACTTGCAGCAGAAGCAGAGCACTATAGAATCAATATTTGATGGTTTTAGGCATACTACCAGTATTATAAGATATCACATTAGCAGGTACTGGTCATTCTTTTGGAAAAAAACACTGTTTTAGATTTTGTCAGTGCCATACCAATGACTCGATGTGCCTTTACTGAGAAAACTGAGACTTTTTCCTTTACAAAAATTGCAAAATATTCATCAAACATTATGTGAAATGTCTTCAGAAGCCAGAATGTGATTTAAAAACTATTATGGATGGGAAAGTTCATATCACAGTAGGTTTGTTTTGGGTCAATATCAATTAATTTATGAATTATATCATAGACTTTGATGAAAGGGGGCATACCGGGGGTCCTATTCAGGGCTATATTTTACTACATCAGATGGTAGAATAAAATTTGACATCAGTTTTTAGGATAAAACAGAAGAGTCCTTTTATATTGGTGAAATATATAGCTGAATCCCCAATTTTGTAAACAAAATTGACATCCATATTATTCCATGGGGGATGAGACACTGTTTTGCTTGCAGTATGGTTAAATGAGACAGATTTTTTCCCAAAATATTTTGTGCTGAAGCAGATTATAGTTTTATTTTGGGATCAGGGTAGTTTTTTAAAGAAAGCTGTAAATTCTCATCCCTCTCAGTTAATTTATAAAGTAACAGGATAGAAAAATCTTTTGGAGGCAATACCAGTTTTCAAGCCCATTTGACAATGTTTGGACAGTTTTCCTTAAAAGAGCAAATTTTCCACGTTTTTGACTCAGCCAAAGCCAAAAGTTGAATTTTAATGCAGAAATGACTCTTTTATCTTCTGGAAATGGTAAAATGCCTGTTTGGTGTGGTTGGGGATGATTATAGGTATCACAAAACTAAATATTGAAATTAGAGTTAACCGCCTTAAAATGGTGCACTCGGAAATGATGCAATCTCTAAAAATAAACAGCCTTGGGAAAATATATTGTTTCAATAAACGTTTGAAACATTCTATTGACATCTTGCATTATTGTTGAATATTCCTGATAAAAAAGAGGGTGATTTGATGACTTTTGGACCTACAAAAATACAATTTACTTTTTGTGTGTTTTTGTAGGGAATTCCTTGAAAAATATGTTCATGTGACCGGTACTTCCCTTTGTGTCAGTTTTTCTCTCTTATTTGTTGCATGACCCCCTGTTTTCGGATCAGAAAAAGTTGTCTGAAGGGCTATACTTGACAGAGATATTTGTATACCAAAATTAAAGAGATGCGATCATATTTTTTTCCATCTGAACGTTATAATGGTCTAGTGTTGAAACGACTAGGGTATTTTGTAGTCGACTAGTCGATCGCTAATAGTCGACTACTAGTCGGCACCTAATATAAGGTTAGAACACAGGGTTTTTTTTGGACCGACGAGAGAGGCCGAATATCGGCCCCATTCCCAATCGAAAATAGTCACTTTTTCCCCAATTTGCTCCCCAAAATTACCAATTCATTGTAGTTGGGAATTCATTTCTGTGTGACCAGTCGATTATTTTCAAGTGACAAGGACCGAATATTTGGCAGTGGGATTCACAGTGTGAATTGTTTCAGTGCGAAGGGTATTCACATGTGTTGTTTTGAAACTGTTTTAACAATGTCGTGGAGCGTCCTTGACCGTGTTCTCCCAGATGTCACTCTAAATTAGGTCCCTTGATGTGCAACAATGATAACTGATTGACTTGCAGTGACGTAAGTCAAAGTGACAAAATGCATCGCTACCAAGCATAACTGCTCACGAATGGTGCCTAAATTTCATTACCGACGGATTCCGTGCTTCTTAAAGCATGTTACCGATTTTTAGGTAATTGTTTCAATTCATGGCATCAGCAAAGTGCATTTTTTCAAGTTTATTCTCATCCGTAGTCGTCTGTCTGCAACTGCTCTTGACTCCGTCGGCGTTTGCTGTCAGTGGCCGACCACTGAGTTTACCGTATATGCCCGTGTATAAGTCACACTTTTTTACCTGAAATGTTATGTCAAAATCGGGGGTTAGTCTTATAAATGGGTACGACTTGTTTCAGAGAATTTTCAGGGGACTGACTTCTTCGGACAAACGTTGTTCCTACCGTTTGTCAATTGTATAACAGACAGTACAATCGTGTGGTTTTGACTGAGTGCAGATTCACCAAAATTATTTTCATTTTATTTCAGTTTAAATTCTTCAGAAAATAAATTGCCAATAAAATATTATGTGTGTTTTCTGTTACTTTTATCCATAAATAATAATAAAGAAGTATTCTATTTAGTCGTTGTTGTTCAATTGGCCCATGTGTTTCAGTGCGTGTACCGGAAATCAACAGGTTTGTGGGGCCAATATGGATTGGGGCCAATATGGATGAAACCATAAAAAATACAAAATCATCAAAATAACAATGAAAAAATAAATAATAACACATTAAATGTATGCAAGCAATACCTGGAGAGAAGTATTTATTTATTCCATGAACCCCAATTCACTGATGTGTAATGTCCGGTTATAAATTATGCACACGTGCACCAGGTAAAGTTAGTTTCAATAGCACCAACAATGCTTAAGTGGGATAACAATTTGAAAACAATTTGCGCTGTAACCTGCGCTTTTGTTGTATTTTTATTGGTTTTTCCAGAACGTTCTGGATAAACAACTTAATCACAACAACTGCGCAGGTTACGGCACAAATGGTGCTCTGATTCTGAAACTATGAAGTTTCAGTCACAAACGAGTGTTGGATTTTCTTCACAGGGATGAAGACATTGGGGTGATAAACAAACAACGAAAAACAAATAAATGCGAGTATTTTTTAAATCTTTAATAATAATTTTCCTTTATTCTTTTATCTTATTCACCACGTGGTAACTTGTGAAAACTTACCTATTTCCGTTGCATCCCAAATTGACAAAACGTAACTTGCAACTAATTCTTTTTCACTGCATATATTTAAAAATGGGGGTGTGACTTATACATGGGCTTTAGGCAAAAGGGAGGAATTCCAAGTGTGAGTTTGGGGTGCGACTTATACACGGTCTCGACTTATACATGGACATATACGGTAATCTACAAAATATATGTATCTGTGGAAAACGGCGACTAGTTGACTAGGAAATTGCTAATCGATTATCGGCAGAACCCTTGTCGACGTTAACTAATTGTTTCAACACTATAATGGTCGCCTATAGGAAAATATTTAGTTCCGTGATACCTGTACCCAGAGAGAGAACAGAGCAGTGGTGAGCAACTGTCAGTCTCCCCAACATACTAACTCTGCAACAAGCAGGGTTAGCACTGGTTGAAGGTAAGTGTACCATGTGCCATTGATAGGCAGTATTCCACAGGTCAGCGTGCCACCATGCCCTACATGGGATGTACAATCAGATGAAATAAATCCAAATCATGTTTTGTATCAAGTTTTTTTTTCAGTTTCTGAAACCTGTAAACTAAAAAAAAAAAAGCCTAAGGCTACACAAAATAGATCTTCTGTTTCTCAGGCCATTATTTGTAAAATTGCATGCGGGCGAGCGGTTTTTTATTTTATTTTTTATTTCAGTAATTACTTCTTTGCATCAAAAGTTCATGTTCTTGGTTTTAGGTCTCATAATCTACAGAATGGCATGGATGGTGGTGTATTTCATCCCTTGAGTCCAAGAAGGCTTAGCAATGCTAAAGCATTGCAAAGCCTTCTTGCACTCAAGGGACAAATTCATAAATTTTTTTAACTCGTGTAACATAAATTTTTTTTAACTCGGGTAAAATATCAGACATCAACCATTTAATTTTTATTTTTTTTTTTTAAGTTTAACTTGGTTATAAAAAGAGAGCATGCGGCAGCCAAAAGGACCATGCGGGAGGGCCTGAGAAACAGATTTTTTATTTTTTTAGGCCTAAGCCTAGTCAAGAACCACTTAGGAAAAATGAAGAATAGAAAATGCAAATGCTTGGAGGAATTTCTGAAAAAAATAACAAGAGAAATATCTCCTTTTTATGTCCTAACAAATGAAAGTGTCAATGACACTGAAGCTCAACTTGACAAACTTGAACGTGGTAAGTTATAAGTGAAATGGCAAAATTGAAGATCATTGGTTCCAGTGTTATTTGGTGAAACTTCAACATAACAGCATTGTGTGTACACAATGTGAGAGCAATGCATACATTTTATATGTAAACTGTTGGGCTGGCTAAAGGAAGAATGCTGATACACAAATGCAGTAAGTTTAAAGGTCATTGTAAACGGCAACTTTTTTCACAGAAATGAAAGCTTATCGATAGGTCTTATCCAGGGCTCTCGCCTAATGAGCACACAAAGTAAATGAATGCTAATCAATAGCTCTTATCTAGGGGTCTCACCTAATGCGAACACCAAGTTCAAAAACAATCCTATGATAAATGCACCCTGTAGGTCATGTCAAAGAAGAGTGTTGATGCACAAATGCACTAAATTCACAGGTCGTTGCTGACATCAACAGTTTTCGATGGAAATGGAAAGAAAATCGATAGCTCCTATCTTGGTCACCCTGAATAAGCATACCAAGTTTCAAAACAACCAGATAATAAAGATGCCCTCTGAGGCATGCCAAAGGAAGATATTAATAGACAAATGTACAGAGTTTGAAGGTTGTTGCTAGTGGCAATGTTTTTTTTTGGGGGGGGGGGGGGGGGGGGGGTTGATGGAAATTCATAAATATGCCCTGTCGGGAATGCAAAAGGAATAAATTGCTGCTGCACTAAGTTCAGCGGTTGGCGCTAAGGACAACACTTTTTGAGGGAAATGAAAAAAAATCACTAGCTCCCATCTAGAAGTCACCTCGAACAAGCATAACAAGTTTCAAAGCAATCTATTCATAAATGTGCCTATACAGCATGCCAAATGAATATGTTGATGCACAAATGCATCAATCTCAAAGGCCATTGCTACGGCAACATTTTTTTTTAATGAACTTGAGTTTCTAAGCAATTCATTCATAAACGTGCTCTACAGGGCATGTCAAAGGAATATGCTGATGCACAAATGCACTGATTTTAAAGATTATTGCTGCCAGCAATGATTTTTGATAGGAATTAAAGAAAATCAATAGCTCACATCTAGAGGTCACCCCAAACATACATACCAAGTTTCAAACTGATCCATTCATAAATTAACCCTGCAGGGCTTGCCTAAAGAAAATGTTGATGCACAAATGCAATGAGTTCAATGGTAATTGCAAACGGCAACATTTGGCAATGTTTTGCAAGTGAAATGACAGAAAATCAAAGCTCACATCTGGAGGTCACTCCAAACAAGCACCCCATGTTTCAAAGTAATCAAATCATAAACGTGAACTGTACGGTGTGCCGAAGAAAATTGTCGACAGACAAAACTGAAAGTCATTGCTAGAGGGCAACATTTTTTGATGGGAATGGAAGAAAATCTATAGCTTTCATCTAGAAGTCACCCAAAACAAACATACCAAATTTCAAACCAATCCATTCATAAATGCACCCTGCAGAGCATGCCTAAGAAGTTCAAAGATCATTGCTAACAGCAATGTTTCTTGACAGAAATGAAAAAAAAATCAATAGCTCCCATTTAAAGGTTGCCCCAAACCAGCACACCAAGTTTTCAAGCAATCATATTATAAATGTGACCTGTGCAAGTGTGCAAAAGGAAAATGTCAATGCACAAAAGGAAAAAGTTGAAGGTCATTGCTAACGTCAACTTTTTTGACGGGAATGAAAGAAGTTCCCATCTGGAAGTCAAACCAAAAAACATACCAAGTTTCAAAGTGATCCATTCATGAATGTACTTTGTAGGACATACCAAAGAAAAATGCTGATGCACAAATGCATTACGTTTGAAGGTTGTTGCTAACAGCAAGTTTTTTGATGGAAATGAAAGAAAATGGATAGCTCCCATCCAGAGGTCACCCCAAACAAGCATACCAAGTTTCAACAGATCCTATCATAAATGTGGAATGCCAAAGGAATATATTGATGCCTGACTCAACTAAATTCAAAGGTCATTGCCATTTGATAGAAATGGAAGAAAATCGATAGCTCTCATCTAGAGGTCATCCCAAATAAGCAGACAAAGTTTCAAAGTGGTCTGATCATAAATGTGCTCTGTAAGGTGTGCCAAGTCAAATATTGATGCCTAACTAAACTAAGTTCAAATGTCATTGCCAACGGCAAGGTTTTTGATGGAAATGGAAGAAAATCAATAGCTTCCATCTATAGGTCACCCCAAACAAGCATACCGAGTTTCAAAGTGATCCGATCATAAATGCGACCTGTGCTGTAAGCCAGAGGAAACTGTGGATGTGTACATACATCTGTACAGATGGACATACGTGTGTATGGACATCTGTACACCAACGGATGAGAATTGATGGCAATAGCTCAGCTTTACTTCATCAAAGTGAGCTAAAAATGATTCTTTTTGCACAGACTTTTAACATCATGTGATAGCAACAACCTGATTCAGAACAAAAACAATGATCATGCAAAGACCAATATCTAAGGTGAAATACAGGATCACTAATTATTATTTTGATGCAATGAATTTTTAAACTAATATTATTTCATCATGACCTGCACAGCATGTGTAAAGCAATGACTCACTAAACCTTTAACCCTTTACCCAACGCAGACGATATCAAAATTTATTATTTTAAATATCAATTTTTTTCAATTTTTCAAAAAATTTCAACAAAACCATATCATGTGACCCCTCATTGGAATGAGCTCGGCGAGCTTGTTCCAATGAGGGGTCACATGATATGGTTTTGTTGAAATTTTTTGAAATATAATATTTTTTCAACTGCTGAATTTGCATATTACGCAGGCGGATGCAGCCGATTCATTGGGTAAAGGGTTTTAAAGGACTGGGGATATTCATACTATTTAGCTACACTTCGACTGTGGTTTTGCAGTTATTTCCGAGCAAGTCTTGGCTACCTGGAAAGGCAGCCATGACTTGCCAAGAAACAAATACCAAGGTTCTTGGACTATAATGCCAAATCAAGGCTTCTTCTGCCCCCTTTGGGAAAGGGTCAAGGGCCCATGCCATTGGGAAAATTTTTGTTGTGGCGACTCCAATTGGGAATTTGTTTTGGAGGGGAAAAACATACAAAGACTAAGAAATTTTACATTCGAATTGAGTGGAGAACATTATGACCGATACCTAAGCAACTGCATAAATACTACAACTAGAACTATCACTGAAGGTGATTAATACCCCCCGCTTTGGGTTTTTAGAGGAATGCACTTCTGATCATGTAGGCGAAGGCCATAAGGAAATGTATACATAAAGATCATTTTTTGTTGTTGAAATTTGTATTTGCATGTTAGCGGGGGAGGAATTCGTCACATACAGGTGAATTGTGCACTTGGTGATACCTTCTTGAAATTTGGCACACTGTTAGTGTAGGCTATGAGGTTCTCAAAAACGATCGGCTACAAGTTGACACCGACCGGTGGCGACCAGTAGCGGCACAATCCAAAATGGCCGCCAGCGGCTGAAGGGAACCTCCTTTTCGACGGTCTACCGACTATACATCCGATTGTAAGGGCGCGAAAGTGAACTCTGATCCACGCACGTGTTGGAAACAGACGTGGGAGATGATGTAGAATAAAACGAGATTCTCTATACGGACGCATCAATTTCTTGGAACTTGAAAAGAGCGTTGTTTCTCCGGGATCAGCGTCATTCAGGCAAACCTGAATGACGCTGATCCCGGAGAAACAACGCTCTTTATGAAGCAGTCTCTTTGCCATACAATCTCTTGTTTGGCGTAATTCCGCAAGCAATTCTGATTTGTCTGTCGAAATTAATTCGAGAACGCGATTGTTCACAAAAATCATTCACAGAATGAGTGAGAATCCTCTTCGTGTACGGACTAGTACTGACTGGGAACGTTGTTGCTTTTGCCAGCAAGACAGTTCCAAGAAATTGATGCGTCCGTATAGAGAATCTCGTTTTCATGACGCCTATAAAGCTATTGAGGAAGACATAACGCGCTTCCTAGATAATGGCGTTGAGCTTCCATATAATTTGACCATTGATTGTTTGATGAGAGAGAGTGATGAGTGTATGTCGATGTCACTGTTGACGAATAAGGCAATATATCATAAGACATGCCGTGACAGTATTCGGACTCACATCGTACAGCGCGTGCTACACAAGCGAGAGCGAAATGAGGCAGTGGCATCCTGCTCCACGCTGAGTCCTAAAAGAACACGGACAAGTTTTGAATCTGGCTGTGACAGGAAACTGCCCCAGTGTGTTTATTGTCACAAACGCGAAGGTGACAGCAGTGAGCCTATTTGCAGATCAATGTCTGATAACAATAAACTCAAAATTATGGCAAAGGAAGCCGAGAACTGGGTTGTTTTTTCTCGGGTCAATGCAGCATTTGATTCCGCTGCTAGTGATCTTTACTATCACAAAACCTGTTATTGTAAGCTTGCCAATGAAGCACGAGCGGCTAAATCTAAAAAGTCGAAGAACGCCGAACATTCCGCGTCAGGCCTGCCCTATGACCCTCTCGTTATGGCAGAGCTCATAACATTTGTTGAACACAACGATTCCGCGATGAAGCTTGTCGATCTCAAGAATCTGTACAGTCGGAGGTTGAAGCAAGTCGGTTCTGATTGGCTTAGTGAAGAAATACATTCCACTCGATTCAAAGAACATTTGTTGCAGAAATTGGGCGATGGCTGGGACGCCTTCACACAGGGTAGAGATGTGTTTATTTCAAGTAGGTTTCGAGTTGGCTCCTTGTTGTCCGAATCTTTAACTCGTATAGTGTCTGAGGAAGAGGCAAAAAAGATAGTTGATGTGGGTCTTCTTCTGCGTAAACACATACTCATATCTCAAGCTCCTTTCACGGGATCATTTTCATCTTATTGCTTGAGCGAGCCTGTACCCAACTCACTCCTGACTCTTCTTAGAGTTCTACTTGAGGGCACATGTAGTATACAGAACTTAGGCGATGATGAGACTGTTAATGCCAAGACTCGAGTGGCTTGTACTATTTCACAGATGTTGATCAGCAATTCAGCGAAACGCTCCGAACATGCACAAAATGTTCACCAGAGACGTGACAGAGAAACTCCAATGCCTCTTTATGTGGGTTTGAAGTTGCATGCCCATGATCGTATGAAAAATCTTATCAGAGATTTTCATCAAATGGGACTCTCTGTCTCTTATGATCGCGTAATGGATGTTCGCAGGAGTTTCGCGAGAGCTGTTTCACTGCGGTTCAAGAACGAAGGTGTTGTAGTCCCAGCTAACTGCAAACGTAATGTTTTCTCGATAGGAACCACTGATAACATTGATGTATCTGGTAGATCTGATATGCATGGTACGTCCATCACACTCATTGGTCAACTGAGCAGGGACAATGTGGGTACTGATCCCCCACCACTGAGTTTAGATGTTCCAGAAGACACACAAATTGAACTCCCAGACGACTATGCATTTGTTCCTTTCGTTGAAGACTTTGGTGGGGACATCAGGCTTGAATCTCCAGATGAATGTAATGTACGGCCCAATGAATATGCAGATTTGAACGTGGGAGAGAATGACTGGTTGTCTCATGTGTCACAGATCAGCAATAAAGGGAAGGTTGATGGCAGCTGGCAGCTTGATGAAGTCCCTGTGACCTTTTCAGGCTTCTTTTCAAAACATGAAGATCAAGACAATGTCAAACCTCGTGCAGTTATTGGGGTATTCCCTGTTTTCAGTGAGCAGAAAGCGGACTCACTCAGTATGCAGAAGCATGCTATGTATGTGGTCAGGGAAGCTACTGCTTTCGTAAACCCCGGCCAGATACCTGTCATTGAAGGTGACTGTCCGTTGTATGCCAGGCAGAAAAAATGTCAATGGCTGTTCCCAGAGGAGATAGGTGAGGATCGAATGGTGTGTATGATTGGATTCCTGCATCTTGAAATGTGCACCCAAGAAGCTGGTGGTAAGCTTATGGGTGGTTCTGGTTGGGAGCGAATGTTTCACCTCGCAAAGATATTCACACCCGGTGTAGCATCATCCCTACTTGGTGGGAAACATGTCAAGAGGACGCGACAGGCATATCTTCTCACTCTAGCTTGGCTTGAGATCCTCAGAAAGAATGCTTATGAGATTTACTGTCAGCAGACTGGGCCCCATGAGTCATTTGAAATGTGGGAACAGAGGATTCTTTCACAATCTCCAACTGCGCGCTATTGGGGTGAAATCGTTCGGAACTTTCTCTTGACAAGCTGTCAATTCGTTCGGAACCAACGAATCGGTAACTGGCCTGGTACACTGTGTTCTATCGATGAGTTGTGCAGTTACTTTTTTGCCCTAGGACATACAAATTATTGTCGGTGGGTCCCCGTATTTCTGAGAGACATGTCTCAGCTACCCAGGCGGCATCCTTCAATCCACAACAAATTCATGGAAGGCCATTTTGTGGTCCAGCGTAGTGAGAGGAAGTTCAGTATGATGGGTTTAGATCAGAGCCAAGAACATAGTATCCAACTACTCAAAGAAGACAGTGGTCCAAAAGGTCTCTATGGCCAGGCTGAAGAGAAAGTCGTTATTGAGCTTTCAAGGTCAGAAGTTCTGCGTGTTATAGATGAGTATGAATATGCAAGTTTCCACACAACATCATCAGATAACACGGAACACCCGGAAAGTTCGGTATCAGAGCAGAAAAAATTTCTGAATCAATTGAAATCTCTCCTCGATCTGGTGAATCAGGGACTCATTATCAACCCTTATGATGAAACTAGTGGTCAGCTGGTGACATTAGATACTGGTGAATATATGGACCCCGAAGTTAGTAAGAGTTTACGGTCATTACCCGAAAGGGGCAAGCATTTATATTCCACTTTCTTGAAGGAAAGGCTTGTGGAATGCACCGTACCCCTGAATGATGTTATTCCCAAGGCAAATATATATACCTTCCTTAACCCACCCCCAGCCAACCTGGACAAAGGCCGAGACAAACTCATGTCAAGTAAAGCAACTGCCGCAATAGTTACCCAGATGTTCGTTTCACTGCAAGCCCGGCCTGATTCAAACATGGATGAGTTTTTCATGCACGAGAATGCACGTGATCCGCCAGCATTATCCGATAGAGGTAAGCTACGGAGTGGGACAAAATCTCAAATTCTCAATTGTTTACCAGCTATTCCTGCACAAGGGAAGAATTCAGCAGCTAGACAAGCTTCAGTTGTCATCTTGGATATGCCTGCTGTAGTCCATGTAATCAAACCACAGAAAGCGGATCTGTTTGGAGAATATGCTCGATTGCAATTATTGCCATACATCGAATCTCTGATTAACACGAACACCACAAGGGTTGATGCGATCTATGACTGTTACCCCGAAGGCAGTTTGAAGAATCAGACGCGAGCAAAACGCCTCGGTGAGACAGCAGTTAGGTTGATACGGGTGTCCGAGAACGTCCCTTTACCTAAAGGGAAGAATTGGCAGGCATTCTTGAAAGTTAGTGAGAATAAAGACGAATTTTTCAAGTTCCTGTCTGCTGAACTGCTGAAATTAACATCAACATCCGAGTACCAGTTGTTAACGACATCAGGAGAATATGTACTATGCAATAAGGATGTTAGCTTATGTGACATATCTCCATCGAACCACGAGGAAGCAGACACGCGCATGATGCTTCATCTCAACCATGCAGTCTCACAAGGTCACAAAATAGCTTTTCTTCGCACGGTTGATTCTGATGTCGTCATTCTGTCTTTGCACCATTTCGCAACATTCCGTGACCTTGGACTCAGTGAGCTGTGGATTGGGTTTGGAATTGGAAAGGCATATAAAGATATGCCAATTCATGAGATAGCTTCACAACTTGGACCTGATTACTGTAAGGCCCTGACTTTCTTCCACGCCTTCACAGGTTGTGATGTAACATCCAGCATGCTCGGCATTGGGAAGAAGACAGGATGGAATGCATGGATGAATTTTCCCGCATCAACTGAAATGATGATAGAATTGACTGAGAATCCGCAAGTCTTTTCAGAGGATTCCCCTCATATGCAGCATATCGAAAAACTCACCATACAGATGTACAGTAACAGTTGTGTCAGTACACGTGTCAATGATGCGAGACGGCATATGTTCACACATGGCCTTAAGTCTATGGAAAACATCCCGCCCACCAAAGCAGCTCTGTATCAACATGTAAAAAGGGTAATTCTTGTGTCATCTTTCATTTGGCATCGTGCTCTGCAGAAACACTTATGTGTGCCAGACCCATCACAGTACGGATGGGAGTGGAATCCACGTCTCAATATTCTGGTCCCATTTTGGACTCACCTAGGAGACGCAAGTGCTGAATGTGCACTGATGCTCCACTGTAGTTGTGCCAAGGCCTGCAAGGGCAATTGCAAATGCTTGAAAGCTGGATTAAGGTGCACACCTTTGTGTAAGTGTGAAGGTGGCTGTTGTAACAATATTGAGTAGTATACTGTCATGTTAGGACCAGTCATCTCCTATTCTGGTATTTTTTTTTCCATTTTCGGCCAGTTAACACATGTCATGTTTCTAGTTGAGTTGATTTTGCTAACAAATGTTCATCCCATGTGGCTTGCTACATTGTCCGGGGTATAGGAATACAGTTTTAGATTTCGGAAAATAGTCTGTTATTTACTGCACAAGACGGTGTTAATTCATGCATAGCATGATACAATATCCCCAACTATTTTGCCTCTGTACAACAGTTGATACCTTCGTTCACCTGTGTGTTCATCTATGGTATCCTTGTCTTTCTCTGGCCATAGGCCACATGTGACTAGTCAGTTCCTACTCCATAGCAAATCAACTTGGAAATCCTTCATCTTGTAGCGCACTCATGTCTCAATGAATCCATACCTGAGTTGATCTAATAAATCTAACGTAAGGTATCAAATTGCCATACCGGATCATATTTCGATAAGTTATTCGCTAAAACATTTCGACCACTCATCGACATCAAAGGTCATGTTTTGGCTCCCAGTGGTGGCTATATCTCTATATCCCTGGTAAAGTAGCATACCATGAGGGATGGGCATTAAGTGTCGGCAACATTAATCCTGACTTGGAACACACCACATCTTAACTGGCCGAAAATGAAGAATACTACTTGTAGTCAAAAAATATTCCTGTACCTCGAATGACTGCAAACATACACTCACCCCTTCTAGTCCCATTTTGCCAATGTTCTATACTGGCAAGATAACATTGTATAATTAACAACGGGAACTAATGCATCCCGAGTTCATTCCAGCACTGCCCTTGCTGGCAGACGTGTCGCTATGGTGTTGAGATTGAACCAGAACTCCTCTAGAAATTTGATAGTTTTATTTTCTTAGAAAATAAATCTATCGAAAATGCCGGAAGTTGAGAATAGACTGTCACTTTAATTGGATTATCAAATGTCCAAGTATCCCCACTGCTGCATACTATCGAGTACCCTTGTTCATGTGTTGACAGGAATCTCTCATACCATGTTCATTTGACCATTGCATTCCCGAGAAACATTCAACACTAATTTATCTACGGACGGACGATCATACTGACAGTCAGACACACAGACGCACACATCGACGGAAATTCTGATCCCATTATCCATTAATCTTCCCCCCAACTTGTTCCAAGGGCTTCACTCCATCATTCACATCAATTACAGCACATGTATGGTGTTAGGTTTGGAGCTTCAGTTGTGCGATCGGCGAAAATAGCTTTTTTTCGATCCGCTTGGCGGCCATTTTGGATTTCGCTGCTAGTGGTGGCTAGAGGATGGTGCCAACTTGTAGCCGATCGATTTTGAAATCTCTGATGCCTACCCTTACATCATGCCAAATTTCAGGAAGGTATCACCAAGTGCACAATTCTAGCGAATTCCTCCCCCGCTATGTGGCCTTCCACAGAACAGCACTGAATACTTAAAGAGTCCACACATATATGGTTTACATTTGGAAAAACACATTTACAATGTGCAACATGTATTCAAAATCGGTTCATTAATGTAGGAGGAGTTGCACACACAAGAATCCCATTTGAAAACCCATAATAAATCCAAGTTAAAGGGAGATAACCTGGTTAAAATTGTCGCAGATCAAAAATTTGGGAATATGCATATGTTCACTTAGTTGTGATAATGTTTGAAAGGTTTCGTCAAAATTGATTGATAAATGTAGGAGGAGTTGCACGCACAAGAATTTCATGTAGAAGCCCATAATAAATCTAAGTTAAAGGGAGATAACCTAGTTAAAATTGCCACAGCTCAAAAATTTTGAAATATGCGCATGTTCACTTAGTAGTGATGATGTCTGTAAACTTTCGTCCAAATTGATTGATAAATGTAGGAGGAGTTGCGCACACAAGAATTTCATGCAGAAACCCATATTAAATCAAAGTTCAAGAGAGATAACCTGGTTAAAATTGTCACAGATCAAAAAGTTTGGAATATGCACATGTTCACTTAGTAGAGATGATGTTTGAAAGGTTTCATCAAAATCGGTTCATTAATGTAGGAGGAGTTGCGCACACAAGAATTTGTTCGAATGGAAAGACATAATAAATCTAAGTCAAAGGGAGATAACCTGGTTAAAATTGTCGCAGATCAAAAATCTTGGAATATGCGCATGTTCACTTAGTAGTGATGATGTCTGAAAAGTTTTGTCCAAATTGATTGATAAATGTAGGATTGCGCACACAAGAATTTCATGTAGAAACCCATATTAAATCAAAGTTCAAGAGAGATAACCTGGTTAAAATTGTCGCAGATTAAAAAGTTTGGAATATGCACATGTTCACTTAGTAGAGATGATGTTTGAAAGGTTTCATCAAAATCGGTTCATTAATGTAGGAGAAGTTGCGCACACAAGAATTTGTTCGGATGGAAAGACACAATAAATGTAAGTCAAAGGGAGATAACCTGGTTAAAATTGTCGCAGATCAAAAATCTTGGAATATGCGCATGTTCACTTAGTAGTGATGATGTCTGAAAAGTTTTGTCCAAATTGATTGATAAATGTAGGAGGAGTTGCGCACACAAGAATTTCATATAGAAACCCATATTAAATCAAAGTTCAAGAGAGATAACCTGGTTAAAATTGTCGCAGATCAAAAAGTTTTGAATATGCACATGTTCACTTAGTAGAGATGAAGGTTTCATCAAAATCGGTTCATTAATGTAGGAGGAGTTGCGCACACAAGAATTTGTCCAGACGGAAAGACGTACGGACAGACGGATTGACATACGGACAGACGAACGGACGTACAGGGCAATTCCTATATAGCCCCCACTTCTTCGAAGCGGGGGTATAATTAAGTTTTATAACAAACAGTCACATGGAATCAAGTTCATGCAGTCTGTGTAGTCTCTGTTAAACTGTTATTATACCATTAAACAAGAACTTGTCATTTGTTTTGAATTTAGACACATTGTTTGGCAAGCAATTTAAATTTAATGTAATCTGGTTCCTGAACTGGGTGGTCCTAAGGCCTCAGAAAACCAATGGTTGTGCATTAAATTTTTGTTTAAGTGGGAACTGAGATTGGGAAATCTAGGGTTAAGAATTGGGAAAAAATATGCCCAAATGTCATTGGGAAAGGGTCATATAAATGGCCGCTGTAGATACCCAAAAGAATCTCTGCAAAGAAACAAATACATTTGGTTCACAGGCAATTAATTTTTCAAATCAATGAGGAAAAGAGGCTTTTATCTTTATTTATTATTCTTTTTGTTTGTTATATTTGTGCACCTTTTTTCAATAATAAATACTGTCCACATATTATTTTTTTCAAATCAATGAGGAGAGATGCTTTTATTTTTATTTTTTAATTCTTTTTTGTTATATTTATGCCCCTTTTTTTAAAAATATAAATACTGTCCACACAATATTTGAGTTATTTTCTGAAGATCAAAGCAAACTGCATGTTCAATTTCTGCCCTTTCTCAAATAACTGTAACTATGTATCTTGTGAAAAATACAAGCATTTGAAATTTAGTCTATGATACTCACATAAAAATTATATCTGTCATTTTGGCAGTTTCTTCCACTATAACGGCCTCTACATTTACATTTGTTTGGTTTTATGCATTTGCCACCATGCTTACATCTTGGCCGACAAAAAGCTGAAATAACGAAGGGATATGGTTAATCATGATACAATGGATTCCTCTTAACTGGTAGAGTGCTAAATTATTTTTGGCCACCAAAATTTGTTCATATGTTTTTGCCTTGTTACAATTTATAGGAGAGTGCCTGTGGGCACTCTCCTATAAATAGTAACAAGGTAAATCTTAACAGACTAAATAAGATCACTTCAATGATAATATGAAGCACATCCACCGAATTCAAGGCCTTCAATTTGCAGCACCAGCACTTAATAGTAAAGCCCAAATATGGGCTTCCAGCACTCTACAAGTTAAAAGGAGCTATAGAATATGTTTTCCTTTCTGAATTCACTTTAAAAAAAATCCCACAATCCAGAATAATGTGTAACTATGTACCACGTAACCAACTAACCCTGAGCATTTTTCCAGCCTTAGTCAAGTGTTTTCTTGTGGTGTGTAATATGACAGCCTATCAACTTATCTTGTGTAATGCCTAGGGTTAGTCAGTGGGGGTTAGCTTACCAATTAACTCTATACATTCCACGGGATTAATTACTTTTTTTGTCTGGTTATAAATATTTGTTATTTATTTATTTATTTATTAGTGTTTTATGTCACATATTTCTGCACAATGGCTAATCATGACCACGACTGTTTTATGGGAGGAGGAAGCCGAAGTACCCAGAGAGAACTACCAAGCAACTGTCAGCTCGCCAACATACTAACTCCACACAAACAGGGTTAGCATTGGTTGAAGACAGGTGCACCATCAACGTGCAATATGCCTTAGTACACAACATCACCGTGCCCCCACGTGGACAATGAGGGTGAAGTGTCTTGCCCAAGGATACAACGCTGTTGCCGCAGGTGGGATTCAAACCATGGGCCTCTCGGCTTGCAGCCAGCAACTCTACCAACTGAGCCACCACGCCCCCAGGTTATAACTTATCAATAAGATCATCTCTATTATGTGACTAACCCTGTGCAATGCACAGCCCAAGAGAGTGTACATTTTCATGTAGAGTGTGATACAGTAAAACCTGTCTTGAGAGACCACTGTCTTGAGAGACCACCTGTCTTGAGGGACCACATCTACCAGGCACCGATTGGTTTTACTCTATAATGGACCTGCTATGGGAGATCACCTGTCTTGAGAGACCACCTGTCTTGAGAGACCACTGTGACCTGGTACAAACTTGTATTTTTATGCCATAATAGACCTGTCTTGAGAGACCGCCCCTTTGAAGACTGAAACCATGACAAAAACTTTTTACCTGTTCTGGAATTGGAAAATCCATTGTGGTTATACTAACATAATTAAAACTATTAAAAGCTCTTAATTGGGTTTCAATTGCTAACTCATTACAGATTGAAATGTTTTTATAAGACCTCTGTGAAAAGATTAGGATTATTGCTGAATAAACAATTTCATACATACCTGAAATGAAGATTTTCAACACTAATTTATTTTTATAATTTTTATAACAGTCCATTTCAATTTGTTACAAAAACTTCATAAAAAAAGAACAACTACAAAGTAATAAGAAAAATCCATTCTTCTCCATTTCTGAATTTTGTGGTTGGTTATTCACGGACTTGAGAAAACCTGAAACCTGTTATGAGAGACCACCTGTCTTGAGAGACCACTTTTGTGTGGCCCAAAGGGCGGTCTCTCAAGACAGGTTCTACTGTATGGCAGTTACCAATTTTTTGTAACCAAAAAGTATGACTAACCCTGTGCATTGCACAGCCAAGAGAATGTTTCATGTAGAGTGTGATATGGCAGTTACCAATTTTTTGTAACCAAAAAGTATGACTAACCCTGTGCATTGCACAGCCAAGAGTGTACATTTTCATGTAGAGTGTGATATGGCAGTTACCAATTTTTTGTAACCAAAAAGTATCACTAACCCTGTGCAATGCACAGCCAAGAGAGTGTACATTTTCATGTAGAGTGTGATATGGCAGTTACCAATTTTGTATAACCAAAAAGTATGACTAACCCTGTGCAACACACAGGGTTAGTTACACTTGCTGGTTGAAAAAAAACTTTGAGAACATTTAACCAAATTTTCTCCTTCAAACTGTAAAGACTTTTTGACTAACGATTTCTTGATTCAAATTTTTTATTTTCATGAACATTTCAATAAATCTAGTCATGGCTGCTTTACAGGGTTAGTCACACTTTCTGGTTTTAAAAAAAATTCATTATTTACTGAGTAACTAATCCTGAACACTGTACAGCCTCAATATCAACTCTTTACCCAACCTAATGGCCAAAACCAGCCAGAACTATTCTCAAAATGTGTTCGAACTCAGCTTGTGATCCCTGATTGGAATGGATTGTGGAAAGATATTTCCAAAAATGAAAACATATTCTATTTTGAATTCATAGGTTGTTTTAATTGGATCTCTCTTAACTCCTTAATGCTGCTGGTGGATATTCCTGCCCAGGACAGGATTTCGCTTGCCACTAAAATAAATAAACTTTGAGAACATTTAACAAAATTTTCTCCTTCAAATTGTAAAGACTTTTTGACTAACGATTTCTTGATTCAATTTTTTTATTTTCATGAACATTTCAATAAATCTAGTCATGGCTGCTTTACAGGGTTAGTCACACTTTCTGGTTTTAAAAAAAATTCTTTGTTTACTGACTAACTAATCCTGTAAACTGTACAGCCTCAATATCAACTCTTTACCCAACATAAGCCAGAACTATTCTCAAAAGGTATTCAAACTCAGCTTATAGTTAGTCCTTTAACTTTAGTTAATCCTATGATTCTTCAATAAATCTAGTCATGGCTGCTTTACAGCAGCCATAATTAGATTTGTTGAAAAATGTTTTGAAAATACTATCATGTTAAGAGTTGAGTGAATAACTCTGTTAATTGATATAAATTACAAACACCAAACCATTTACCATATCTTCAGTACAAATTTGACCTGTTAACTGCATGTAGGTAAAAGAGAAAACTCCTGTTAATTGAATAAAAAATCTTGTAATAGGTTAAGAAATTACCCTGACTATCCTCCAAAATTCCCCTTGTTTATAGATGTATTTCGTCTCAATACATCCAGAACAGACATTTTATCTATTATATCTTCTTTGACAGAGATCAATGACCTCTTCAAACAAGATATTGTGGAATAAATGCTCAGTTTATCTCTAGAATACTCTTGTTAAAAGAATAATTTTCACTCTCAAAGTCTACATTCGATTAACTGGGTTCCATCATACTAATATTCATAGCCTTTATTCTTCAAAATTAAGTATTGAAAATACATAGTGATCTATCAGTTATTCAAATAAGAGGCTCCAAGGGACCAGAAGTCCTCACCTGACAAATATCCTATGAGTCTTCACAAAGAAAGTTATCGATTTTTGAAAAATAATTAGTTACTAATTATTTATAGAGATGGGCAATATACTGAAAAACCAAACTGATACCAATATCATGGGCATACCAAAAAACCAAACCGAACCAATCATTGAATACCAAAACTATCTGAATTTTCAAATTTTCCTACATTCACTATTTGAGGTTTGATAGAGCTGAAGGGTTCATATTTATGAAGTGGCTGATTTTCTTTTTTCAGTTTTATTAACCCTTAGGGGCATGGGCATTTGTCCCAATTCTCACTTGACAACAACCTGTAAAGGTCTGGCTGCTTAGCAGTGATTTCTAGCCAACTCTTGGCTGCCTTATCAGGCAGCCAACACTTGTCTAGAAATCACTCCTCAGGTGCTTTTTCAACTGTCAGCAGGACCTCTTGAAGATGGCATGGTCAGGACACATGCTCTGAGATTGAATACGCCTGAAATTGGGCTTTAAAGGTTGAGGTGTGTTTAGAACAAGTCACAAAATTACTGCAGATTTGACTTGTTTTTGTAACAAAAAGCCAATGTTGTGCTCATTGGCAGTGGCATTTGTGGCACTGTTCTAGAATGATACAAAAATAACTTACTCTCTGTTTTCCTAATGTGAATTCCCCTTTTTACTACATGTGTAAGCAAATCTCAGTCAAGTCAGATACCGAATACCAAACTCAAAATTCCAATACTGCCCATCTCAAATTATTTATTTATCAGATATAAGATGACAAGCTGCAACAATTTGTGAGATATAATGTTTCCCCCACTACCGACCATTTTATAATGAAAGAGGGGGTGATCTAGCACCTGTAAAAATACCTATATTGGCCTAATTTCTACCAACTTGTAAATAATGAAAACAAAGATGTGAAATGTCAGTCAAGCTCTCCCATCACTATTCTAATTCTGTTCAGAATTTTATGCTAGTCAAGGGCTGTTTGTCTAGCCATTTTTCATGTAGTTTGTATGCAGACTACAGCTCAATTAACTGGTAGAGTGCTGGAAGCCCATATTTGGGCTTTACACGGAAGTACAGGTACCACAACTTAAAGGCCTCATAGTCAGAGGATATGCTTCACTTTATCTTTAAGTGAAATTATTTAGTCTGTTAGGATTTGCCATGTTATAATTTATGGGAGAGTGCCTATTGGCCTATTGGTACTCTCACATAAATTGTAATAAAGCAAAGACATGTGAACCAAATTTGATAACCCAAAGTAATTTAGCACTCTACCAGTTAATTATAAGGCCTAAAAAAAATAAAAAATCTGTTTCTCAGGCCCTCCCACATGGTCCTTTTGGCTGCCGCATGCTCTCTTTTTATAACCAATTTAAACTTAAAACAAATTAAAATTAAATGGTTTATGTCTGATATTTTACCCAAGTTAAAAAAATCGATGAATTTGTCCCTTGAGTGCAAGAAGGCTTTGCAATGCTTTAGCATTGCAAAGCCTTCTTGCACTCAAGGGATGAAATACAACACCACCATGCTATTCTGTAGATTATGAGGCCTAAAACTTGAAGAAAGAACATGAACTTTTGATGACAAAGAAGAAATTACTGAAATAAAAAATAAAATAAAAAATCGCTCGCCCGCATGCAATTTCACAAATAATGGCCTGAGAAACAGAAGATCTACTTTGTGTGGCCTAATTCAACATTCCTTTACTCACAGATCACAGAAATACAAAGATATTCTTTCATGCTCAAGTTATATATATTCCAATCAATAAGTATGTAACTCACCTTGAAACCATAAAGATATTAAGACAATTAGTGGAACTACACCCCAGAACCATAGAACTATGGTGAGTCTTCATTCAACTTACTATACTTTGAGTTATTCTGTTTGCCATGCTCTATCTCCTCAGACTCTATGATTATTTATTTATTTATTGATGTTTAAGGTCACATATTTATGCACATTGGCTAATCATGACCGTGACAGTTTTACGGGTAGAGGAAGTTGGAGTACCCAGAGAGAACCACCGAGCAATGACAAGCAGCTGCCAGCTCCCCAACATCGTAACTCCACACTGCAGCACAGGCAGGGTTAGACTGGTTGAAGACATGCATACCATCGACGTGCAGTATGCCTTAGTACACGGCATCATCGTGCTCCCACGCGGGCAATGGAGATGAAGTGTCTTGCCCAAGGACACAGCGCAGTTGCCGCAGGTGGGATTCGAACTGAGGACCTCTCGGCTTGCAGCCTGCACCTCTACCTACTGAGCCACCGCGATCCCACAGACTCTATGAACCCAATCAACTTCCAACTCAGCAGATGTATGTATTTCTATCACATATAACTAAATTGACATGTCTGGCACCAAAGTTTGGAGTATCCCAAAAAATCAGCAATTGTGTTGCATCCTGTGCTATTCCATATACAGACATGAGTTGCCATTAACTCTTAACCCGCTGAGTATTTTCAAGATATTTTTCATCAAACCTAGTTAAGGCTGCTTCATAGCAGCCATGACTAGCTTTGATGAAAAATTCATCTAAATTTAACTCAAGGAATTGTTGGTGAAGAAATTCATCCCATTTACAGAGAGAAAATTTTATTAAATGTGCCCAAATATGAATGTTTATGGTATTTTTTAGATTCGATTGTCTGGAATATTTCAATTGTTCTTTTTCTAACCAGCTGAAATATTCCTGACAATTTAATCTAAGTGTACAGTACGTGAAGAGTGGATTGTAACTAAAACACTCATGGAGTGGAGTATCACCCAAAGTATCACTTTCAAATTCCATACATATGGACAAAAAACACAAGCAAAGTTTCAACCAATGGACCTCTGGGTTTAACCCGGAGGTCCATTGGCTGGAACTTTGCTTGTGATGGTTATGCTTTGCGACAAATTTGCAATTATTGCTCAGGTGGAATCTCCACTCTGCAGGTGATTTAATGACAATACACTCTCCACATACTGTAGTTGACGATCTATGTGAGGACTAGACTGGTTCCAGGTCATAACAGCCTCAAATTCTGTATAGAATTTGAATGGTACCTTGACTATACTGATTCCAGGCCATAACAGCATCAAATTCCTTACAGAATTTGACTGGTGGTTCAGAGCTTGGGGCAGTCCAGGATTTTTGTGTGAGAGGAGTAACAGGGGTAGAAAGTCAACAGACACAGATCCACATCTTCCACTCAGACAAAATATCTGAAAATCTGTGAAGAAGAATAAAATAACAAGAGGCCCCAGGGGACCTGAGGGCGCTCACCTGACATGGTAGCCAAAATATCAACCCAGGGAATTGATTTGAACAAGTTGCATCTGCTCCTCCTAAGAAAAGCTTATACCAAATATCCAAAGATTCTGACCAGTGAATCTAAAAAAAAAGATTTTTAAAGAATATTCCTCATAGTGAACTAAGTAATAATTTGGGCTCCCACATGGAGCCCAAATATAAACCCAGGGACTTAGCTTGAACAAACTTGAATCTCACCTCCGTAAGAATGTTGAATACCAAATATCAAAAGATTCTGACTGGTGGATGTGAAGAAGATTTTTGAAGAATATTCCTCATACTGAACTAAGTTATAATTCGGGCTCCCACAGGGAGCCCAAATATGAACCTAGGGACTTGGCTTGAACACACTTGAATCTCAACCCCCCCCCCCCCCCCCCCCCCTAAGCATGCTGCATACCAAATATCAAAAGATTCTGATTGGTGGATCTGAAGAAGATTTTTAAAGAATATTCATCATACTGCACTAATTTAAACATTTGGGCTCCCATAGAGAGCCTAAATATGGACCCAGGGATTTGATTTCAATAAACATGTGAAACAAGATGTTATGTGTGAAATCTGAAAGCTTTTGGAGCAGTGGTTTGGGAGAAGAAGAGTTGGGAGAAGAAGAGTCTTAAATGTTTTTCGAATTACCCAGAGAAGTGTTACTTACAGTAAAAAATAATGACTCAGCACTTTTTCAAAGTGCTGAAAAAGTACCCTACGATAAAACTGATGGCACTTTTTTTTTTGACCATTCCTTTCTGCTGTTCATCAGGAAGCTTCACACAAAATAAAAATTCTCAGTGTGCAGTGTAGTTTTGAAGATATGGGCATTTTAAATTTTCCTATTTTTAGGTCCTGCGGTTCCCATGGAGCGGCAGGAATGTTGGGATGGGGGGGGGGGGGGGGGGGGCATAAATTAGGTACTTATGACACAATAAGCCCTCATATCAAATTTGGTTCAAATCGGCCTCTCAGTTCGGAAAATAGAAATTTTGGTACAATTCAGGCTCCCACAGGAAGCCCAAATATGAACTCAGGGACTTAGCTTGAACAAACTTATATCTCACCTTCCTAAGGATACTGTATACCAAATATCAAAAGATTCTAACTGGTGGATGTGAAGAAGAAGATTTTTTAAGAATATTTCTCATATTGGACTAAGTTATAATTCGGACTCCCACAGTGAGCTCAGATATGAACCCAGGGACTTTGCTTGAACAAACTTGAATCTCACCCCCTCCCCCCCCCCCCCTAAGCATGCTGCATACCAAATATCAAAATATTCTGATTGGTGGATCTGAAGAAGAAGATTTTTAAAGAATATTCCTCATACTGCACTAATTTAAACATTCAGGCTCCCATAGAGAGCCCAAATATGGAACCAGGTATTTGATTTCAATAAATAAAGATGTGAAACAATCTTCCAAAGATGTTATATGTGAAATCTGAAAGCTTTTGGAGCAGTGGTTTGAGAGAACAAGAGTCTTAAATGTTTTCCTATTACCCACAGTAATGTTACCCACAGAGTTAAAAAAAATGCTGACTCAGCACTTTTTCAAAGTCCTGGAAAAGTACCCTATGATACAACCAATGGCAATTCTTTTTGGACTATTCCTTTCTGTTGTTCACCAGGAAGCTTCACACCAAATAAGAATTGTCTGTGCTGTGTAGTTTTGAAGATCTGGGAGTTTTAAATTTTTCCTACTTTTAGGTCCTGTGGTTCCCATGGAGTGACAGAAATTTTTTTTTTGCATAAATTAGGTACTTATGACCCAATAAACCCTCATATCAAACTTGGTTCAAATCGGCCTCTCAGTTCGGAAAATAGAAATTTCGGTACAATATGGGCTCCCACAGGAAGCCCAAATATGAACCCAGGTACTTGGCTTTAACAAACTTATATCTCACCTCCATAAGGATACTGTATACCAAAGATCAAAAGATTCTAACTGGTGGATGCGAAGAAGATTTTTGAAGAATATATCTCATACTGAAGTTATAATTCGGGCTCCCACAGTGAGCCCAAATATGAACCCAGGGACTTTGCTTGAACAAATTTGAATCTGACCCCCCTAAGGATGCTGCATACCCAATATTAAAACATTCCAACTGCTGAATCTGAAGAAGAAGATTTTTAAAGAAAATAACTCATTTTGAACTAAGTTGTAATTCAGGCTCCAACAGTGAGCTCAAATATGAACCCAGGGACTTGGCTTGAACTAACTTAAATCTCACCCACCTAAGCATGCTGTATACTAAATATCAAAAGATTCTGATACATGGATCTCAAGAAGAAGATTTGTAAAGAATATTCATAATACTGCACTAATTTAAGTATTTGGGCTCCCATAGAGAGCCCAAATATGGATCCAGGGATTTGATTTCAGTAGAGATGTGAAACAATGTTCCAAAGGTGTTATATGTAAAATTTGAAAGCTTTTGGAGCAGTGGTTTGAGAGAAGAGTAGTCTTAAATGTTTTTCCCATTATCCAGTGTTATAAAATGCTGACTCAGCACTTTGTGAGTGATCACCACAGCCCGCCTGACTTTCAGTCAAGTGAGCTAAAAAACATAAGCAATGTTTCAGTCAAAGATGTACATTTGCCTCCTATACTTTTCGTACACAAGCAACATTTCTGATGCTCCGTAATTTCTCTGTCTCACTGGTTTAAATGTGTAGTCAGACTGGCCTTTTGATACTTGAGTGGATGGAGCTTGACCAAAATAAAAATGTACTGCTGATGCTGTTCATCATAACTCTCCAGTTGAGTTTCATGTTAAAACTCTTCCCCTGGAAAAGTACACCACTGAAATATGATCACACCCCTAATATATGTCCAAGGCGCTCAATTTTTCACACTTCTTCATTTTCCAAAACACCAGGGCCCCTTATTTTGAAAGAACTGTAGAATGACCAAAGTTTTCATGTGGACTAAAGTCTGAGTTTAACTCAAGTCAGATATTTTAAAAAAGAATCAAGTTCAAAATTGAACTAAGACTCAAATTTTTACTCACAATCCTGAGTCATCGAACACAAGACAAGGTAAGGCATGTAGGTGAATCTATTTTTCATTTGAGGGGAGGCTCAGTGAAAATTTAATCCTACCACCCAAAAGGGTTGTATGATTAAATTTTTACTGATCTTTTTCAGGTATTTCTTGCTTATTATGTTCGCTAACCAACCAATGAATGGTCTTAATCCAAAAAAGTGTGAGTACCATTTGAGAGGGTTAGAAGTCAACTTAAAGCAAAACAAGGAACTAATCTATTGGTTTTTATAAAAAAAACCATGAACGATGACAAAAGCTTTGAACTGAGCGAAGTTGTTACTTTCATTTTTTTCAAATTATCGATTGGAGTAAAACTCTAAACTGAATCCAGAGTTGCACTTTAGTCATGATTCTTATGGTTCAGTATAGGGACTGTGGGATTAATTTTTTACTGATCCTCTTAAGCTATTTGTTGTTCGTAATGCTGTTTGCTCACCAAACAATGAATTTTCTTAACAGAGGAGTTTATGTGGACTGTTTAAGAGGGTTAAAAGTCAACTTAAATCAAGGAACTATCAACATTTATCCTAAACAAATCCCGAGTGGTGATGGAAACTTTGAATTCAGCAAAGTTTTTACTCAAGTTTCTTTAACCCTTTACCCAACGTAACGGCCAAAACCGGCCAGCGCTATTCTCAAAAATCGGCAATTAATTTTCATTATTTTTTGTCTCAAAAACATAGGTTATGACCCCTCATTGGAACGAGCTCGTCGAGCTCGTTCCAACGAGGGGTCATAACCTATGTTTTTGAGACAAAAAATGAAAAAAATTAGTTATTCAAGAATTATTTTTGCAAGTGTCGTCTGCTTTTCATGTTAGGTAAAGGGTTAAAATATCAATTTCCTTCAAAACCTCAGTTGAATCCAGACTTGGCCCTATGTCCGCAATCTAGAGTCTAAGCTTAAATTTCTTTGAATATGAGCTCCAGAACTGCTGGTTCAATAGGGAAAGCCAGTGGCCGAAACTTTAATTTGGGCTCTATGGGATTTACACAGAATTTCAGTAAGGGCACACAAAATAAATTAAGTGATTGTCAGACAATTATTCTTTTTAACTGGTTGAGTGCTAGAAGCCACTATCAGGGCTTTAAAGAAAATGTGGGTACCACAGCAAATGCCAACAGTTTTCTCACTCATGTTCCTTTTTCAGTCAAACGCAAATAATATTTTGTTTATATTAAATTGTTTATTACAAATTACTGGAGAGGGCCAAAAGGCACTCTCCAGTAATTTGTAATGAAACAAACATTGGTGAATAAATTCAGACAAGCAAAAATAATCTAGCCCTCAACCAGTTAAATCAGTGAGGAGTGAAGGTTTTGTTTTTAATTTTTATTTTTTTCTTGCATCTTGCAGGGTAGCATCACTAAATTTACCCTCTGTGAACCTCAATCTGAATCAGGGGTCTCATAACTAAACAGAAAGAGGTACGCAGAGGATAAATTGGCCTACTGTATGGGATAGCATCATCAAATTCACCCTCTGGGAACCTCATTCTGCAAATGTCAGCTTATTTTCAGGCTTAGGCTTACCACTGTCTTTTCACACACAGAATATACAAAAGTGCATAATTATACAAATTAACTCATTTAATTTTAACCCTCAGGGGTCTAATTCTGACTTTGATCATGTTTTACTAAACAGAACAGGTATCCCAACATGATGTCTCTTGGGGAAATTTGAAAGTTACATTCTAAGTACCTTGACAGTTGTTTCCAGGCAAGTCAGGGTGGCTATATAGGCAGCCAAGATTTGCCTGGAAACAACTGCCAAAGCCATATGTGGACTGTTTCCAGTTATGCTCTTCAGATGTCAGTTACATACATGGATAAAAAAAACATAAAAAGTTTGGAGTCTCCCAAAGTGTAGTAATATTGGAAGACACTGCAAGGCAATAAAACGCCCAAAGAGAGGGTTCAATTTCAGCGAGAGATTGCCTGAGAATCAAAACATCTTTTTTGACTAAATTGTATAAATGTTTTACTAGTTTTTACAGAAAGTGTTTTAGAGGTAGAGTGAAACCCTGTTAATTGAATAGCCACTTTACCAGTGAGAATTATTCAGTTAACATGAGCATTCATTTAATACGGATTTGATCACTTTCCTGTATTTTAGAGATAAATTTAGCATTTATTCTATCATATCTTGTTAAACAGAGCTTATAGAGCTCTGTCAAACAAGATATAATAGAATAAGTGCCTATATTAGATGCACTCATATGAAATAGCTCTCTAAACATTGGGTATTTGGGGATTGTCAGGATATTTTCTCAATACATAATGACATTACAGGATTTTTTTATTGAATTAACAGGAGTTTGCTCTATAACCCATATTCAGCTAAAAGGTCAAACTTATACTAAAGTATGGTAAATGGTTTGGTGTTTGGAAATTATATCCAATTAACAGGGTTATTCAATTAAGAGATATATAATTAAGTTGGCTCTACATATTCTACAATTACATTCACATGTTCAGTTGAATGTTCGAGAAACAATGATTTACAAACATACACATACAAAAACAGCACATTTGGGGTTGTTTTGAAAAAATTATTATGCCATAACTATCTGCCCAGAACAAACAGCTCTGATGAGGTCTGTACTCCCTCCTGCACTAAAAACTTTAAAATATTCTCTCCCAAATGGAAGAGGGAGTTGGGTGAAAATCCCTTAAACTCCCCATGTGAATTTGTCTTTGAAACCATTCATTTACTGAATAAATATTGAGTGAATGATTACTTTAACCCTTTACCCAACGTAATGGCCAAAACCGGCCAGCGCTATTCTCAAAAATCGCCAATTAATTTTCAAAATATTTTCATTTTTTGTCTCAAAAACATAGGTTATGACCCCTCGTTGGAACGAGCTCGTCGAGCTCGTTCCAACAAGGGGTCATAACCTATGTTTTTGAGACAAAAAATGAAAAAAATTAAGTATTCAAGAATTTTTTTTGCAAGTGTCGTCTGCTTTTCATGTTAGGTAAAGGGTTAACGAGTAAAAGTGCTAAAGGATCAAAAAGGATGGGTAAATATATTGTTGACTAATTTGGCCTTAAAAAGTTAAAAACTTGTTTCTCAAGCCCTTCTGCATGGTCCTTTTGGCTACTGCATGCTCTCTTTTTATAACCAATGCAAACTTAAAAAAATCAAAATTAAATGGTATGTGTCTGATATTTTACCCAAGTTAATAAAATTGATAAATTTGTCCCTAATTTGTCTCTGCACTCAAGGGACAAAATATACCACCACCCATGCTGTTCTGTATTGTAGATTATGAGGGCTAAGACATAAAACTACCAAGAACATGAACTTTTGATGGCAAAGAAATAATTACAAAAATAAAAAATAAAATAAAAAAACGCCCACCCACCCACATGCAGTTTAACAAAAAATGGCCAGAGAAACAGAAAATCAACTTCATGAGGCCTTAAGTTTAACCATTAAGGACCTAATTCTAGTTTTGATGACTTTTAACTGTAACAAAATAGCTGCCACAATATTCAGTTTTGGGGTGAAGTGAAAGTTACATTTCAAGTACCTTGGCATTTGTATCTAGGTAACTGTAAACTGCCTATACAGGCATCCAAGC
The DNA here is from genome assembly GCA_031216915.1 of Pictodentalium vernedei. NCBI lineage: Eukaryota > Metazoa > Mollusca > Scaphopoda > Dentaliida > Dentaliidae > Pictodentalium > Pictodentalium vernedei. The sequence goes on along the minus strand of CM062294.1, from coordinate 125,939,270 downwards.
CTAGCCTAGAAACAACTACAAAGCCACAAGATGTACACCATTAATACATAACAAGAATGTACAAAAAACTCACAACCTTTGAGAGTTAAATGTGTCAATTGTATTTCTATCATTTATTAGATATATAGGTTATACTACCTGTAATGTGCTGTTTTACTATCAACATGCACGATTAACCTTTTACCAAACATTGCGGTCATACAAGATTGGTGATATTCACAAAAATATTCCGTTCATATTTTATTATTTTGTCAGTTTTTGCCTCCAAAACATAGCTTATAAGCCCTCATTAGAACAAGCTCATCAAGCTCATACCAGTGAGAGTTCATAAGGTATGCTTTGTGGTTAAAAATGAAAATTTTTAATCATTAATCCTTAAGGGCCTGGACAAGTGTCCTGAACCACCTGCCCACAGCCTTTATATGTCCAGAGGTTTAGCAGAGATTTCTAGTTATGTCCTGGCTGCCTTAACAGGCAGCCAAGACAGTAACTAGAAACCACTGCCTAGGTAATTTGCCTATATTCAGCAGGACCTCCTCATGATGGCATGTTAAGGGCACCTGTTCTGAGGTTGTAAAAGTCGGAAATAGGCCTTTAAGGGTTAAAATAATTTTTTTTACAACTTTTGTCTCTTCACAATGTTAGGTGAAGGGTTAACTTCAAACTGGATAACAACAGCAGCCAGCAAACCAAAAACCTCTCATTCCAGCACATTCTGTAAAGTCTTAGTCACTTCCAGAACTGAAAATATTAAACTGTTTCTCAAATTTACACACTTGTTTGTCAATGCCACATTCCCCTTCCTGATAGTAAAGGCAGTATTATAGCCTCTTTGTAGTAAAGATTGAGAGCTTAACAGTACCTTTAAAAATTAGGCTGTCATGTTGGATACACAGAATGACAACCTAGATAGTCACCTCAGTTTTCACATTATCATACTTACACTGAGAACAGTCACTACCACTATAACCCCGGGGACAAGAACACACTCCAGGACGGAAACAGTAACCTCCATTCTTACAAGATATGTGGCACCCAGCTAAAAGAAACAGAAAAGATGAACTGGTTTGTGAAAATACTGTAAATAAGTAGCCTAGTTTTCCTTGTATTATCTGAAAAGAAATCACAACTGAAATATTCTGCTTAATCTTGCTTTAACTTCAATTTGAACACATTCTATAAACTGTTTCACAATATTCTAAAAGGGACAAAAATACCCTATTTTTGGGAATGGCATGCAGCAAAGAAGATAGTCACCAATTGCATAAATACATATAGCACATGGAATGTGGATAACAAAATTCTCATGGAGTGGATTTTCTACTCAAAAAAATAGGGTTAAAATTTGTGGGGAAAAATGTCAATGGCAGAAGTTAGGCTATGAACAAAAATTCTTGTTTCTTAGGAACCTTCCTCATCATAGAAAATCTGCCTCATCACCTTTTTTTAGGGATCAAAATACTTTTTTTTATTTGTGTAGCGAAATGCTCTCCATTTTCAAAATTGTATAGCATTTTTTTAAAATTGTGTAGTCTTTTTTTGTTTCAAATTCCATATACAATAATGAATGCTTTTGTTCCCAAGAAAGCATTTGACACTTAGTTACATGTATATTAGTGGTTGGCCTACTTGAAGAAAAAAAAAAACAAAGAAATTTATACATTCGGGTAATGCTGCTATTAACCCTTTACCCAATGCAGACGATATCAAAATTTATTATTTTAAATATAATTTTTTTAAATTTTTCAAAAAATTTCAACAAAACCATATCATGTGAACCCTCATTGGAACGAGCTCAATGAGCTCGTTCCAATGCGGGGGTCACATGATATGGTTTTGTCGAAATATTTTGAAAAATTAAATTTTTTCAACTGCTCAATTTGCATGTTATGCGGGCGGATGCGGGCGATTCGTTAGGTAAAAGGTTAACTTGTTGCAGCATTACCTGGGTCTGTAAATTTCTGTGGGCATGAACAGACGTGGAATCTTTCACTACTGTAGCTTTCAAAGTTTCAAGTGGTTTGATCCATGCATTACTGGTACATACATGTACGGTACATCCTGATTTGGTACCCTGCCATTGTGTGAGTGGGATTCTATCCCCAATTAACTTTTTTACTCAAGTGGATACTTGAGTACTTGGAGGCAAATCGGCAGTTCATGGACTACCAGGTATTCTACCTGGTGGTCTATGAACTGCTGATTTTCCAATGAGCCATCATGTTTCTACCAGACAAGCAGTTACAAGTTGGGACTAATGCCCATTGTCCACCATGATATAGAATTTGAGAATGTGCATCGCATTTTGCTATGCATACCGCTTATTTTGATCCATGCTTTTTTCACCTGGAAATCTCTTCTATTACTCTAGTTTGCACTTGCAGGACAAATATTTAACCAGCTATACCCTGTTTGACAGAGCTCACAGAGCTCTGTCAAACAAGATATAGTTGTTTGAATTTTCAACTACATTTTGGGAAATTTTCGCTGCTAAAAACATTTGTTTGCCACATAATAGTGTAAGTAGTTAAATTTCTGATTCCAACAATTTTCAGAATTTTGTTTTGTGAATAAACAGAAAAAAGCCTCCCTCCCTCATCATAAAATGGAGGAAAAATGAGAAACAAGAAATTTTTTTATAGGCCTTAGTTCTCAATGCACATATTTAACTCATAACCCGATGAATAATTTTAAGATATTTTTCATCAAATCCTTTGAAGCAACTATGTCTAGAAATGGTGAAAAATTCCATGAAATAAACAAACACATTTAATTTACAGGGGTAACATTTTAATAAATGTGCCAAAATTATACTTGTTTTTCAGTGCCAGGAGAAATTCTGTCCCAAGCAGGATTATCTGACAGCAGCATGCAAGGAGTTAAAGATGCAGGTGAACATTGTATTTTTCTATTAACAAGGGTATCTGTGAGGAACACGACATGTCCAATAGTAAAAACTAAGGGAAACTTTTCTCAATGATAGTGGGACAGGTAGTTTTCTTTGCTTGAATGGACAAAACTGTCATTTTAGTACCAAATTTCCATCACATCCATCCAAGATATTTTGGGCCCTGAGAAACTTTCAAATCTGATTTGCTTCAATATCTTCTTGATTCATTTCAATTTGAATGGAGTCATAGAGATTCTGGAAATTTTTGAATCACTGCAATGTTCTCAAAATCATCAAAAAAGTGTCTTCTTCTTGAACTCATCCAAAAGTAGATTTGAAAGACAATTTTGTTTGAACTCTTCTTCTATCATCAGGTCACTTCTGAAATGCTTACATTCTACTTCAGGAATATTTTGCCTTTTTGATTCACCTGCTTACACAGAAAGATTGCTGTTGAATGCAATTCTCAAGTGGAGACTGGCAATATTTACGGCTGTTAGAATGCTCAAAATTTACAACTCGCAGGGCAGTGGGATTTGCTTCAAGATTCAATTGATTCCAAATCCCCAGCCTTCAACTTGACCCTGAAATTTGAGATTCACATAGAACTAATGATATACACTGGGTTTAGTGTCTCTGTAACAAATAGAACATGCCTGAGACATCTTCCAGGTAAGAAGTGTAATGCAGACTGCCATGATGTAAGGGCAACAGAGACCTAATATGGTACATGGCACATTGCCGCCACAAGTTACAAAGGTGGTTCAAGTTTGTAGCCCTGGGCTTAACATTTTTGATGTCCTGTTCCAAAGATACAGTATATTTAACATTCCAAACTACTTTAGAAGTGTAGTTTTGGTAACAATGAACCAAAAACTTGAGTTTATAAGGCCTGAAAAAATAAAAAATCTGTTTCTCCGGCCCTCTCGCCTGGTCCTTTTGGCTGTTGCATGCTCTCTTTTTGTAACCAATGTAAACTCAAAAAAAAAAAAGAAAATTAAATGGTTTATGTCAGATATTTTACCCAAGTTAATAAAACTGATAAATTTGTCCCTTGAGTGCAGGAAGACTTTTCAATGCTTTAGCATTGCAAAGCTTTCTTGCTCTCAAGGGATGAAATACACCACCACCCATGCTATTCCACAGATTATGAGGCCTAAACCATAAACCAAGAACATGAACTTTTGATGGCAAAGACATAATTACAGAAATAAAAAATAAAATATCCCCCACCTGCATGCAATTTTACAAATGGCCTGAGAAACAGAAGATCTACTTTGTGTGGCCTAATCAAGACAAATACTTTCCCACATATCCAGTTAACCCTTTACCTGTACTACAGACAATACTTGCCCAAAATATTGTTAAATAGGCCTCATAAAGTAGATTTTCTGTTTCTAAAGCCAGTTTTTGTAAAATTGCATGCGGGTGGGTGGTTTTTATTTTATTTTTTTGTAATTATTTCTTTTCCATCAAAAGTTCATGTTCTTGGTTGCTTTATGTCTTAGGCCTCATAATCTACAGTCCAGAAAAGCATGGGTGGTGGTGTATTTCATACCTTGAGTGCAAGAAGGCTTTGCAATGCTAAATCATTGCAAAGCCTTGTTACACTCAAGGAACAAATTTAGCAATTTTATTAACTTGGGTAAAATATCAGACATAAACCATTTAATTTTTATTTTTTGAAGTTTGCATTGGTTATAAAAAAGAGAGCATGCGGTAGCCAAAAGCACCATGTGGGAGGGCCTGAGAAACAGATTTTTAACTTTTTTAGACCGTAACTAAAAATTTGCTTAATTTATGAAGAACGAGCTTGTTCCAATAATGGATCATAAGCTATATTTGAAGACAAAAATGGGTAAAATATGAAAAAATTTATATTAATTTATATATTTTTTATACTTACCAATGACCCAGACTTAGCTGGTGCTAACTCTAAATTATTCAGGGCCAAACACAAATTTTGCCCCCCAATCCCCAAAATTTGCATCCAAATCAAAAAATCAAATGTCCTATATGGTCCTCCATACTTTTGCCTACTGCTCATGTGCTGTGTTAAGGAAGTACCGAAACTGGCGCCAAATCCTCATTCTTACAACCAGTGCCTGGTAAATGTTATATGATCAGCGGGAAGGTATGAGTTCCAACTCATGGGAGGGCCATCCCCGTCTGGGTCATTGGTATGTATAAAAAATATATAAATTACTATAAATTTTTTCATATTTTTATACTGTACCAATGACCCAGACTTAGCTGATAAGAAAAAAGGCTGGAGGGCCTAGGACATAAAGGAAAATCCAATAGGCTCAATTACATATACAGAATTATCCCCTCAAGGAGAAAAGGAGAAACAGCATTTACATGTATCTTTCTTGTTTATACAAAATAAGAAAGATACATTACCAATCCGTAATTGAGCACAATAACATCAATGATCTCTATTAACATCCAGTATAACCCATTATACTAATTTCTTAAAGGAAAGCCAATAAATAAAGATAGTCCAGAGAATGAGACTCTTTATACTCATTTAAAAGTGACCGAGGATTGTATATTAATGCTCGTATAACATGTGACATATACAAATGCTTCACACCGAGCTACACTTTAAAAATATTACATAAATGAGATAGACATTAGCTTTACACTTTAAAACCATCCCAGCACCAACTCGGAATTACTGGCTCAGGAGGAGGTATTCCCTTCCTTTTCACTATAAAGCCGGTGATATAAACACCATCCACACCCCCCCCCCCCCCCCCCCCATCCCCTTGCTCTGGGTCAATCACCCCAGAATGAAGAGGGCAGCAAGACAGAGACACTGCTGGAACAAAAAGCCTGCATAACTATAGTTGCAACTGTTTAGTGGATGACATTCTGAGCAACAGATAACGGACCTAAACATCTAAGGTCGCCAGAAATAGACTCAATATTTCTAAGGTAAAAATTCATGAACGAAGAAGGCTGAGGCCAGTATGCAGCCTTCATCAGATCCGTAATAGCAATACTATTAGCATAAGCCCAAGATGTAAACAGCGCTCTAACTTCGTGTGCTGAAATCTTAAGCATAGACAGCTGAGTTGAAGATAATTTTTCATAAGCAGTACGAATAGTCAACTGAATCCACCTAGAAATAGAATGGACCATAATGTCCCTTCTATTTGGAAGCAGAGACAGACAGAAACGTTTTCGTCCCTTTCTGATAAAGTCGGATATGTGTTTGTAAATACGCATAGCTCTGACTGGACACAGCAAAGGCCTATGGCCATCTGAGGACGGAAGAACCCTAATAATAATCGGCTCCAGGTACTTACTAGGAGCCTGATTCTTAGCCCAAAATCCCACATTGGTAGTTAAAGTAATAGTATTACCCACACTACGATAATGAGAATCATCAACAGATAGAGCATGAAGCTCACAAACTCTTGTAGCGGAAGCGAAGGCTAAGAGGAAAACTGTCTTATAAGATAAGTATTTGAAGTCTACAGTGTCAAGGGGTTCAAATGCCGCTTCTTTGAGCTTCAGAAGAACCCAAGCTAAATTCCACTTAGGAATTAACCTAAGGGTTCTAGGTCTATTTATCGAAAAGTTTTTAACTAACTTTGATAAAGAGACATTAGATCCAGTTTGTAAGCTACCATGATGAGCATGAGTATCCGATAGCATAGACCTATAACCCTTAATAGTTATTGGCTGCAGTTTGATCTCGTCAAACAAGTAGACCAAAAAATTAGCAATGTCTGGAATGGAAGGATCATAAACATCAATCGAATGATCCCTACACCAACGAGAGAAAACCTTCCACTTTGCAGCATAGTTTAGCGAAGAGGAGGCCCTCCTACAGTTAGAAATTGCATCCACTGCTCATCCTGTAAATTGCTTGCCATGCAAGAAGGACCACACAATGGAAATACATGAAGGTTGAGACCTTGCAGGTTGTGATGCAGTGTGCGCGATTTCCCCTGCGAAAGAAGGTCCTTCCATGGAAAAAGCTTCCGAGGAATGTCCCATAACAGACACCTGAGTAAGATTTATCCATGGTCTCTGGGACGACAGAGATGCTACCAACAGAATCTTGCAGTGAGATTGCTTGATTTTTAGCAATATCTGTTGAATCAACGGATCTGGAGGATACACGTATCCTATCATTCCATCCCAAGAGATCGAGAGAGTGTCTACTGTGAACGCTTGAGGATCTAGGCAAGGCCTCTCAAACCAGTCTATCATTGGACGATCCCATTGGAAGCAGATCTGATTGAATACTCGCATGTTGAGAGTCCATTCTGACGGCAACGTGCAATCTTTCCAAGAAAGAGAGTCTGCTAGAACGTTCAGACGACCCGGAATATGACAGACCGACAGAAGAACATGATGCTCTAGGACAAACAGAAGGATTCCTTCTGTTAAGATGAACAACAGAATGGAATGAGCGCCTCCCTGGTTCCGAATGTACGCTACTACTGTCGAATTGATGGACAGTATTTGAACATGTGAATTCTGAATTATGTTCATCCAATAACGTAGTGCAAGCCAAATTGACATCATCTCTTTGATGTTTATGTGCTGGTTCAGGAACTGCGGATCCCAAAGACCCTGGCACCTTGAATCTGTTGGGCTCAATGTCGCACCCCAACCTGTTTGACTCGCATCCGTTATAATGGTAAAAACCGGATCCGGCAGTTGCAGTGGAACTCCCTGAGTCAACCACTGAATATCTGCCCAAGTCTGAATCACTTGTTTTACTTGGTTCGACAAGACGGTGTTCATTTCGAGCGAATGAATCTTCACACTTCAATTCTGAGTGAAAAATATCTGGAGTGAACGAGTGCATAAGCACCCCATCGGAATAAGGTCTGCGGCTGCCCATCTGTCGCATAAATTCTCTCGCTGTTACTACATCTGAGTGTAGACAAAAGTGAGCATAACAACTGACTAATTTCACTTGGGTAACGGCAGACGAAGCAGATTGTTGTGCGTCTCGAAGCTCATTCCCAAGTGAATGAACTACTTGGACAGAACTAGATCCGACTTCTTTTTGTTTACTATGAAACCGAGACGTTGGAGCAATTGAAGCAGACTCTGAACATCGTTCTGAAGAGTTAATCTGTCGCCGTATCTCTGAAGAAAGTCGTCCAAGTAGGCCGACGTTACCACAGACGAATGAGCTCGGAAATGAGTCATTACGAGTTCATTATTCGAGTGAAAGCCCAGGGCGCTAGATTCAGTACGAAGCACATTGCTCGGAACTGATAAACGACTCCTAGGATGGCGAAGAAAAGGTACTTTCTGAATGTCGGATGTACCATGACGTGAAAGTACGCATCATTGAGATCTATGCTCGCAGCATAATCGTTCGCTCGAATGCTCGATATCACTGTTCGAATGGTCTCCATATAAAACTTCGGAGCCATGATCAGCTTGTTTATCTAGCTTAGATCTATAACTGGACAGAACGAGCCGTCTGGTTTTGGTACCAGGAACAGGTGACTGTAAAAACCGGGAGATTCCTGTTTTTTCACGACCTCTATTGCGTTCTTCTCCAGAAGAGATTGCACCTCTGACAGAAGCAAATCTCTCTTCTGAAGGTTGGACAGAAGCTGAGTCCATCGTGGACTTCGTGTTAATGGAGATTTTTCCTTGAAGGACAGTTTTAGACCTTCCGAAATAACCTCCTGTACCCATTGGTCATCTGTAATTGGCAACCAATTGGTTAAAAATCTTGACAGCCTTCCGCCCACTGGAGCGCAATAAAAGTTCTGACCTTCATCTGCTGGACATGCGAGGCTTGTGGGAGGAGAAACTACATCCTCCTCGTCCGGCACCTCGATCAGTCAACCTAGGGGTGTCTGACTGGTTGTCTCGGCCAGCATTACATCCCCTACCTGAGTCGCTACTCTGACGGTCTCTGGAGTAAGAGGTAGTGGATTTTTTAGATCCTCTATAGGAGCTTCCCTTGGACGTACTCATTCCAGAAGCTCTCTGCTGAGTTCGGTTTCTTAGAAACAGACTTAAAGAGCAGAGAATCTGAAGCTTTCTTGGTAATCTGATCATAGATTAATGAAAGCTTACCATCAAAGAGAAATTCTCCTGAAACCGGAGCGATTTGAAGAGAGTTTTTCACCTTAGAATCCACCCTAGTGGATGAAGCCAGGGCAGCATCACGTCTGACTAACTCCAAATTTGCCACTGACAGGGCAGAGTTATACGTGGAAAATGCGACTGCCCTAGAAAGAACTCTCAAGGAAGTTTGAACATCCTGGAATTCTTTACCATCGAGACGTTGCGCTAATGCTCTGGTAAGGTGATCTGCATATGATAAAGCATCTAAACTGGCTCTGTTAGACGATATTGTCGTCTCCAACGTACTGGAGAGAATTGACATAGATGCCGGCAAAGACAATTCCAAGACTTCGGCCTGGTCGTCTAAATGCAGAGGAACTCTCGGAACGCCCTTTCCTGCCGTTTCAAATTTATTCCTATTGTTGATGAACGGCAGATGTAGAGCATGTTGTGATAAGAAACTGGATCTGCTTGTCTTAGAGGCTAGCCTAAAGACAACGTCATTCAGCAATTCAAACATCCGTGAGACATTGCTGGACTGAACCGGAAACACAGGAACATCATCCTTAGTCTAGATCCAGTGACGCTATCAGTCTCTTATCTGGTATCGCAGCTCTCTGGTCTGATGGAACAACCTCTGGAAGATGTTGACAGATAAAATCTACCACCACCTTCTGCTGTTCCAGAAGGGAAAAATGAAAAAAATTTATAGTAATTTATATATTTTTTATACTTACCAATGACCCAGACTTAGCTGGTGCTAACCCCAAAATATCTAGGGCCAAACACAAATTTTGCCCCCCAATCCCCAAAATTTGCATGCAAAACCAAAAATTAGAAGTCCTATCTGGCCCTCCATACATTTTACCCTCTGTGCATGCGCAGATGCCAGGAAGTCACCAAATCTGGTGCCATTAAATCATTCTTTGTAGAAAAAAGATTATAATAATTCAGCGGGGAGGTATGAGTGCCCAGTACTGCCCACTCATGGGAGGGCCATTCCCGTCTGGGTAATTGGTGAGTATAAAAAATATATAAATTACTATAAATTTTTTCATATTTTTATACTGTAACCAATGACCCAGACTCAGCTGAATCGTAAAAAGGCGGAGGGCCTAGAACTTCCGAAATAGTAGATCAACATAGATCAAATCCTTCAATCCATGATGAAGAAATTAGAATTTACATGAATGTCTCTTAATACCATAATAGAAGAGACATAACCTAATATGTATCCCAATTATGTAAATCCTAAATCTAAGCATAAAATCATGTTAATTAGGATGTAACAAATAAACAATTTTTGAGACTAGTCTGGACTAGGCCCTAAAAATTATTATGGCATACTGAGAATGAGAGAAAATTGCCCATAAACCTATGCCACACAATAATACTGCAGCTGATCGCCAAACATAGTAGGGACAAGACAGCTTCCTCAATAATTACATACCTCATAAGGCAGAGAAGTGGACAAAATGACCCCCGCCCACCCCCTTTTTTTTTAACTTATCTTCAAAAGAAAGAAGGGAGAGCTCTGGAATCAATATTATAAGCAGAACCCGGAAATGATATAAATAAATATCGATCAGGCACTCAAAAAATTAATTCATGAATAATAAATGGTGCTTAATGCCACTTCACAAGCCAAGGCTATAGTGATGATTTTGGTAAATAACATAATCCGCTACAAAATATACACTGCAGACGCCATATACAGGTATGATGAAATCAGTGAGAAATCAATTATAACATATACATACAAAAGCAGGATAAGATGAACAATCTCTGTAGAGAAAACACGCTACAGGATCATTCACAGGAGGCCTCTGTAATATTAAATCTGGTAAAAACACTATCCAACGTGTACTGTTTGGTATCTACAACTATAACACGTGAGAATATGCGATGTAAGAACCGACAAAATAGAGACCATGATCTAGAAATGGAGGTAGGTATGATTAACCGGCTCCAACATAGACCGCCCTCGAAATATATAATAATTTCAAGGTCCACCAATGAGATAGCGTAATCACACATTGTGCGAGTGCATAAAAATCCAGCCTATTAATCATCTAAAAACCATTAAATGGCTATGCCGTAACCTATGAGCTCAAATAGCGGCCATTATGATGATAAAATAAGTGCCTGTATATTAGAAATCAGAAATTAAATACCGGAAACAAATGCAACACAACTGCATCTATGCGTATGAGGGCACCATCCAACACGACCCAGGAGCAGAGTATGTATGTATTACAATATATGTACATGGCAGTATGATTGTGTGTGTGTGTGTGTGTGTGGGGGGGGGGGGGGGGGGTGGAATTTGAATATATGTCGAAACCTTCTCACCCACATTACTTAATCATTGGTGGTGCAGACAGCAATAATATAGTGACCATGAAGCTCTTTCATGTCTGAAATACTCTGTAATGCTACTGAGAGCAGAGAATGATGTGAAGAATAAAACTTCCCTTAAAGAAGAAAACCCTCTCATGGGGAAGCTTCTGGCAAATGCTCAATAGCAGACCCCATAACCTCAATGAAATCAATAGGAACAAATGAATTAAAGGATACACATATCCTATCATTCATTCCCATGAAAACGGCTGAGCGTCAATGTATGCACTCAAAAGCCTTATACTAGCGACACAATTAATGGAAACTATTATTCCCATGCGCCGAAAACTTTACTATCCTGAAGAGATCCTACATAAGATCATGTAATAGCCATACTGTTAGAATAAGCGCAAGATTTAGCCAGCACTTACTTATGCACTGAAACCTTAAGCACTGACTGCTAATTGAAAGATAAAATAACCCAAGCAGTACGAATAGCTAATTGACTTATTTAACAATAGAATGAACATAGATGTCCCTTCTATTGGAAAATAATGACAAAAGAAGCATTACTTCTCTTCTGATAAACTCTGATCTGCATCTATAAATACATGAACGGAAAAAAAAAAAATTCAATGATGTAACGTAAACAATGAGACACCATTGAATATGTGATTTCCAATAACCGAGGGTCCCAAGATCCCTGCATAGAGAGACCGTCGGACTCAGGATTGTAACTCAATATATGAACTCACGTCCGAAATAATTGAAAAAACATAATATATGCCCAAACTTAACCTTTTGTTAAAAGATTCTCTAAAACAAAACAGGTCTAGAGTGAAAAACGTCTACCACCCCAGTTAATAACTGGAGTAGACGTGTATAAGCGACCCATCGAAATAACATTCCAAGCCGCTCCACACAACTCACCCGGCGCATAAAACTTTCACTGTTAATGCGTCAGATAACAGATAAAAGCAAGCCAAACAGCTGGCTAATTCGCTCTGTGAAACAACAGATGAACCAGCCAAATGAATAGTGAGATACGTGTATCCTATCATACATCCCATGAGACATTATCTAATTCACAAAACAAGTGATCTAAAGAACAAAACTCGCTACAATTGCCGAACGTTTGCTTTTCGACTGAAAGATAATCATAAATAACCTAATTTTCCAGTTCCAGTCAAAATCGGTCGGACCGAGCTCTATAAGAGCCTCGAACCACCGGCTCAGGGGAGTCTGATCAGTAACTCAGATGAGAAACCCCTATCCAAGTGGCTGTATAGACAATCCTAAAGAAATATATATAGGAGAGATACCTATACCTTCGCTATGAGCCCTTATAGGCGAATTGAGTCTAGGACAAACTCTCCTACTCTTTCTGTTGGTGTGGTCGATTAGACCCCAACTTGAAGAGTCGAGTATAGATGCTTTCTTGTAGTTAATCCTACAATAATGAAAGCTTATCATCAAAGACTTAGGTATACCTATACCTTTGCTATGAGTCCTTATAGACGATCTGAGTCTAGGACTGTACTCCTTCTGCTGGTGTTGGTCCATTAGACCCCAACTTAAAGAGTCGAGAATTGATGCTTCTTACCATAAAAGACTCGAGTTGGAAGACTAAAGCAACCTATAGCAAGTTTTCCACCTAGTCAGATGCAAAGATGAAGACACAAGGCTTTGTTACATCAGAATAACTCCCACTTAACATTAGTGAAGACCGAGATATATATACTAGGTCTGGAAAGAATTTTAAAAAGTACAAACGACCACAAAATTCCTTTCCGTATAGACGATACATCACAGTACTTAAAATTAAAGCACATAAGACCATGAGACTAAATTCGCTCTGACAAAGAAATTATCCTCTCAATTGTGACCGTGCGAACAGCTAAATGATGAAGGTAAGGCTACCACTAGGATCTTAGCCAGCTCAATCATCGCAGAGAAACTCTCCACATCTTCCCCTGTTGTATTTAAAAGTACATGAATCCATCACAAATGATTAAAAATACAGAGGAAGAAGATACGAAACCGAATTACTTTTTCCCGCAGGAAGTTAAATATGGTGTCGTCTACACAATCGAAGACCTGTGACACCCATGCAGACTTAACCAGAAAGAGATCTTATTACCCTGCTCTTTATCCGGATGAAGTCAGCGTCCAACTATGCTAATTCTCATAATTGCTAGCAGCATTTTGATTCATTGGAACAAGTTGAAGGAAATGATAATGTATGGTATCTATATCATCCAAGAGTTGTTCCAGAAGGGAAAGTTATCCTTTCCATCATACATTCAAATCAGTTAGATCACAGTCACCAGCATCTGAACAGGCAGGTGACTGGACCAAATAAGCACCATGCAACAGCTCAAGATTTGAGACTGACGCTGAGTGCTTCTGCCTTAGCAGGAATACTGCAATTAGCTGCACAACTGTGACAGCAAGTACAGAGGCCTGAGGAGCAGCGGTCATGAATGGCCTGAGAAGCAGCGGTCATGAATAGCCTGTTCGCCGGCTGCTCCTAGGACAGGGAGTCCAATATAGTTATTACTGCGGACGACCCGATGAATGCAGCCTCATTTCCTTGGCTACTAGATGGTGCGACTTTCTTCACAAAAGATGGACCCTTTTGACTATGCAGACTGGAAATCCTGAGTCACTTAGCCAAGGTGCGGTTGGGAGTGCTTGGTAGACGCTAAAGAAGCAAAACTATAGCCGTCCCCGGCTAAGAATTGAACTAAGCGTACCGGACAATAGCTATGTATCGTAAGCTCTGACTGACGCAAGTTCCTACCAACAACACCCGGATCCAGATGTTGTTGAAAGAGAGAGAGGGGTCTCCATCTTGCTTGCGGTCCAGAAAGACCTGGACGAGCGTACCTCAGAACTTGCCATCTTCTTCCTTCCATCAACAGTAGGTGAGCATGATTTGATTAAACAGTGCTTGCTACACCCTTATTCACTCTCGACCACCACAGACATACCCGGCATCACATCACCCACATACGAGTGAGATCTGCTGGCTGAGCTAGCTGTAGACAAGGGACGTAAACCTTTTGAAGCCTAGCCCTTGTCTAAAATCATTGAGCACTTAATTTCCACTAGCTCTGAATACAATGCGACACATCCGGAGTCACGGTCTTTCTCATATTCAATCTTAACCATTTCACCGGCATCAGGGAACTGAAACCACTCATTGGGTTTTTATAGCCCTTTGCAATATAAAGATCACTTTGTCTGTTATGTAGAGGAAACCATAAGACTAGCCGCCCCCGGCTGCCTATTAGACGGGATGTCTCGGACAGGAGGCATGGACGTATACTCTGACTGACGCAAGTTCCTACCAACAACATCTGTCCCCAGATGATGCTGTAAGAGAGATAGGCCTCTCTCTTGCTCGTGGTCCTGGATGACCTGGACAAGCGTACCTCAGAACTTGCCGGTTTCCTCCTTCTGTCATCGCTGGGTGAGCATACTTGCATATCATATTGTTCGCTCCACCATATATCATCTCCTAGCCCGGATCATATACACCCGGCATCACAGTTCTCAGAGGTCTGAGTAACTACTTCACCGCTCGTGCTAGCTGGCAACAACAGACTTGTGCGGTCGTGTGTGCTTTTCGAACACAGAGGAAGCTATAAGACTGGCCGACCCCGGCAGTCTATGGAAGGAGCGTCCCGTGGACGTAAGTTCCAACTGACACAAGTTCCTACCAACAACCTCTGATCCCAGATGTTGTTATAAGAGAGAGGGGCCTCTCTCTTGCTCGTGATCACAGAAGACCTGGATGAGCATACCTCAGAACTTGTCTGACGGACACAAATTCCTACCAACAACCTCTGACCCCAGATGTTGTTATAAGAGAGGGGGGGGCCTAGCCCGGATCATATACACCCGGCATCACAGTTCTCAGAGGCCTGAGTAACTACTTCACCGCTCGTGCTAGCTGGCAACAACAGACTTGTGCGGTCGTGTGTGCTTTTCGAACACAGAGGAAGCTATAAGACTGGCCGACCCCGGCAGTCTATGGAAGGAGCGTCCCGTGGACGTAAGTTCCAACTGACACAAGTTCCTACCAACAACCTCTGATCCCAGATGTTGTTATAAGAGAGAGGGGCCTCTCTCTTGCTCGTGATCACGGAAGACCTGGACGAGCATACCTCAGAACTTGTCTACTTCCTCCCTCCCGTGCTTCCTCCTTTCCGTCATCACTGGGTGAGCATGTTCGTATCTTTATAGTGCTCGCTACACCCTTATTCCTCTTCTCGACCGATACGGACATACCCGGCATCACATCACCCACATACGAGTGAGATCTGCTGGTTCAGCTAGCTGGCGACAAGGTCGTCAATCCTACTAAGGATCTAGGCACTTGTCTAATTCCTTGAGCACTTTTGACGCTAGCTCTTCAATGATTTGTGACAACGGCAGCACACTCCCAGATGGCATCATGAAACCACACCATGTTCTTGTTCCTCTATAAATAGAAACTAAAAACTATAGTGACATTTTGATGAGAGGACCAGCCGAGTCCCCTGGCCACAATAGGACTGATAGTGTCCACTCACCTAACACAAACCATGACGCCCATCATTCAGATTATCAAATCCTACACATGGAGCAGAATTAATGGTAGTACATCAACTAAAGTCATTACAATGACCAAGTAAATAAAGGAAAGGTTTCCTCTATTTGGCATACTATTAGATAAATATAATTACCTAAATACTAATATATGTCATTGTACCACCAACAAATCTACATAATATAAGATAACATTAAAATATAATCAATGAAATAAATATATCCAAAAGGAAAACTCCTTCAAAATTTTTCTAATATAAGAGCCCAAGTTCCCAAAGGGAACGATGAGCTCAAAAAAGCCTAAGTGTGGACAAGATTATAAAATCTGTGTAAAATTAACTACCACACTATCAGAATATTTAATGTTACTTACACCTGTTGTTCCTAAACGAAAATAGGAACTACCTAGAGTAATGTAATGTAATGTAAACAAAACACCAGAATCAAGACCCCAGACAACACAGCCCGAAGTCAGTAACAGAAACAAGACTATCCGATGTAAAGCAAGATCTTCCTCAGAAGAAAAAATGATACATTGGATGTATGATGCTTGACCAAAACGCCCAAACACCCTAAAGATGAGGACGTAACTCTGGGGATGTACAGAATAATCTTCTGTATAATACGTTGAACTCCCAATAAATTTTATAAAAATTTTTTATTAAAACAAGCCAAAAAGCTTGGGAGCTTAACTGGGGGGATCATGGGAAGGCAGGGTAGGAATACTAAATAAACAGTGGATAGATCATAATCAATCAGAGATAACATCAGGCTCATGTCCCAAAATTAGGGAACATGAACTAATTTTAATAAATATTATAAAATTACAGCCCTGAACATTTCAAACCACCATTCCTTCCTTCCTTCATCCAGTTCAGTCCTTGGATCCACCAATTTAACCATTGATTTGTGTATGGCATCATTATTAATTGAGATTTAAAAGCACAAATGTCAGTTTGTTGCTATCTGACAAAGACCAAACAAAGAATGATTTATTGGCGCCAGATTCAGTGACTTACTGGCATCTGCGCATGCGCGGTGGGTAAAATGTATGGAGGGCCAGACAGGACTTCTAATTTTCGGTTTTGCCTGAAAATTTTGGGGATTGGTGGCAAAATTTGTGTTTGGCCCTAGATATTTTTGGGTTAGCACCAGCTAAGTCTGGGTCATTGGTTACAGTATAAAAATATCTAGCTCCGCAGATTCCCTATCACAAACTGTCTGGACTAGATGTGAATCTCGGTCGTCCCTGTCTGACACTGGAGAGGAAAGTACCGACCCAGCTTCCTCCGACAGTTCCTGATCTGAAACCGTTTCCGAAGGATGCTGGGATAAGTTGTGCTATCTGTGATAGCAAGTCCGTCACGGAGGCTTGTGGAGGTGCGGTCTTACGTTGTTTAGCCGCTGGAAGCTCCTAGGACGGTACCTCTTGCATAATCCTTTTATGTGTACATCCCGACTGGTGAGGCCTCGTATCCTTGGCTATCAGATGGAGTAACCCTGGCTGTCTATGCGACGGAGCATCCTGAGCAGGAGGAGTGGATGTATGCTCCGGCTGACGAGCGTTATGCACAACAACATCTGGCCCAAGACGTTGTTGCAAGAGAGAGGGGCCTCTCTCGCTTGCGGTCCAGGTAGACCTGAACGAGCTAGCTACCAGCGACTGGCTTCCTCTGATCCATCCTCCGATCCGTCATCGCAGGGTGTGCGTGATCCGAGATTATAGTGCTCGCAACACCCTTTCCCCTCTCCTGGACCACAACGGACATACCCAGCGTCACATCACCCACATATGAGTGAGATCCACCGGTCGAGCTAGCTGGCAATAAGGTCGTCAATCCTACTA
Organism: Pictodentalium vernedei; assembly: GCA_031216915.1. NCBI lineage: Eukaryota > Metazoa > Mollusca > Scaphopoda > Dentaliida > Dentaliidae > Pictodentalium > Pictodentalium vernedei. The sequence continues at coordinate 125,921,538 of CM062294.1, read as the reverse complement.
AGGATCTAGGCACTTGTCTGATTTCCTTGAGCACTTTTGCCGCTAGCTCTTCATTAATTTGCAATGACGGCAGCACACTTCCGGAAGACATCATAGAAACATCACCCTGTTCTTGTTCCTCTGAAAAAGAGACTGAAAAACTAGAGTGACCTTGTAGTGAGAGAACAGGCATCGACCTCTCACCACTAACAATATACCGTGACACACGTCTCCAACGTTTGTCATCCCAACTGGCACAAACTGAACAAGAATTAGTGCGAGTACAGTGACTACAGCAAATACAATGAGCATGAGAATCGGAGGAAGACTTCCGCGAATTACAATTTGAACAATATTCTTTCATAATTAAAAGAAATATACAGCTGTAGTACGTGCACTAACCCTCGAAAATACAAAGGTACATAATAATAATACAATCCATAACAAAATTTCGAAAAATAATTCAAAAGAAAATTTTCAAAAAAATTTTGACATGAGCCCAAGTTCCCAAAGGGAACGATGAGCCCAAATGGATCCCCAAAAAGCCTAAGTGTGGACAAAAATTTTAAAACATTTCTAAAAATTAATGTTACACTTACGGATAACATTAATGTATCTGACTATACAATAAACCTTACAGAAGACAAGGAATCACTAACAGAAAGTAACCGTTGTCAACGTAAACAAAAGTCAACAAAAACCGGAAACAAGACTCCAGGCACTGCAAAAATAATGGCCCAAAATCAGTAACCAATTTAAAAACACTATCCGATGTAAAACAGAATCTTCCACAGAAGAAGCTGCAATACATCAGATGGTAGATGCATGACCAAAACGCCTAGACACCCCAAGGGTGAGGACGTAACCATGGGGATAACAGAATAAACATTCTGTAACTAAGCTAAAACTCCCAAAAAATTTCAATAAAAAAATTAAAAAAATTATACCAAAAGCATGGGAGATTAGCAAGGGGGTTTCAAGGAAAGGGAGAGAGGAAACACTTAACAAACAGTGGAGATTTCATAGCAAGAATGAAAACATCAGGCCCATGCCCCGAAATTAGGGAACATGAAATAATTTTACATAAAAATTATAAGTTACAGCCCTGAACACATCCATCCACTGTTCCTTCCTCTTATCCTCTTATTTCATCCTTGGATCCACCATTTCCATCATGATTTTGTGTCTGGCATCATTTTAACTGAGATTATAAGCACAGATATCAGTGAGATGTTACTGATAGAAGGGCCAAACAAAGAATGAGGATTTGGCACCAGTCTCGGTACTTCCTTAACACTGCGCATGCGCAGTAGGCAAAAGTATGGAGGACCATATAGATTTGGATGCAAATTTTGGGGATTGGGGGGGCAAAATTTGTGTTTGGCCCTGAATAATTTAGAGTTAGCACCAGTCTGGGTCATTGGTACAGTATAAAAATAATAAAAGCTGAATCAGAGGTGTGGGGCAGGAAAAAATTGCATATGCCTAGGCTGGAATTGTTTTTTCCAACACCACTGACCACCCTCTTTCTGCAATTTTTCTCTGTTTTTCTGTGCCAATTTTTGTGACTCACCTCATTCTTACCACTCTGCTCATTGAAAAGTCAGCAAATAAAGCCCAGTTGTTTTGTTTCATTGAGCTCAAAGCATTCCATCCTTTTAAGACACATTGTACAATGGAAAATAACTCTTGAGTCAGTTGTCAGTTGTTGAAAATATATTGAAAGGATATAAATCACCACTGAAATGGCCAAAAATGTTATGTTATCAAATGGAATCTTTGTCTGAATTTTAAAAACATTAGTCCCATATTTTCAAAGTTTCTATACATTGAGATGTTTCATGCAGGGGCAGCGGAGCAGAGTGCCAAGTGAAGGGGGGGGGGCATCTTTTCATGTCTCGATCAACCCACTTACCCTGTCTCAGTGTATGGAAATTTTATACTTTATGCCTCCCCCTCCACTCTAGCTGAACCGCCTTTCTCAGTGTATGGAAATTTTATACTTTATGCCTCCCCTTCCACTCCAGCTGAACCGCTGTCTTTGTGAACAATGCTGGAGGTTTTTTGTTGTTATATTAGGGAAAGGGTTAACCCTTTACCTAACAAATCAACTTCACCCACCCACTTAATTTACAAAGTGAGCAGTTAAAAAAACCCATTATTTTTCAAAAAATTTCCATAAAACCATTTCATGTGACCCCCTCATTGGCACAAGCTCATTCTAATGAGGGGGTCACATGATATGATTCTGTTCAAATTTTTTGAGAAATTTTAAAAAACAATGATTAAAATAATAATAAATTTTGATATCCTAAATTGTTACCTATGAAATTCAGCTCGTGGTGATCTAATTATGGGAAGCAACACATCATCGTCCACAGATGTTCACACACATTAGTTGTTGTAATCCTGCATCAAACAGCAGTTTCAATATGCGCTGCACAAGCAACTGTGACAGATGGAATGAAAGAGGATACATGGATGGATGGAACGATGAACAGCTGCATGGGCAATCAACACTGTCTTAACCCTTTACATAATGCACACGATATCAACATTTTTTATTTTAACCTCCTTTACACCGATATCAAAACAAAGTGCAATGCCACTGGGATCTCCCACCAAAAGGGGTTTCTAAGCTGAAAAATGTGGAAAAAGGCCCATAATTCTAGAAGAAAAAAAAAATGGACAAAACCTGTTACTTGTGAATATCCTTTCCCCCATGGTGGTTTGTCAGCATACCAAAGATCATTTAATTCCAACATTCACTGACTGAGATTTGAAGGTTCAAAGTTGTTATGAATGGATAGGTGAACAGACGAATGGACAAACAGACGGAACCCATTTCTATATTCCCCACAAAACTTCGTTTTGGCAGGGGATAATAACAAAATTTCAAATAACCATTTTTCCCATAATGCAACTAGAAATTTAACCAATTTAATCTTATTTGACAGAGCTCAATGAGCTCTGACAAACAAGACTAAATTGGTTAAATTTCTAGTTGCATGATGGGAAAAATTTGTAGCCTGAAATTTATATATTTCGACATCAGTGTGTAGTGGGTTAATTTTTTTTTTTATTAAATTGAAAAAAAATTTCAACAAAATCTTATCCTGTGATCCTTATTGGAATGAGCTTGACAAGTTCATTCCAATGAAGGGTCACATGATATGGTTCTGCAGAAATTGTTTGAAAAATAATATTTTTTCAACTTCTCAATTTATAAATTATGTGTGTGGATGCAGCCGATTTGTTGTTGGGTAAAATGTTCACATGATACTACCCACAAACAGGTGTGTACAATGATTTGTTATTTTTATTTATCCATACAAGAAAATTATAAAAAAACAAACTTGGAAGCAGTGGATGCATTTATGGATGGACAGATATGAACAGCATACTATCCACAAGCAGGTGTGTACAATTATTTTTATTTGTCCATACAAGAAAATGATAAAAACCAGAGGTGTCTGTTCCAATAGGACTAAAAATACCCCCCACTTTCTACATTAAGTATTTCCCCACAATACTCGGAGTCAAATAAGGGCAATAACTCTGCCAAAATAAGTCTGACCAATCTCAAAACCATTGGTGCATAGGTGTCCATGCTGGTGAATTTCTATGCCAAATTTAAAAAAAAAATGACTGGAAAATGAAGGAATACAAGCTCGGATGAAGTTGTGTCCATGGATGAAAATTCCACGTCAAAAAGGGCAATAACACTGTAACGACATGGCCAATCAATCTCTCAAAATTATAGCTGCAGAATTTCCCATGGTGGTTAACATGTATGCCAAGTTTTAAAAAAATTGATGCAAAAAGGAATACAAGCTCGGATAAAGTTGTGTCCATGGATGAAAATGCCATGTCAAAAAGGGCAATAACACTGTAACGACATGGCCAATCAATCTCTCAAATTGCAGCTGCAGAGTTTCCCATGGTGGTTAACATATATGCCAAGTTTTAAAAAAATTGATGCGAAAAGGAATACAAGCTTGGACAAAGTTGTGTGCATGGATGACAAGTCAAAGATTGCAAGATAAAAAAAAATTGATTCATAAAAGACTTAGAAAAACTCTGGACAAATATGTGTTCACAAACAAACAAACAGACATTTTCTCAAATCAAGGTTAATTTCTGAGTGGTAGCAAAACCTACCCATTTCAGCTTACTGACTCTAACCCTAACTCTTTACCTTAACCCAACCCTAACATAAAATGCTTGGAAATACAACACCCACTTCTTATCACTTGGCTAACCATTTTAGCCTCCTAAACCACTATTTTAGCCACATAAACACTGGTTTGTTAGTTCAAATTTATGTGGCTAATCACATAAATCAGACAAGACACAAAACAATAACAGTGCTGTGTACTGACAACCATCCCCTCACTCTCCGTTCTGTTAGTGTGGACAGAGGGACAAAGAGACAGGCAAACTGATTCCAGTATATCCTCCCACAAGATTGTTGTGAGGGGCATAAAAACTTGGTGGCAATGGATGCATGGATGGATGGAAATATATGAACAATTACATAGGCAACAAACATTGCCGTAACATGATACTATTCACAAACCAGTGAATTCACTGATTTATTTATATTTGTCCATACAGCAAAAAGTGATAAAAAAAACCCCCACAAAGCCTCTCAATAAACTTTATAGCAGTTAAAAATAGAAAACTTTGGTCAAATAAAGCATGTACAACATAGATAATTAGAATGTAGATAAGGCTATTAAAATAAAAATTCTTGTTTCTCAGGCACCTGCCTCATCATTGAATATCTGCTTCGTCACTCATTTTTTTATCTGTAAATATCTTAAGTGATACTACTTTGCACTTCTAGGACTAAAACATTAACCAACTATATCTTGTTTGAGAGATCTCACTGAGCTCTGTCAAACAAGATATAGTTGTTTAAATTTGTAACTGCAGTATGGGTAATTTTTACGGCCGAAAACATTAGTGTGAGAAGTTGAATTAATAATTTCAGCACTTTTCAGGGACTGTTTCATGGGTTAACCCCCAAAAAGCATCCTCCCTCACCTCAAAACTGAAAGAAAATTGCCTGAGAAGCAAGAAATTTTTTTTAATAGGCCTAAATATGATTGATACTAACGTGACTGACATCTGCGTCCTTTCCAGCCAGATGGACAAGAACACTTTTGAGGACCTACACATTTACCACCATTCAGGCAGGGCAGTCTACAAACAGCTGCAATGGTAAAAAAACAAGTCTTTACTCCAAGAGTTGTGTAAATCTCACTAGTATATTTTTAAAAAGGTTCTGAAATCCCACTCAGTTTCTGAAAACTAAAGATATTAATGGCATGGTGGTAATTAATATTTGTGTAATTCATGAAAGTTTTATGATCAGTAGTCCAAATGTCTGGATCTCAGAACTTGAAATATACAGCAAAAATCATGTCCACAAAAAATATGTAGTCAAGCTTTATGAACAAAATTAGTATAGATACACTAAAAACTGTTCAGAGGAACTGTAGTTGAATCACCTCTTTGCCAGTGAGAATTATTAAATTAATGGAAGTATCCAACAAGAGCAATGTGAAGCATAGCATGTGCTGCCAACAGTGTCATAATGCCATGGTGGCCATATTGAATTGGCCAGCTGGACCAAAATCAAAAGGAAGCATTGTCTAGTCATCCACAAGTAACCCCTAAAATTATGATTTGATCAAATAAGCGGTTTTCAAATCGAACATGCAATGAATACAACACAGAGGTTGAGAAAAATTTTCTAAATCAAAAGAGTGAAAAAGGGCAATAACTCTGGGAAATATTAGAGGGAACTCGTTCCTTGCGCATATCCATTCCCCAATTTGGGTCTCTCAGCATACCAAAGGAGATCCAAATCCGACCAATGGCTTTGAAATTACAATCCAAAACATTTGTACGGACGGACAGATGGACAGACAGATTCATGGATGAAGGTCTTCACTAGATACCCCTGAATCCTTCTTCGGGGGCCGGAGGCATAATTAAGCAGGATTTGTTCACTGTGCTGATTCCAGAGATAACCTTAGTATTTCAGGCCCCACACAGTAGTTCTCTGTTTCTCAGGCCATTTTTTGTAAAATTGTGTGTGGGCGGGCATTTTTTTATTTTATATTTTTGTAATTATTTCTTTGCCATCAAAAGTTCATGTTCTTGGTTTGTTTTATGTTTTAGGCCTCGTAATCTACAGAATAGCATGGGTGGTTGTGTATTTCGTCCTTTGAGTGCAAGAAGGCTTTGCAATGTTAAAGCATTGCAAAGACTTGTTGCACTCAAGGGACAAATTTATTAATTTTAATAACTTAGGTAAAATATCAGCCATAAACCATTTAATTTTTATTTTTTTAAGTTTGCATTGGTCATAAAAAGAGAGCATGCAGCAGCCAAAAGCACCATGCGGGAGGGCCTGAAAAACAGATTTTTAACTTTTTGGGCCTTACCTATTATATCGTTTTTGCCGGAGCTCTGCCAATATTACATTACTTTGAAACAGTAACCTCCAAGTGTATTCTTCCATGATAACTCAAATGGTAGGTTGCATTTATTTTGGCAATGTTTTTACATTTGCCCATACAAGCAGCCAACAATGATGAAGAAACATTGTTAAGCCATCCACAGCTGGTTAGGTGTATAAATCGTATTAATTATACTAAAATTAATCTGAGACCCTAAGGGTTAACCCTTTCAAGGTGGTGTGCATAAATTTTTGAATGAAGAAAAAATTAGAAGTGGACGAGCAGATGATATAAAGAGCAAAAAATCTGAAAATTGACAGAACTGTTAAGATTAAATTATTACTGAACCTCTCAACATATCAGGATGGTTTCGCCCATTTCATGGTTGACAGTATTGACTGAAATGATACCTTCCAGGACGCAAGTGTTGAAAGGGTTAAATGCCTGTATAGGATATTCTGTGGCCAAATAGGACTAGTAACTGGTGGAATTTGATGATTGTCATGTAATTTCTCAACATATCACAGAATCCTTTATCCAATTAACAGAAGTCTGTTCTATAACCTATAGGCAATTAACAGGTCAAAGTTGTTCTGAAGATATGGTAAGTGATTTTGTGCTTCGGAAATTATATTCAATTAACAGGGTTATTCATTTAAGAGATATCCAATTTAGCAGGTTCCAATGTATTTTTAAATTGAGTGTGGATTAATCAAACTTGGGTGAATTCACAAACTACCTGATAAAGATAAGCACATGTAAACAGGTGTGTAAGCAAAATGAATACAGAAAAAAACAGTTATTCCTTTTAAAAACAAGAGGCTCCAAGGGGGCCTTAGCCCACCTCATAAAATTGTAAGAAGGATTTACGGTCACATTCAGCATCTGTGGCTAGATAACAACCCAAACACAAACTCAGGCACTTGATTTAAACAATTGAATCTGACCACCCCCACTCCCCCACCCAATGATTCTGTATATACCAAATATCAAAAGATTATGACTGGCAGATCTAAAGAAATTTTTTTCTGATATTGCAGTAAGTTAAAATTTGGGCACCTGTAGGGAGTCCAGTTGTGAACCCAGGGTCTTGATTTGAACAAACTTGAATCTAATTTTTAAGGAATATTCCTCATATTGCCCCAAGTTAAAGTTCAGCCTCCCATATGGAGTCCAAATATGACCCCAGGGACTTGACTTGAAGAGATATCTGAATCTGCCTCCTCCCCCTCCCCCCCCCCCCCCTCTCCCAGAATGCGGTATACCAAATATCAGAAGATTATGACTGGTGAAACCGAAGAAGATTTCTAAAGAACTTCCAGAGTTAAAATACCCAAGGGATCCCAAATATGAACCCGGGATCTTGATTTGAACCAATTTGAGTTTATCCCTCCTGAATATGCTGTACACCAAATATCAAAAGATTCTGATCAGTGTTCCTGGGGAAAAAGATTTTTCATTTTTTTTTTTTTTCTGGGTGGGTGGGGTACTAACAGAGATATGATCTCCATGAGCATGGCAACTTTATTTGAACAAACATGAATTGATGTATAAGGAACATGCATATCAAAACTGGTTAAAATTGGTCCTGAAGTTTTTTTAGGAAAAATAAAAAAAACATAAAGTTCTTGTACACGGATGACAGATGGAAAGTGATCACTAAAGCTCCCCTTCAGCTTTGCTCAGGTAAGCTAATAAATTACCGGTAGTATGAATATTATTCTTTAAAAACTTTCAGATCATTATCAAAATTGAGTCCTACCCATTTAATACTTACGATATTGACATCTATCTCCACTGTATGATTTTGGACATTTACAAGTGTTTTTTCTCTTACATAAACCACCATTAAGGCATGGTGGATGACACATAGCTGAAATAAAGACAATGTTGCATTGATGCTGAGAGATTCATCTGTAAAGGAGTAATTTGGATTGATCACATTTAACAGCAAAGAACAAGTGCTCCAACATGAACTCTTGGGGTCAACTTTTAAGCTACATTCTAGATTTTTGGCAGTTGTTTCTAGACAAGTCTTGGCTGCCTTTTTAGGCAGCCAAGAGTTGCCTAGAAACAATTGTAAAACCACAGGATGTGGAATGTCAATGTGTAGCAAAATGTATAAAAACCTCCAGATCTCTTAGATTTAAACAAATTAATGGACAATTTAATGTTAAATTTCAATATAAATCAATGTGCAGTAAAAATGTATGAAAGTGTCAATGACACTGCAGCTCAACTTGTCCAAGAAGGGAACTGAAATAAATAGAAAGATCCAGTAATGCCAAGTCATTCACTCAAGTTTCTACAGAAAAGACATCACACCAAAGCTACATAAGAAATTTGAAAATGATTGGGTGAGAGGTGCAGCCTGTAGAGATTGCTAATGCAATTGCTGACAACTGATATGCCAAATCCAAGATAGCTACTGATGGCCATATTTTTTAATGAAATTCGGAAAAATTGGATAGCCCCCATCAAGACATCACACCAAAACTACATATGAAATTTCGAAAAAGAAGGGGTGAGGAATGTGGCCTGTAGGGTGTGCTAATGGGATTGCTGACAATTTATACGCCAAATCCAAGATGGCTGCTGGCAGCCATGTTTTTCAACAAATTCAGAAAAATTTGATAGCTCCCTTCGAGACATTACACCAAAACTAAATACGAAATTTGAAAAAGGTTGGGTGAGAGATGCGGCCTGCAGTGTATACTATTGAAATTGTTGACAATTCATATGCCAAATCCAAGATGGCTGCTGGTGGCATATTTTTTAACAAAAATTCAGAAAAATTTGATAGCTACCATCAAGACATCACACCAAAGCTATATATGTAATTCAAAAAAAGATCAGGTGAGAGATGCGGCCTGTAGGGTGTCTTTATGAAATTGTTGTCAATTTATATCCAAATCCATGATTGCTTATGAAATTGTTGTCAATTTATATCCAAATTCAAAGGTGTCCTTATGAAATTGTTGTCAATTTATATCCAAATCCATGATTGATGCTGTCACCCATGTTTTCCAACAAAATTCAGAAATATTTGATAGCTCCCAACTAGACATCACACCAAAGCTACATATGATATTTAAAAGATCAGGTGAGAAATGCAGCCTGTAGGGTGTGCTAATGGAATTGTTGTCAATTTATATGCCAATTCTAAGATCGCCACTGGCAAATGATCTTTTCATTCGCCTGGCAGTTACATAAACAAAAATTAAGGCAAACGTACAATCACTTAACTAAAAGGATCAATTGGTTGACCAACTTTTTTATGATTATCATATTCGATGCCCTGGGGAGAAAGTACACGTACAAATATTAAATATTAAATTTGTGCTTTTTATTCAGCTGCTGTAGATATTAGTACAAAGTCGCAAAAAAAATCACGACTTGTTTGAAGTTCGTAATGTTGGACACCTGATCTATTTTTTTTGTATTTTATCTAAAGGTAGAAGTAATTTTTTGGACATCCCTTAAGAAATAGTTGAGCGTGAAACAAAAATTTTGTGCAGCCAATAAGAACATATGTTCGTCACTGACATCTGTAATGTACCAGTATACAACCTCAATGAAATTTCACTTTCTCAAACATATTTGAAAATGTGTGTGCATTTGAATATCTCCCAGGTATATAGTTATGTGCTGGGGAGATTCACCCACTTTGATATAGCCTACAGAACCATCCCTGCCTCAATAAAGTTTCACTATCTCAAACTCACTTCAGGCCTAAAAGCTGTGCATATCTGAACTTCCCCTAGGTATACTTACACACCCGACCCAGAAGACCGATTCGCTGCATTGAAATATGGGATCGTTTCCACCTCAATGAAGTTTCACTTTCCCAAACACATTTAGAAATTCATGTACATTTGATGACCCCCCATAGATTTTTAGCACTGGGACGATGCGTCCCAGTAGATAAAACAAGCCACATGGGTCTTTCTTAATTTTGAATATTTCTACCCCTTCAGTAAAGTAACTAAATGTCCTGATAAACTGATAAAATCTAATCCCATAAGTTAAGACCGACCAGTCTAACGTGCTGTAAAACTTGTATGGGAATGGAAAGAATATCCACATGTATAGCAAGAGCAGAGACTGTCGTCATCTTGTAGAGTTATCTCTCAAAAAGGCTTTACAAGCTACATTGTATGGGCAAAAGTGTGCGGTTGCAGAAATAGGTTGGCAAGCAATTACATAAAGATGGTCACAAGTGCAGGGTCAGGGTGGGGTGAGGGTGTATCCCTTTTTTAGGTGCAATGCCCCCATCAACCTCTGTCCCACTGCATACATGAAATCATCACCCCTGCCACACCACCCCACATGCTTCACCCTTTTTAATAAGTTTGGAATTTGATACATTTCATATTAGTTGGGATGGGTCAATAAAAAACTTATTAACCCTTTACCCAACGAATCGCTCGCATCCGCCCACGTAATATGCAAATTCAGTAGCTGAAAAAATATTTTTTGAAAAATTTCCACAAAACCATATCATGTGACCCCTCATCGAGCTCAATAAATTTTGAAATCGTCTGCGTTGCGTAAAGGGTTAAAAATAATGATGGTAACCCATTCAATATCCTGACTGAAAAATAAAGTAGGCCTAGCTATCACAACAAGTATTTTTATAATGCCAATCAGAATTGGAATTGCGTGAAAAATATATCTGTTGAAATGTGAATCAACTTCTGCAAGTCCACAATAATTAAGCTACCTCATTTGTCATCACCTGTTGACAATGACCCACCCAATTTCAGATGCTCCTTAATCCGCCAAAGCTACCGATTATTCTCACCATTTTAAAATAATGGATTCACGCATGCCTCATTGGTTATGCAAAACTACCATTTGGTAATTTCTGTTTAATATGTTAAGTGTGGAATGATTGGGTTGTTGTGGATGCATTTCGGTTGGTGGTGGGGATGTTAAGACTTGGCATTGTCATCCAAACTCTGGAAGCAGATTTGTTAAAAAGGCTACATTATGCTAGCAGACCAGAACTTGTTTACTGCAGCGAACAAACACTGCTCCACTTCCTATGGTTCCCACAGGTAATGCACTGGGTATACAGGAACTCCAACATCATTTGTGTAATATATATTATGTAGAGAAGCACAGAAAGTTGGTACAACTTGAATGGTAAGCGGCTACGAACTGACATTTGATCAGGGTACTGGTCAGTCACATTCCTGATATGATCTGGCCATAAAGGCACATTTTGATTTGGATACGACTTGCTTTGGGATCGAAATGACTGGTAATCTTTTGATGCATCCATCATAGTGAATCTTCTTCATTTCAGTTGCAGTGTTAGTATCGGTCTTACCTGTTGATTTTGGAACTCAGCATGTTTAATTATGCACCAAGGCTAAAATGGAGCCAACATGTATGGTACAAAGACTCACATTCTGATAAGGCACTGAGCATGTGTGATTCACAATGCTTCACTGATGGATTTTGTGTGGGAATTACATGGTCTACGACATGTTTCAACCTCACATCATTTTCAATAAATATTCAAAAGGCATAGTTAGTTGTTTTCTATGCAATAAATTCTGTTTTTAAATGTCCATTCAGTCTGCAAATCGTAATCCAATTGAAACATAGATTTACCCTAAAATGACGCCTCAATTCTGCCGAGTAAATTTTCCAACAATGTAGCTGGCAGGCACTGATATAACTGATATGAAATGAGCTAATCAAAATTTACATTCTAGTATTCCATGCAAACGAATGTTCACTTTTAGGTACACATTGAGGATTGCATCTATTATTGGATATTTAGGCTTTCAGGGAGGGGGTGGGGGTGGGGGTGTGAGGGGGATGAATTGCCTGTCTATGAGAAAGTTTGCTGAATTCCAAAGAAAATTTGTTGTGCCCATCCCCAACCTCTCATAACAACCATACATTGAATATTTGATGAAATTATAACTTCTATTTTGATGAAAATCACTCCATCATATGCAATAAAACAAGAACTCCAGGTAATTAATACGTATAAGCGGTGATATTTTGGTTGGCTTATTGTTTCACAAATAGCCTTAAAATCACTCTCAAGGATTCAAAATTAAAAATATTTTCTGGGGGAGGAGCCCCAGACCACCATTCTCAGGAGGGGGTACACCCCTCTCCCAAACTCTCCGTCAGCTCAGGCCCATACAGTCTTTGTGATATGCCTGTGGCATACCGTGTTTGGATTTCTGGTCAACCAACAGGTTAACTGGTAGAGTGCTAAATTATTTTTGGACATCACAACTTCAACACAGGTCTTTGACTTGTTACAATTTATGGGAGAGTGCCTATGGGCACTCTCCCATAAATTGTAACAAGGCAAACCCTCACAGACTAAATAAAATCACTTCAAAGATAATACAAAGCACATCCACTGAATGTGAGCCTTCAAGCTGTGGTACCGGCACTTCAGAATAAAGCCCAAATATGGGCTTCCAGCACTCTACCAGTTGATGAAACAAATTAACTTAATCTTCAGTTAATGAGCTACCAAAGGGGTAACCTGATTATAGGTTTACCAAAATCTGGAATTGTCAAGGCCTGCTTTTAGTCCTGTAAATGTGGCGAGGGAATAAAAACTGAAAATGATAAACATGAACATTTTTCACTGAAAGAATATGGCTAGATATCAAAATGTCAGTCACTGATCAATTCGCATCAGATGACACCAGAAACTGAAAATGGGTCACTAATTGCTATCTGATGATTTTCATGGTGCAACACCCCTGCGAAGCTTTGATAATTCAATTTGAGGCTGACATTGATGGCTTCATTTGGGATCAAAAGGATGATGGCAAATAACTTGCATTTTAGGTTCAATCAGAATGCTTGTCCACTTTACAATGTTACAAAAGTGCATATAAAGTGGAGCATGGGATTTTTAAAAGTACTACTGTAGCCAAGCCTGAAAATAAGCATACTCTCATCTGCAAAATGAGGTCCCCAGAGGGTGAATTTGGTGATGCTACCCTGCACAGCAGGGCAGCATCACGAAATTTACCATCTGTGAACCTCAGTCTGAATGAAGGTCTCAAGCCAAAACAGAAAGATGTACCTAGAGGATAAATTGGCCCGCTGTATGGGATAGAATCAGCAAATTCATCCTCTGGGGCCTCATTTTGCAAATGACAGGTTGAATGGGCCAAAAAAAAAAGTGTTTTGGTTCTCCGGCACTGCCGCGTTGAAAAAATACCCCCGCACTGAATTTTTTTATGGAGGTTCTAGATTTTCCCAAAAGTAAACAATCCACCGCCGATCTCAGACGTTCATTGCAGTATAACAAAAATACCATATATGTCCGTGTATACGTCGCCCCCGTGTATAAGTCGCACCCCCAACTCACACTTGGAATTCCTCTCTTTTGCCCCCGTGTATAAGTCGCACCCCCAACTCACACTTGGAATTCCTCTCTTTTGCCTAAAGCTCATGTATAGGTTGCACACCCATTTTCAAGTATATGCAGTCAACAAGAATTAGTTGCAAGTTTATACATTTTGCCAATTTGGGATGCAACGGAAATAGGTAAGTTTTCATGAGTTACCACGTGTTCAATAAGATAAAAGAATAAAGGAAAATTATTATTAAAGATTTAAAAAATACTTGCATTTTATTTGTTTTTCGTTGTTTGTTTATCAACCCAATGTCTTCATCCCTGTCGAGAAAATCCAACACTCATTTGTGCCTGAGACTTCATAGTTTCAGAATCAGAGCACCATTTGCACCATAACACAGTTGCTGTGTTTATGTTGCTTTTTCCTAAATGTGCGAGGAAAAACCAATATAAATACAACAACTGTGCAGATTACAGCGCAAATTGTTGTCCTTCATAAGCATTGTTGGTGCTACTGAAACTAAGGTAAAACAAACAGTAAAAACCCTCCCGACTTGCAGTAACACGCCAGGTACGATTACGTTAATATGTTGATGCACAATTGAACTTGATCTGTAGCTTCCCACATTGGAACCACCCCCCCCCCCCCCCACCCTGGACCAGGGTCACCTGGACTTGTCCACTGTACTCCTAACGGGGTGAGCCGCCACTGCAATTGACATGCATTAAATAGTTGCCTTATGCATTGAAACGTCTATTAAATGGTCTATCAATAACATTACAATCACATCTTTTAGAATTAAATTTCAAAATTTGTTTAACAGTACACTCCGGCAAACTTGGGCCTAGGTGCGGCACCCCCCTCCCCCGACCCTCACAGCTTTTAGTAAAGTCCTTCATCCGCCACTGAACCAACACAGTTCGAAGCGGCATTGGGACGTATAAACAGCTCACCAGAAGTATATTAAAAAGTGTATTTTTGTACTGTTGAAAGGTAACTAATGTAAGGGAGGTAATCAAATTAACTATCGAAGAACTCTCTTTTTTGCATGCAGTGGAAATTGCTGACATTGCTTTATGCCTAATGTGACCCCCCAATCCCATTCCCCCCCCCCCCCCCCCCCCCCCCCCCCCCCCCCATATGTCTCACCAAATTTAATTTGCTTCATTCCATGGCTGATGTTAAATAATTTTTAGTGATCTCAGACTTTGATATCATGAACTTTTTTTAAAGTCTTTATAAAGATCACGCTGGCCATCATTTCAGTGTCGTTAAGCTGACAAGTCACAACAACAGAACAAACCTTTTCACTTCAAGCGAAGTTTAAGACACCAGTGTTGCAGTACCTCTGGTGGATTGCTGGTTTGGGGTTCCAGCCTTAAAACGTCCCCTGCAATGTCACTTAACCAGGACTCAGTTTATTCTTTTTCACACAGAAATGTATCTTGTCTATCTTAAAATAAAATTCCAAAGGTCCATTGTGGGTATTTTGAGGCTATGTGAACAGTAAACTATTGTAATTTACCTTTTTCCTGACATATAGTTAGGGTATACTTGGTGTGGTAAAAAAAAAAAAATAAAAATAAAAACCGCCCTCCCTCACTGAATTTGGAAAAGCAATTGCCTGAGAACCAAAACATTTTTTTTTTGGCCTTATATTCAGGCTTGGCTCTAGTTATGTAACTGATTTGTATATTTTTGAATCGCCTAACACATACTTTTTCACGAAAAGGATGATGGCAAATAAATGTTCTCTATTGGCCGAATCATGCTGCAGAAATGAGACTAGTAACTGTTGCATTTTGGGTTCAATCGCCTTAGCAGCATGTTTATTGTGACCTACGACCTCACATGTTTATTTCTTACGTTGTAAATGATTTCTGTAACGGGTTATTTAAAGGCGATTATGTGATAAAAAGCTATCTACATTACAGACTATTACTACTATGAATATACCTCTTTCACAAAATCTTCCAACATAGCCATTTCTGCAAGTACAGTGACCTGGTTTGATGCAGCGGCCATTGTTTCTACAAGGTGGGTCACAAATCGGCTTCTCACAGTAGATTCCCTCATATCCTTTGCGACATCTACACTTGTTGTGTCGGGTACAAACTCCACCATTTTTACAGGGTCTGGTGCATTTCTCTGTAAAAAGGTAGGCTGTATAAACTATGATAAAAGACAGCAGTGAAGGCATGTATTAGTTATGTTAAATCTGCAATTTGCTATAAAAAAGGTAGGCTCAGTGTGAACTATAATAAAACATAGTAGTGATGATATGCATTAGTAATGTTAAATATGCATTTTGCTGTGAAAATGTTGGCTGTTTAAGCTAAACTACAAAGAGATAGTATAGTGTTGATCTGCATTACTAATGTTCAATATACAGTAGAAACTTGTTAATTGAATCATCACTTTGCCAGTGAAAAATATTGAATTATAATATTCAATTAACCCTTTACCAAAAGCACACAATATAAAAATTTCTTATTTTAAATATTATTTTTTCAAAATTTTCAAAAAATATCAACAAAATCATATATAGGAACCTCACTGGAACCAGCTCAATGAGCATATTCTACTGAGGGGGTCACATGATATGGTTTGGGTGATATTTAATGAAAAATAAAAAAAATGTTCAACCCTTCAATTTGTGTATTACGCAGGTGGATGCAGCTGATTCATCAGGTAAAGGGTTAACAGAAATATGATCATTTCCATGTAGCCCTTGCTCCAGCATTGTGTCCTTGGGCAAGGCACTTAACCCCGATTGTCCATATGGGGGCATGATGATGCCATGTACTAAGGCGTACTGCACGTTGATGGTGCGCATGTCTTCAACCAATCTAACCCTGCCTGTGCTGCAGTGCTGAGTTACGATGTTTGGGAGCTGGCAGCTGCTCATCGTTGCTCGGTGGTTCTCTCCGGGTACTCCGGCTTCCTCCACCCGCAAAAACTGTCACGGTCATGATTAGCCATTGTGCATAAGTATGTGACCTTAAACACCAATAAATAAATAAATGTAGCCCTTGACTGAAACAAGATGCCATCTGCAATGCTTAATCATTCCAGACAGTACACATAAGGAATGATGTCTTCTAGTGATAAAATAAGCATTTTTATATTGCTTGACAGTTCATTTAGTGCTGACAAACAAGATATAATAGACTAAATTTATTTATTTATTTATTGGTGTTTAAGGTCACATATTTCTGCATAATGGCTAATCATGACCATGACAGTTTTGGGGATGGAGGAAGCTGAAGAACCACCGAGCAACAGTCAGCTCCCCAACATGCTAACTCTACCCAAGACAAGTGCACCATTGACGTGAAGTATGCCTTAGTACACAATGCCACTATGCCCCCATGTGGGCAATGGGGGTGAAGTGTCTTGCCCAAGGACACAACATGGTTGCCACAGGTGGGATTTGAACCTAGGACCTCTTGTCTTGCAGCCTGCATCTCTACCTACTGAGACCCCCTCCCCTCCCCCCAATAGACTAAATAACTGTATATGTAGGATGTATGGTGGCTGAGTAGGGCAATTCAGTAGTCAGCTGTGTAATTTTCAAGAGATCACAAGATTTTGTATTCAATTTAACCCTTCAGGGCCTGGACATTTTTCTAGATTTTTGCTATACTTTAACACTCTATCAGATGCAGCTTTGAAGTAGTTTCTAGGCAAGTCTTGGCTGCCTATAAAGGCAGCCAAGACTTGCCTAGAAACATAGGCCAAGGTATTTAGAATGTAAGTTGTAGGTGTACCTAAAGACAGTATGCTAGAGCACCTGTTTTGTTGCAAAAATGGTGATCAAAGTCAGAATTGGACCTTTGAGGGTTAAACAGGTTAAATTTCTACCAGAGAGATGGGAAATGGTATGGAGTTTTTGTGGGTTATATGCAATTAACAGGGTTATTCAGTGAAGAAATATCCAATTAAGTGGGCTTCACTGTATTAATCTATAGCTTACATAGGCTGACATTCCATACCTGATGATGAAACCTGTTGTGTCTTATTTCAGAATTAGACTAAATAGTTTAACCCTTCAACTAACGAGTTGGTCGCATCTCTACATGTAACTTACAAAATGAGCAGTTGAAAACAAATAATTTTTAAAAAACGTATCAGTTGACCCCCTCACTGAAACAAGATTATTCCATTGAGGTTTCACATGATATGATTTTGTTGAATTCTATGGGAAGTTTTTTTTTTTAAATAATTAAGATAACAAATTTTGATATAGTTTATTTTGGGTAAAGGGTTAACTATTTATTTATTTTTTTGGAAGTAGACTAAATTTTGGGGGTAACGTAGTGGGCTTCATTGTTTTTCTGAAATGATGAGCAAAATCTGAAACAATAACAGCCTAAAAGTATTGAAAAAAATGTTAACATTCCAGAAAGCCAGTTTTAATTCACAGTCATAATTTTCTGCCCAAAGCAATGCCGATGATAAACTTATATACCTTAATTCAAAAGATGCACACATTTTTCCACAATTATATACTTGATAAGTTTCTAAAAGCCTGGAGGAAAAGCAAGTTTGGGTTACTGGTGTTATAGAATATACAAAAACTCCAAAATGGTATTTTTATTTTTTGAGACACTTAACACCTAAGACAAGTGAAAATTGATACAGTAGAATCCTCTTAATTGAATATCCATTTTGCCAGTGAAAATTATTCATTTAACAGGAGTATACAATTAACAGGGATTTGGTCAGTTTCCTGTGTTCTGGAGGTAAACTGAGCATTTATTCTATTATATCTTGTTTGACAGAGCTCATAGAGCTCTGTCAAACAAGATATAATAGAATAAATGCCTGTATTGGATGTAGTGAGGCCAAAAAGGTTGATAAATAAGGGGAATTTGGTGCGTGTCACAGTAATTTTTTCGACATATTATAAAAATTTATATACAATTAACAGCAGTTTACTCTACAACCCATATGCAATTAACAGATCAAATTTGTACTGAAGGTATGGTAAATGGTTTTGTGTTTGAAAATTATATTCAATTAACAGGGATATACAATTAAGAGATATCCAATTAAGTGGGCTCCACTGTATTAAGATAAGAGAACCTAGATCCCTGAAAAAATGGACACAAATTTAAACTATTTCCAGGTATATTATGTAATACCATATTTATGAAATTGGGTAATGCAAACTAATCGTTGAAACTGTAGAATATACTATCTAACAGCAGAGCATAAAACTTTTATTCAAAGCATCCCATCAGTGCATGATGTCTGTAAACCCTCTCACCAATGCTCAGGATATCAAAATTTATTATTTTAATTATTGTTTTTTTTTAATTTAAAAATTTTTTTGACAAAGCCATGTCAAGTGAACCCGTCATTGGAACGAGTGCATTGAGCTTGTTCCAATGAGGTGGTCATATGATATGATTTTGTTGAAATTTTAAAAAAATATAATTTTTGTCAACTGCTTAATTTGTAAATTACACTGAGGGCTGCAGCCAATTCATTAGATAAAAGGTTAAATTATCAAAAACTGCTCTAAACATAAAAACATATAAAACAAACTTGTTTCTCAGGTACTTTTGACCAATTTTATGATGAGGGGAGTTTTCTTTTTCTTAAATCTATAAAAAAAAGTACTGAATATAGATAGAATTGTCACAAAAATTTACTTAACTGCACTCTGATGAAAAAAAATCAGCATTTTCAGTTTTAAAAAACTGCCACAACAAAGCTGGAAATTTAACCTATATTTTGTTTAATGGAGCTCAGGGAGCATTGGCAAATACGATATAATATGGTTAAATTTGCAATCGCACAAGTGCAAAACAGTACGTCTGAAAACAATTCTATTAAATTACCAGTGTTTTAGAATTTAAAACTGTCATTCCAAGTGTGGTAAGGGTTAAAAATTTAAAACTGTCACTCCAGGAAATCATTATAGTGATTCTACAGTTGTTTTTTTATTTATCTAACAATCATACAGAATTTTGCCTGAAAACCACGAGAAACGGTATGTATCACATAATATGTTCCGATTCTGTATCAAATAGATGACTCATTCTGATTCTGTATCATACAGACGATTCATTTCCAGTAATGCGACAGTGACAGTTACGGGCGAATGGCTAAATATTTTTACAATAAATAGAAACTGCACAATTCAATATTACATCTACCTGGTTCCTGAGGATGTGCTCATGTTGCAAACTCATAAATTCAAGAGGATCATCATAGGAAGTGACACTGAGAGCGAATAACTGACAACACAACTTTGAAAACTGCGGTCACCACATTACTCATTGTTTGTCACACTGCACAACAATATAGTTCCATAAAATGGGGTTTTTTTTAAACTTTTTCTCTCCAAACATTATGTCCCAAAACTGTATTAATAATTTAAGATTTAATCTATTTATATGACAGAATTGTTAGATAAATGAATTAATATGATAATGTGCATGTCCTGTGATTTGCAACAGATTTGATGTGGTATCCAAAAATGGGATCACAACTCGCCGACTAAGCCGACTCAAGACCCCATTCTGGACACCACCTCGAATCTGATACAAACCACAGGACATGTACATAATCTTGATAATCTGTATATATCAATGTTTTTATCATACTAATTACTCATCATAGATTTAATTAAAGAATTATTATTAGTCTATGTAGGAGTATTAACCCTTTGAACTCCAGAGTCTGTTTTTCCGGCCGGGTCACAAGCTACGTCATAATGTCATTAAGATGACTGCAAGGTAAATGTGAGGTGTAGACCAATCAATATTAATTGGTCTACCCCCAAATAATAAATATGGACTCTTCCTATTGCTACCATGGAACTGACATGGAAGGTACCACCAGGGTTCGGTCTACCCCCAAATAATAAATTAATAAATATGGACTCTTCCTATTGCTACCATGGAAATGACATGGAAGATACCACCAGGGTTCAAAGGGTTAAGTTCTATATATAGGTTTTTACCACTGAGGTGGGTTTCCGAGATGGTGTATTGCAGTAGATACCTTATATCTTAGCATACATTGAGTTGATATATGACCCAGAGGCAAGGTCAAAACTTCAAAATATCATGTCAGAAACCCACTTGGTGGTAATAACCAATGTATTTTACAATATTCCTCCCTTTCTTAACATGTTCTCATATAATTTGACAAACATTTAGCATTAAGGCCTAAAAAAATAAAAAATCTGTTTCTCAGGCCCTCCTGCATGGTCCTTTTGGCTGCCGCATGCTCTCTTTTTATAACCAATTTAAACTTTAAAAAAATAAAAATTAAATGGTTTATGTCTGATATTTTACCCAAGTTGAAAAAATTGATGAATTTGTCCCTTGAGTGCATGAAGGCTTTGCAATGCTTTAGCATTGCAAAGTCTTCTTGCACTCAAGGGATGAAATACACCACCACCAATGCTATTCTGTAGATTATGAGGCCTAAAAGTTGATCCAAGAACATGAACTTTTGATGGCAAAAAAGTAATTACTGAAATAAAAAATAAAATAAAAAACTGCTCGCCCGCATGCAATTTCACAAATAATGGCCTGAGAAACAGATCTACTTTGTGTGGCCTAACCAAAGTATTTTACAATATTCCTCTCTTTCTTAACATGTTCTCATATAATTTGACAAACATTTAGTATTAATGAATTAATTTTTTATGAATGAAGATGATGACGTCATGGTATTGCATTCTTGTGCTATGCATTACGTAATCCCTATTCATTGTTCTACTTGTACTATAACTGCTGAAGTTTATAGTAGTGTTTCAGCTGTATTTTATTTTTCAGGTTAAATGCATGGTAGGTTTATTTAAAAATATCATCATAGCCAAAAATTACCTATAGCTATTTGTATTTTGTCTAGATGTTTTCACTTGGGGGAAATACATTCTTGTTGTCAGATCAATAATTATATTGGTTTAAGTAACAAAAGTTTTGACTGAATTCAAGTGCTGGACATATTACATGCATACATGTAGGCACTAAACTGCATAAAATGTATAGAGCTGGGAGGTTTTCAGTTTTCACTTTTGGTTTCAGAGAAAAACCTCGGTTTTGGTTCAGTTTTTCTATGTGTTATAAAAATATAGTACATAACAGTTCAGATATCATCATATTTCCAACAATTCAATCATATTTTGCTGTTATAATTTAAATAGGCGAATAATTAAATGAAACTTGAGAAAAATAAAATATGCGCAAATATCGTCCCCTCAGTTCCAATGTGTTCTATGTGCCAATAGGCACATAGAACACATTGGAACTTGGGGGACGATATGTCAACAAAATACTGTTTACTTGTTTCCTTAATGACCCAAGGGATGTAACTCTATCTGTTGTCTTTTGCGTTTGTAAAAACAAGTTATTCACGAATTCGGTCCAACTTTTTACAGAGCGTGAGAAACACGTCCACAAATTTTTCTCCATTGTGTTTCAAATGGGACAAAAATGTTATCTCTGTCAACATGTATGGTATATGGAGATTTAATACTTGGATGTCTCATTTAAACACCTCACCTGCGGTGTTTAAAAACCGACATCCACGTATTAAATCTCCATATACCATACATGTCGGCAGAGATAACTTATAGTAACAAATGAAACTAGTTCATATCATATATGTTGTGTTCTCATTATCACATTTTTCCCTTAGTGGCTCTTCCAGTGGACGAGTCAATAATGGAGAAAATGTAACAATGAGAACACAATGTATTCACCCTTTTGCCAGATAGACAAAGTGAATCAAAGACCATTGGGGCTACTAGTCCAGTTTCTTCCCAGTGAGATAGTTTGATCAGTTTATGCACAAATACAGTAAAACCGTTCCGCCATTTTTTGCTGTCTTGCAGTTTGGTTTTCAGGTTTGCTGCAAAAACCAAAACCATACTGGGAAACCAGAAAAACTCTCAGCTCCATTGGTATGCACTAAACTGTCTCCGATTATGTTCCAGAGGGTCTAATATAGCATGAGATGCCAGGGGACACTTTAACAATCATAATTCCAACATATCACAATGTAGGAAGTCAAACAAACAAATGTATTAGTTCAACATAAAGTGTGTTTTGCTTGAATCAGAAGCCTGTTCAGATTTATAAATGCTATCGGAATTGCACGGTAAGATGGTGGGATTGGGACTCAGATGTCCGTTCTATTAAATGGTTGGAAAAAAAACTGGCAGAACACCATGGTAAACCTGTTTTCTTCACCAAAATTGAGGGCCACAACAATGTTGTGGGTTTCATGGATATGGCTTAGTACATAATAAGCGAGAGATGGTACTCAGAAAAGGAGTGGAGCATAGAAAGTGAAACAGAACATATCGCTGTGATGACTGTTAAGATAATAACAGTCGAGTTCAGGGGGATGGAATTTAACACACAATCCTAACAGACTAATGACGACATATTGGATATTGCTAATAGCAGAAAATGGATTCCATGCCATCAACAAACCTTTCTGAAATTCATAGTTCGATGCGAGGTGAAAGAAATAAGTATGGCCACTCCGTTGTGCAAAGCAGGTGACCAAGGGTCATTACAAAACATTCCAGTGGCTAATGAGAGAATTAACTGGTAGAGTGCTAAATTATTTTTAGTCATCAAACTTTGTTGATATTCTTTTGCATTGTTACAATTTTTAGGAGAGTGCTTGTGGGCACTCTCCTATAAATTGTAACAACAAGCACTCTCCTAAAAATTGTAACATGACAAATCCTAACAGACTAAATAATATCACTTCAAAGATAATATGAAGCACAGCCACTGAATTTGAAGCCTTTAAGCCCAAATATGGGCTTCCAGCACTGTACCAGTTAATACATTCTAGTGTACATTTTGTTGAATTGACTGCCATTTTGGAAGCCATGTTGGATTAAAGAATTTCAGAAAAGCAGATTTTGGCTGTGTTGGTCTATGATTATTTCCACTTCAAATGACACCAAAATCAGCTTGAGACCAATTTGTTCTGGGTCAAAGCCTTTAACACCCAGATTAGACATCACTCAAACAAATAAGTGAGATGGTAGCGTGCTCTGAATATTTACACTTACTGTGTTGACATCTTCTACCTGTGTAACCATATGGACACAAACACACGTTCCTTCCCAAACATGTTCCACCATTCTTGCACCGTAGCTTACATTGTGCTATAAATACAAGACATGGAATATTAATTGGCTGACAACTAGAAGTCTGTATCTGGATTCCAGGCAAAAATGCCCATACTGCACAATTAAAATGGCTTTGGTGAAAAAAAAAATTCTGTAGTAGGTATGTTTCATATTCAATTTGAAGCAAAAATATTTTGTCTACATGAAATTCTGTTATCATAATTTATTGTCAAGTGCATATAGGAACTCTCGAATAAAGTATAATAAAAAAAAATACACATGAACAAATTCTGACTACCAAAAGTAATCCACCACTTGTCCAGTTAACCCTTTAACCAATATACATGATGTCAAAATTTATTTTAATTTATTTTTTTTTACATTTTAAAAAATACTCCCCCCAAAAGATATCATGTGACATGTCACTGGAATGAGCTCGATGAGCTTGTTTCTATGAAGGGTCACACAATATGATTTTGTTGAAATTGTGTTGAAGGGTTTTTCTTTCAACGGCTCAATTTGTAAATTACGCAGACGGATGCAGTTGATTCATTAGATAAAGGAAAACAATATCTACTTTTATTAGTAGTTTAGCCACTCATCAAAACTTATACAGTGGAGTCCGCTTAATTGGATATCTCTTGATTGAATAACCCAGTTAACTGAATAAAATTTTCAAGGACAAAACCATTTACTATATCTTCAGGGAGAAAGGAGAAAATGTGACAATACAACAAAACATATTCTGTTAATTGCATATAGGTTGTACAGTAAACTCCTGTTAATTGAATAAAAATATTATAATATATTGAATAATTACCCTGATTATTTTGCAGCAAACCAGAAAACTAAACTGCAGGATCCAGCTGCTGGGTCTTGCAGTTTGTTTTTCTCAGTTTGCTGCAAAAACCCAAACCAAACCAGAAAATCCCAAAAATGCCTAGTGTTCAACCGATGATCGGAATCGGCCACCTCAATCGGCGAATTTTGGGCAATCGGATGACAATGGCAATGGCTCCTGGAACATCGGTTCAACCGATTGTTGCCATTAATGCCCAGCATTTTGTGATGATTTATAAACCGCATTATATTATCTTCTGCAATTGTTCAATTGTTGATGTAAAATGATGTCAATGATACCATTCAATAAAGTTGAGAAACAACCACAATGTTTATTCTTAATCTCTCTAGACGCCCCTTTATGGGATATAAGAGTTAAATGACATGTAAAGCTTACACTTGGGCATACTTGCGGCAATCGCCAGTTCATACCAAAAAAGTAAAGGTTGCACTCCATTGACTTAGGTCGCAGTAAAATTAACAGTGGCATGCACTTGGGTGGTAAACATGGCTCTCGGAGCCACGTTTACTGCCCAAGTGTGTGCGACTGGTAATTTTACTGGACCTGAGTAAATGAAGTTTAACACTGTTAAATATGTTCAATTTAATGTGATCCTTTCTAGTCTCAACTTATCTAGTAGTGAACGGACTGTAAACCCATAAAGTAAGTTCAATTTAATGTAAAAAAAGTGAAGGTTGCACTCCACTGACTCAGTAAAAATATTATTTGCATGCACTTGTGAGGTAAACATGGCTCTGAGAGCCACATTTACTGCCCAAGTATGCATGACTGGTAATTTCACTGCGACCCCAGTGAACGAAGTTTAACACTGAAAAATGTTCAGTTTGATGTAGTTCTTTCAAGCCTCAACATGTCTAGTAGTGCATGGTATTGCAATCGGAATCGGCATCAGAATCGGCCGATTGTGAGCTCAAATAACCGGTAATCGGCGACCATTTTTGGTAATCGGTTGAACACTAAAAATGCCCAGCTGTAGAGATGTCTGAGATGAGAAAGAAGATTTTTTTCATTGCCTTTCTTGGAGGTGAGGAATAGGTGAACAAAATGGTAGTTTGCCTTTTTTGTAAAGGCCTTTTGAACTTCTAATTCTTATGCTAACTTATTCTGCATACAATTAAATAATTACGATTATTATTAGATATGATTTTCTTTCCCAGAATTACCTATTATCAAGATTGGCTGATATTACTTCAAATGCGGCTGATATGACTTCACACTTGGCTGATATGACTTCAAACTCGGCTGATATCATGCTGGTCTCAGATGATATGAACCAAGCTAGAGCTGTCCCCTTGTTGCATAACTAGGCACGACCAGCTTTTTACAGCAAAATTGATCAGTTATTCATCATGCACAATCAATCAGGAAAATTGGCGTTACCAGGCAAAATAGAGTAGTTTTTGTATGGTGAAGAATTCAAGATGGCAAACAGTAAGGATTAGGTGAATGAGTCTCAGAGAAAAAAGAAATTCAAAACATGCTAAGACTCAGAGTCATAAGCTTAGATTGGTCGGAGTGAGAGAAGAGATAGTTCAGCTATTCAAACACGGCGGCTTTTCACAGGGGAAGTTTTGATATTCGGATAGCTGAACTAGGAGAAGACACATCAGACTTTATGAAAGAATTAGAAATAATAACACTGTCAGAAAACTGTAACAGATCTGAGAACATTTGTAATTATTTGTTTTGGTTTAATAAATGAAGAGGTCATTACCTAGTTAGTTTCATATCGGCTGAGATATCAGCCCTTGGTAACTTTACATCAGTCTTTGACCTTTGGTCTCGGGCTGATATGAATTCATCTCAGACTGATATCTCGGCCGGTATGAAGCCAACCAAGTAATAACCTCTTAATATCTTTTCTCAACCCATATTTCATCTGTTTTTGAATAAAAACAATGTTCAAATGTGCAAGTTTCTTTACAAATATCACCATTAATGTATTTTGATTATTTTACTGGGTAACAAATTAATCCAAATAGTGTGCCTTTACCCCTTAAGGGCCAAATTCCGACTTTGATAACTTTTTAATGCAAAGGAACAGGTATCCCAAATACATTGTTTGGGTAAACTCAAAACTTGTTTTTTAAGTACCTTGTCAGTTGTTTCTAAGCATGTCTTGGCTGCCTCTGTAGGCATCCAAGACTGGACTAAAAACAACTGCAAAGCCACTGGAGGTAGACTTTCATAGTATAGCAAAAATGTATAAAAATCTCCATCCACTAAGGGTTAACTCTCAGAGGCCTAAGTGTACCTTTGATCACTTTTTACAGCAAAAAAATTGTGCCCCAACATTCCATGTTTGGATAAACTTGAAAGCTGTGTTCTAAGTACCTTTGCAGTTGTTTCCAGGCTAATCATAGATGCTTAGCCTAGAAACAACTGCGAGCCACATCATGTAGACTGTCAAACTGTAGCAAATTTCTATAAACCTATCCAAGCATTTATGCGTTAAGACACTTTTATAATGACTAGTATATCAGCTAACCTTTTTGACACCTGTCTCCCTTATAACCGTAGCGACATCTGCATTTATTTGGTGCAATGCAGTTTCCATGATTCCTGCAATATGGTGTGCATACAGCTACAATAGAAACAATAGCAAAATATCTGAACTTTTGAGTAATTTTAAGCACAGATTTTCTCTGTCATATACTTACTTTTACAAAAAATTATATTTTTAGCACTAATGCTGTTGAATATAGTATTATCAATGTTCCAATAAGACTAAAATCCCCTTCCTCCTTTTGGACGAGAGCTCACTAGGTTTTTTCTTTCAAGTTGGAATCTGAACCTCCTAAGGTTGCTGCATATCAAATATTAAAAGATTCTGACTAGTGGATCTGAAGAAGATGATCTTTAAAAGAATTACCCCATACTGCAGAAAGTAAAAATTTAGGTTGCCATAGAAAGCCCAAATATGAACTTGATAAGGACTTGATTTGAACAAACTGGAATCTGACTCCACTAAGGATACAGCAAACCAAATATAACAAGAGCTATTGCTGAATGCCATTATACCCCCACTGCAGTGCTGGACTGATGAAGCCTAAATGAATTAAGTTATGAAAGTTATGAATATTCTTGGATGGATGGACTCACACATGGACGGACGGACGCATGTAATCCAGTATACCCCCCCCCCCCCCCCCCCCACCATTTTCTTCAAAAGTGGGGATATAAAAAGATTCTGACTAAAGAATCTGTAGAAGGGGACTTTTAACCCTTTACCCAATGCAGACGATATCAAAATTTATTATTTTAAACATCAATTTTTTTAATTTTTCAAAAAATTCCAACAAAACCATATCACATGACCCCTCGTTGGAATGAGCTCGTTCCAACGAGGGGGTCACATGACATGGTTTTGTTGAAATTTTTTGAAAAATAAAAAAAATTCAACTGCTGAATTTGCATATTACGCGGGCGGATGCGGCCGATTCGTTGGGTAAAAGGTTAAAGAGTATTCCTCATACTGCACTAAGTTACAACATGGGCTCCTATCTGAAGCCCATATATGACTTTTGGCACTTGATTTGACCCAACTTGAATCTGAACCTCCAAAGGATGCTGCATATCAAATATCAAAACATTCTGACTGGTAGATCTGAAGAAGAAGATTTTTAAAGAATATCCTCATACTGCACTTAGTTACAACTTGGGCACTCATCAGGAGCCAGGATATGACCTTTTGGATTTGATTTGAACAAACTTGAATCTGAACCTCCAAAGGATGCTGCATATCAAATATCAAAACATTCTGACTGGTAGATCTGAAGAAGAAGATTTTTAAAAAATATTCCTCATACTGCACTAAGTTACAACTTGGGCTCTCATCAGGAGCCCGGATATGGCCTTTTGGATTTGATTTGAACAATATCCTCATACTGCATTAAGTTACAACTTGGGCTCTCATCAGGAGCCAGGATATGACCTTTTGGATTTGATTTGAACAAACTTGAATCTAAACCTCCAAAGGATGCTGCATATCAAATATCAAAACATTCTGACTGGTAGATCTGAACAAGATTTTTAAAGAATATTCCTCATACTGCACTAAGTTGCAACTTGGGCTCTCATCAGGAGCCCGAATATGACCTTTTGGATTTGATTTGAACAAACTTGAATTTGAACCTCCAAATAATGCTGCATATCAAATACCAAAACATTCTGACTAGTAGATCTGGAGAAGAAGATTTTTAAAGAATATTCCTCATATTGCACTAAGTTAAAGCTTGAGTTCCCATAGGGTGCCCAAATATGAACCCAGGTATTTGATTTGAAAAAACTTAAATTTAATTAACCCCAGTGAGGATGCTGCATACCAAATATCAAAAGGTTCTGACTGATAGATCTGAAGAAGATTTTTTAAAAATATTCCTCATATTACACCAAGTTGAAATTCGGGCTCCCACAGTGAGCCCAAATATATATCCAGAGACTTGGTTTGAACACACTTCAAGTTGACCTCCCTAAAGATGTAGTATACCAACTATCAAGAGATTTTGGCTGGTAGATCTGAAGAAGAAAATTTTAAAATAAATTTCCTCATTTACCACCAAATTGAAATTTGGGTTCACATAGGGAGCCCAAATATGAATCGAGGGACTTGTTGCAAACAAATCTGAATCTGACCCCTCTAAGAACACTGTATACCAAGTATCAAAAGATTCTGATTGGTAGTTCTGGAGAAAAAGATTTTTTTTAATTTTGTCAAGACATTTTGTGGGTGCGAACAGAATTATGTTCCTCGGGGTGCCACCTGTGGCATGGAAACTTTATTTGAACAAACTTGAACTGACATATGATAAGGAACATGCATAACAAATTTGGTTTAATTTGGCTCTGTAGGTTATGAGAAGTCAACAACGTAAAGTTCATGCCAGATGGATGGACGGATGTATAGATGACGGACAGAGAATGGACAAACGACAGATGGAAAGTGATCACTTGAGCTTCCCTTGAGCTTTGCTCAGGTGAGTTGAAAAAGTAACTTTGATCAATTATGATTTATTTAAAAATTATGAAAAGATGAATGATATGAATTGACGAGGTTGCAAAACCCACCCTTATTCTATATTTATTTATTTATTTATTGGTGTTTAAGGTCACATATTTCTGCACAATGGCTAATGGTGACCACAAACTGAAGATAAAGTCAAGGTCAGTCAATTGTTTATGCCTGTGTTGCCTATTTTAGAGAACTTGCACCCCAAGCATTAGTGACTGGGTCCTAATTTACCAGTAAAACAGAGCTTGTTTACCACAGTAAACAAGCACTGACTCACTTCCCAGGGTTCCCATGGGGTCATCATTTTATAACTGATAAGACTTTTAACCAAGTGGCCTTATGCATATATACTTAGTGATACTTAGATATTTGGTTGAAAGTCTTCTCAGTTATAGAATGAGGAAGGTATTAACCCTTATTCCCCATACAGCCACAAACTGCCTCTAATAAATTGCGCTGAAAAAGTTGTTCCATGAATGCTCATACTTGAAAACTTGACTGGTAGGATGTATGTATCCTGAGTGTTTTTTACATCATTGTTGGCTACCTGTAGAGGCAGGCAACAATGATGTAGAAACACCGTTAAGTAATCTGCAGTGATACACATGTATATACGGTAGTTATTAACGTAAAATTAATCTGTGGTCTTTGGGGTTAATTGAAAATAGAATATGTTTTCATATTTGGAATTCACATTAAAAACATTTTCACAATCCAGTTCAAATATTTCTATTAGATCCAAAAATTCCTGCACCCAATGCAACATGCAACCATTTCCTGTGCATTTTACAGCCTTAATCAGTGTATATTTTCATGTAGTGTGTGATATGGCAGTCTATCAACTAATCCTGTGCAATGCCTATAGTCAGCTAGAGTATTTTAGCATACCATCTAACTCTGTGCAATGGTTAGTCACTCTTTTCTTACTGGTTAAGATCATCTCTATTATGAGACTTACCCTGTGTTTGCACAGTCTTAGTGAGTGCATATTTTCATGCTTGTGTGATATGGCAGTTACCAAATTGTTATGACTGAAAAGTGTGACTAACCCTGTCTGCTGCACAAGCCAAAAAATAAGCAGACTGTCATCTGCAAAATTGTGTCCACAGAGGGTGAATTTAGTGATGCTACCCTCTGTGAACCTCAATCTGTATCAGTGTCTCAAAACTAAACAGAAAGAAGTACCCAGAGGATAAATTGGCCCACTGTATGGAATAGTATCATCAAATTCTCCCTCTGGCAACCTCATTCTGCAAATGTCAGACTGCTTATTTTCAGGCCTGGTGCTGCAAGGGTTATTCACACTTTCTGGTTATCAAAAACTTTCATTATTAATCAAGTAACTAAGCCTGTGCAATTGACAGCTTTAGTGTAAACTCTTTACCCAAGGTAATGGCCAAAACCAGCCACTAATATTCCCAAGAAGCATTTAAACTCAGCTTATTGGCCATCATTGAAATGACTAGTGGAAATGAATTTTTTGTGAATTTCCAAAATGAAACCATTTTCTTTTTTCAATAAAAAGCTTTTTTCAGCACTTAATCCCCAACTGAGCCATGGTAGTGGCTTCTTGCACTCAACCAGCAAATTTAATATTTTTACGGGCTAGGTAGCTATTTGGAAGAATGTTGGCTCAGTGGTCACAGCACAGGACTTCAAAACAAAAGGTCCATTGTTGAATGCCCACCAGGGGTAACTGCATTATGTCCATGGGCTAGCCACTTAATCCTGATTGCCCACATGGTGGTGCTGCATGGTGGTGATGTGTACTAAGGCGTACTGCACATCGATGGTGCACTTGTCTTCAACCAATACTAACCCTGCTTGTGTGGAGTTAGTACGTTGGGGAGTCTGACAGTTACTCACCACTGCTCAGTGGTTCTCTCCAGGTACTCCAGCTTTCCCACTCGTAAAACTGTCCATACTATGAGGTTACCCTTGCTGTCAAAGGTTTCATTAAACCTCAATAAAAAATTTTTTTTGGCTCTTAAATCAAGGCAGCTCCATTGTAATAATAAAATTACAAATGAAATCACAATGAGGGCATTCCAGCATCACGTCATACTTGTTTCTCACAAAACTATCTATAATACATAAATACACTTACGGATGTTACAATAGTAGCCCATATAACCTTCCTTACAGGAGCAGTGGTTGTGTTCTGTGCATACTTTGTTTGCTGGGCATGGTGGATCACATAAAGCTGGAAAGAGAATTCATTCATTTAGCCATTATCTGATAACATTTCGGCACCTCCCTCATCAAAGAAAATCTACCTCATCACTTTTTTTCACCTGGAAATGTCTTCTATGACACTATTTCGCACTTATACAACAAATATTTAACCAACTATACCTTGTTTGACAGAGCTTACAGAGTTCTTTCAAACAAGATATAGTTGGTTAAATTTTCAACTACATTATTGGAAATTTCCAGTGTGCAGTGGATCAGTGGTGATGGCATTGAACTTCAAACCTAAAGGTCCATAGTTCTATCCCCGCCAGGGGTAACTGCATTGTGTCCTTGGGTAAGGTACTTCATCCCGATTGCACATGTGGGGTACGGGGGCACCATATACTATGGCATACTGCACATTGATAGTGCACCTGTCTTCAACCAATGCTAACCCTGCTTGTGTGGAGTTAGTATGTTGGGGAGTCTAACAGTTGCTTCTGATTGCTCGGTGGTTCTCTCTGGGTAGTCTGGCTTCCTCCACCCGTAAAACTGTCTGATGTGAGGTGACCCTGGCTGTTGAAAGTGTTATTAAACTACAGTAAATAAATAAATAAATAAATGGGAAATTTTCACTGCTAAAAACATTGGTTTGCCACATAGTAGTGTGGTTAAATTTCTGATTCCAATTATTTTCAGAACTGTTTTGTGAATAAACAAAAAAAAACAAATAAGAACAAAAAAGCCTCTGCCATTGCCCATATTTCGTATTGTACAATGTCCATGTATTATCGGCCGATCTGTCCATGTTGTTCAGTTGGGTTATGATTAAATGGTAGATTTTTCATCAAGCGTGCTTTTGATTCATTGTGATGTTGCTATGGCATTTGTTCTGTATTTACTGACAGACACTCCCTTCCTCATCATAAAATTGAGGAAAAATTGCATGACAAACAAATTTTTTTTATATAGACCTTACAGAAAAAAACATAAAACACTGCATAACTTAAACAAAATTTATTCCATTGAGCAGTGGAGAGTGGATTACCACAAAAATACCTGCAGAGTGAAATTTTCACCCAGAAAAAACCTGCTATAATCCTGCATAAAAAGGAACAGTACAGTTGAACCCAGTTAACCCCTGAAGTACTGAACAATTTTTCAGATATTCTATCATATTAAAACCTGTAAGTCCAGTGGCTAAACAGTGGCTTCTGGTAAAGTCTTGGCTGCTGTCATAGGCAGAGCCAGAGACCACTCTAGTGGTGCTTTATTGTATGAAAGACTAAATGAAGATTTTGTATCTTTGTTGCGAAGACACAATGACAAATCTAGAACATCACCACCAGTGTTGAAAGGAGTTGAGCAATATGCCACATCGTCCCTGCGTACCATTCATCCCCATCCCCCTCCCCCCACACACTTCAGTGCATTTTTGTATTCTCATGAATCAACACAAGAAATAATTTAACACTGATTAAAAATATACACAGAAACTGAATAGTGAGCGGCATGAAATTTCTGACAGTGATTATATACAGTTGTAGGCAACGATGCAGAAATATATATGTCTATTTCGCATGCAGATATCAGTTGCCATTTGAATGAGAGCTATACAAAATCAGGATTTTTCAAGATGCATGATTATGAGTGTACCTTCATCTACTTTTTAGTGAAGGTGTCTTTATGTGAATTTGCTTTTTAACCCTTTACCCAACGAATCGTCCGCATCCGCCTGCGTAATATGCAAATTCAGCAGCTGAAAAAAATATTATTTTTTGAAAAATTTCAACAAAACCATATCATGTGACCCTTCTTTGGAACGAGCTCGTCGAGCTCGTTCCAAAGAGGGGGTCACATGATATGGTTTTGTTGAAATTTTTTGAAAAAATTTAAAAAGTTAAAAAATTTATAGTAATTTATATATTTTTTATACTTACCAATGACCCAGACATAGCTGGTGCTAACTCTTAAAATATAGGGCCAAACACAAATTTTGCCCCCCAATCCCCAAAATTTGCATCTAAAACTAAAGAAAACATGTCCTGAAAGGCCCTCCACACTTCGCCCCTACTGCGCATGCGCAGTGTCAAGGACGTTCCGAAATTGGCGCCATTTATCATTCTAATAACCAGTGCCTGGTAAGCGCTATGTACTCAGCGGGGAGGCAAGAGTTCCCAACTCCTGGGAGGGCCATCCCCGTCTGGGTCATTGGTAAGTATAAAAAATATATAAATTACTATAAATTTTTTAACATTTTTATACTGTACCAATGACCCAGACATAGCTGAATAGTAAAAAGGCTGGAGGGCCAAGGACATAGAGCAAAATGGAATACGCTCAATAAAATAAAATAGAGTCATCCCCTGTAGGGAAAAGAAGTAATAGGCCTTACATGTATCTTTCTTATTTATGATAAATTAGAAAGATACAACACCTTCCAAAAATTGAGCTTCATACATCCATGTACTCTATTAATATCCAATAATCCTTATACTAATAATTTTTAAAGTAAGCCAATAATAAAGTAAGTCTAGAGAATAGAGACTCTTATACTCCTAAAAGTGTGTGAGAATTGCATAATCATGTCCGTTGACATATGCAATATTCAAAAGCTATACTTTAAAAACTAAGACTTGAATGAATTTTATAACTTAAACTTCTCACTAAACAACCATCCCAATAACAGCTCAGAATTACTAACTCCGGAGGAGGTATCCCCTTGTTTTCATAGTAAAAACAGGTGACCCAAGGGAACACCCTCCCCCCCCCCCCCCCTTTTTCTTGCCCTGGGTCAAATAGCCCAGAGCGAAGAGGGCAGCCGAACGGAGACACTGCCGAAACAGACAGCCTACCTAGCTATAGTAGCAACTGTTAAGTGAATGACATTCTGAGCAGTAGATAATAGACCTAACAATAGAGGCCTCCAGAAATGGACTCGATATTTCTGAGATAAAATTCATGAATGGATGGCTGAGCGCAATGAGCAGCCTTCAAAAATCTATAATAGCAACACTATTAATGTAAGCCCAAGAAGTAGAAGAACTCTTACTTCATGAGCCGAAATCTTAAGCACAACTGCTAAGCCAATGATATACCATAAGCAGTACGCTAGTTAATAGAATCCATTAACAATAAAATGGAGCGTAACGTCCTTCTACTAGACATCAAAGACAGAAGAAGCTTACGCCCTTGTAATAAACAGATATCTGTTTATAATACATAAACTGTACCCGAAAAGAGTAAAGGCCTATGCCCATACGAAGACGGAAGGACCTTAAAATAATAGGTTCCGGATAATAGGAGCCTAACTCTTATGCAACAATCCAACCTAAATAGTAACGGAAGTATTGATTCCGAAACTATGAAAGTGAAAATCATCCATCGATAGTGCATGAAACTCACTGACTCTACAGTAAAAGAGAAATCAACAGAATTACTGTCTAAAAGGTCAGAATTTGAAAACTACTGTTTCCAGAGGCTCAAATGATTACTTAGCTAAATAAGAACCTGAAGTTAAAATCCGTATAGGAATTTAATCTAAAGATTCTAAGTCTATTTATCAAAAAGTTACTAACTGACTTAGATAAAGAGACAAAAGACTCAATTGTAAACTATCGTAGAGTGCATAGGTATGAGGTAACATAAACCTATAACCTAAATAACAACAGGCTGCAGTAGATCTTGTGAAACAAGTATACTAAAAAATAGCAATGAGTAGTATGGAGGGATCAACCATATGAACATAATGATCCCTACACCACGACGGAAGAGCCTCCACTTTAGTCGCATAGAATAGCGAAGAAGAGGATCTCCTATAGTAAGAAATCGCGTCCAAAGCTCGTCCAGTACAGTGCTTACAATGCAATACGGACCACACAACGGAATACATGAAGGTTGCGACCTTGCTGGTTGTGATAAAGATGACACGATTTACCCAGTGAAAAAAGATCCTCACATAGAGGAAGATTTCACGTTAAGATCCACAGTAGACAAGAGAGTAAATTACTCATGATCTCTGTGAAGATAGAGATGCTATCAACAGAAATGTATTGTGGTTGTTTATCTTAGCAATACCTGCTAAAACAACAGCGCCGGAGGATACGCGTACCCTATCATTCCGTCCTATAGATCCATAGAGCGTTAACAGTATTAGCTCAGAGATCTGGACAAGCCAACACATACGTCTGCAAATGATTAGCAAGCTGTGTCATAAATAAAACATCATTGGGCGCTCCCATAGATAGCAAATCTGATTGAATACTTGTTTGTTGAGAGTCCATTCTGACAGCAACAAGCGACCCTTAAGAGAACGGGAGTGCGATAAAACAATCAGACGACCCAGAATATGACGGATCAAAACTGAACTTGGTGTACTATAACCAACAGACGGATTCTTTCCATTAAATTGAATAACGGAAACGAAAGAGTGCCTCCCTGGTTCCGGAGATACGCCACTACTGTCGAATTAAAGGACAGGAATTTGGGCATGCGTTTCTGAATAATGTTCATGCAATGACATAAAGCAAGCCTAAAAAACATTATTCCGCGGAAGTTAAACTGATAGCTAAAAGACTGCGGAACCCAAAGACCCTGGCACTTCGAATCCGTAGGGATCAGTATATATCCCAATCTGTTTGACTGGCAACCGTCATAACAGCCACACTCGGGTCCGGCAACTGCGGCGGCACTCTCTGAGTCAACCACCGAATGTTTGCCCCAGTCTGAATCTCTTGTAACACTAGATAGACAAGAGAATGTATAAATCAAGCAATTCATGGATTGCCGGAAAGTTGCCGTCGAAGAGAAGCTCCTCCGAGAACGAAGCGACTCTGAGAGAGTTCTTAACCTACTATCCACGCGTGGATGTAGCTAGGGCTGCATCACGTCTAACCAACTCCAATCAGCCACTGAAGGGCGGAGTTATACGTGAACAAACTACTGCCCTTAAAAGAAATTACATTGAGAATAATATCCCGTAAATCTTTTCTTGAAGACGTAATGATAACGCCTCAGTAAGGCGGATTACGTATAATAAAGCATCTAAGTTAAGTCTACTATACATAATGTCGTTCCCAACATTGAAATTGGAAAAGACATAAACGGCGAAAAAGAATATATGCAGTCTTTAATCACACCGTCTAGACGCATATGAACTGTCGGTATGCCCTGCTCTGCCAAAATAAACTATATGTAAAAAAGATAAAATGGCAGAAATGAGCCACGCGGACAAGAAACTAAACTATCATGCTTAGTAGCAGGCTTGTATATATATATAAATATATAGCGTCGAAAAATAAAACACATGTTGTAATGACAATATTGGACTGCTTCGGTAAGTCAGGGACAAAGTCCCTGTACCGATCGAAAAATCCGAGTCCAATGACGCTATAAGTCTCTTATCCAAGATCGCAGCAATGAAGTCCGAAAAATAATCACTGGAAGAAATGCCAGAAGATATGAAAGGCATCTTCCGATACTACTAAAGGGAAAACTCGAAATCTTTCGAATCCCTTTCGCCATCCTGTCGGACCCTATAAAGCGTTCGGTCGTCCGTAGCTTGATGCAACCGCGGACCGCACCGACCCAGCGCCGTCGGATAATTCCTGATTCGACCGAGAAACCGTCAATTGCTGGGATGCTGCGAAATAACTGTGCTAACTCGGATAGCACGTCCGTCACTGAGGCCTGAGGAGCAGCGGTCTTACGATGCATTGCCGCAGGAAGCTCCGAGATCGTTACCCCGTGCATACTTCCAATATACGAGTGAACGGAGTGTATAGGCCTCGTGTCCCTTGGCTACCGGATGGCGCGACCTATTCGCTGTGGAATCACTGAATGCCGAAACTGATCGGATACTCGAGGTCACGTAGCCAATGTGCGGTCGTGTGCCCTGCTGTGAGGATGAGGAAGCATTAAAGACAGTCTCTCGGACTGTCAATATAACGGAGCGTCCCGAGCAACGGACATATGCTCCGAATGTAAAATATCTGAACCACAACATGCGGTCCCCTATGTTGTTGGCTTCCTCCGATCTGTCCTCAATCTGCCGTCACTGGGTGAGTACTAAAGTAATTAAAGTGCTCGCATCACCCAAATCTCCTTCCTAGACCGCAACGGACGAACCCGGCAGCCGAACCATTCGATGAATGTAGGCTACACCGGGTGAGCTAGCGAATGTCACTCCGTAAGCGATAGACATATTCCATGAGCAC
Organism: Pictodentalium vernedei; assembly: GCA_031216915.1. Taxonomy (NCBI): domain Eukaryota; kingdom Metazoa; phylum Mollusca; class Scaphopoda; order Dentaliida; family Dentaliidae; genus Pictodentalium; species Pictodentalium vernedei. The sequence goes on along the minus strand of CM062294.1, from coordinate 125,883,354 downwards.
TTATTGCCGCTAACTCCTCATTAACTATGACGACAGAGGCACACTTTTGAAAGACATCTCCATAACTCTTCGAACAAGAAACCAGAAATGCTTGGATAGCAAGCATAAAATAAAATATATATAGCGTCGTTCAATAATTCGAAAGTTTGTGTGACATTATTGGACTATGTCGGAACTGAGGGACGATGTCCCTGAACCGAACCAAAAAATTTCTATGTCCACCGACGCTATCAGTTTCTTATCCGGCATCGCAGCATATGTTGTTCCGAAAGGGAAAGCTTGAAATCCACCGAATCCCTTTCGGTATCCCGTCGGACCGGATGAAACTTTCGGACGTCCGTACCCGCTTCCGCGGAGCGTCCCGACCCAGCATCGTCGGATAAAATATATGCGACAGATTTAGTTGATGCTGGGATGCTGCGATAAACTGTGCTATTAAGGAAAGCACATCCGTTCCCGAGGCCTGTGCAGTAGCGGACTTACGATGCATTGCCGCTGGAAGCTCCGTGTACGTTGACTCCCGCACACTTCCTATGCGAACGTCCGGAGTCTGCAGGCCTCGAGTCCCCGGCTACCGACCCAGCGCTGTCGGATAATTCTCGATCCGACACCGTTTCTGTCGGCTGCTGGGATGCTGCGATAAGCTGTGCTATGTGCACAAGAATGTCCGGCGTCGAGACCTGCGGAGGCGCAGTCTATCGCTGCTTCGCCGAGGGCAGCTCCGCATCAGATGGCTCCCGCATACTTTTCCTATGCGAACGTCCGGAGTCCATCGGTCTCGAATCCCTGGCTGCCGGATGGTGTGACCTGGTCGCCGAAGAATCCTTGATCGGCGAAGCTGGTAATATATCGGCGGTCACGCAGCCAAGGTGCGGTCGTGTGCGCTGACGAGAAGAGGAAGCCTTAGCAGTCTCAGCGGACTGCCTATACAACGGAGCGTCCCGAGCGACGGACGTATGCTCCGCTAACGACACATTTGTACCACAACATCTGGGGCCAGATGTTGTTGAACGAGAGAGGGGCCTCTCTCGCTTGCCGTCCGGATGGACCGGAACGAGCTATGAACCGGACTAAAAGGCTTCCTCCGTTCTCCCTCCGATCCGCCGTCACTGGGTGTGCATTAAGTTAATTTTATAGTGCTCGCATCACCCCAAAATTCCTTCTAGACCGCAACGGACGAACCCGGCTGCCGAACCATTCGGTGAATGGACGCTACACCGGGCGAGCTAGCGGACGTCAAAGGCCGTCGAACCTACTAGGGTCCTCTTAGGCAATTGGCGTATTACATGAGCACTTTTCCGCTAGCCCTTCATTAATTGTGACGACGGAGGCACACTGTTGGAAGACATCACAGATACATCACCCTAATCTTGATCGTCTGAAATAGAAATTGATAAAGTAGAGTGACCCTGCGGGGAAAGGACCGGAGTGTCCAAATCCCCAACAACATACCGTGACATACGCTTCCCATATTGTCATCGAAATCATACGATACAGAACAGGAGTTAATGCGAGTACACTGACCACATATAGAATGATAATAAGGTCAGAGGAAGACTTCCTCTTAAAACAATTGATCAATATCCTTTCAATGTGAAAAGAAAACAAGTCCTGGTACTCGCACTAACCCCTGGCAATCAAAATACATAATAATAATATGATCCATTAATATAGAAAAAATAATTGAAATCAAAATATTTTGAAAAAATATTTTTTCAGAACAGCCCAAGTTTCTGAAAAGTAACGTTGAGCCCCAATGGATCCCAAGCCTAAGTGTGGACAAAAATTTTAAAAATATTTTAAACAATTTATACAACACTTACGAACAATAATAATGTATCTAGTTATGATTAAAATAACATAAAGATATTATTATTTAGAAATCCCCCCCTCACACAGAGGGCTGTTGTAAATGTAAACAATGAGTGTAAAAACACTAAAATAAGACTCCAGGCACCCAGGCCCGAAATCAGTTACCAAAAATACACCATCTGATGCAAAACAGAGACTTCCAGGGAAGAAACTGCAGAACATCAGATGGTAGATGCAGAACACAACGCCTAACCACCCGTAGGTGAAGACGTAAACATGGGGAAAGAACAGAATTCATTCTGTTATTCAGCTAAAACTCCCAAGAAATTTTAGTAATAATAATTACAGAAACTATGCCAAAGCATGGGAGAATAGCAAGGGGGAACTTAAAGGACAGGGAGAGAGGAAAAACACTTGAAAAGACAGTGTAACTAAATAATCAGAATGACAACAAAATGGCTGCTGCCTTGAAAATAGGTAACTTAACATAATTTCATTAAAAAATTTTAAGTTACAGCCCTGATAATATTCTGTCACACATTCTTTTCCTCTCCTCCTTTTCTATCCTCCTTAGAATCACCATTTCACTAATATTTATGTGTCTGGCATCATTTAAACTGAGATTTAAAAGCACAAAGATCAGTCAGATGTTAACTGATGAAGGGCCAAACTTAGAATGATAAATGGCGCCAATTTCGGAACGTCCTTGACACTGCGCATGCGCAGTAGGGGCGAAGTGTGGAGGGCCTTTCAGGACATGTTTTCTTTAGTTTTAGATGCAAATTTTGGGGATTGGGGGGCAAAATTTGTGTTTGGCCCTATATTTTAAGAGTTAGCACCAGCTATGTCTGGGTCATTGGTACAGTATAAAAATATGATATTTCAAACAATAAATTTTGAAATCGTCTGCGTTGGGTAAAGGGTTAACCCTTTACCCAATGCAGACGATATCAAAATTTATTATTTTAAATATTTTGAAAATTTTTTCAAAAAATTTCTACAAAACCATATCATGTGACTCCTCATTGGAACGAGCTCAACGATCTTGTTCCAAAGAGGGGTCACATGATATGGTTTTGTTGAAATTGTTTTTAAAATAGTATTTTTTCAGCTTCTGAATTTTCATATTATGCCGGCGGATGTGACCGATTCATTAGGAAAAAGGGTTAATTGCACAAAAAAAGCTACCAGATGTACATGTCCTATAAATTCCTTTCAGTGGAAGAGTTCTCATAAGGCCTAAATAAATTGAAAATCTGTTCATCGGATTCTCCTATATGGCCAGTTTGACAGCCACATACTCTTCTTGTATTACCAATGGAAGCTTAAAAAATATAAAAATTAAGTGCTTTATGTCAGATAAATCACCCAAGTAAATAATAAGGATAAAATTCATCACTGCCCATGTTATTCTGTAGATTACGAGGTCAAAAACCTAAAGCAAACCAAGTATATGAACTTCTGATGGAAAAGAAATAATAATTATAATAAAAAAAATTTTGTTTAAAAACCTGCCTGCCTGCATGCACTTTTATAAAAAATTGCCCGAGAAACAAAAGATTTACATTGTATTGCCTTGAAAATGCCCCTCTGAATCTCTCTCGGCCTTTAAGCATTCTGTATTAAAATTTAGGTATATATTTGGGTATAAAACAAGAAAATTTGTCACTTTTTCTATCAGTAAATGTTGACATGGCAATGAGAAGACTTTCAGAGGCACTAAGATGGCAAATCATTGGCATGCATGCAACAGGCATGTCATTCAAAGCTACTGGAAAGCAACTTGGCTATTGTCATTCTGTCATCAGCAAACTTGTCCGAACAAATCAACAAACCAATGATGTTAAGGACTGACCAAGGCCTGAACAACCCCAAAAGACCTATCCTCAGGAAGATCAGAGTCTGGCACGCCTTGTTAGGCGCGAACCCTTAGCTTCAAGTGGGGTTTTGAAATGCCTTTGGCTCCCCAGCAGGCATTTGTGCAACAGACTTGTCTTGTCCATCTCAAAGCACAGAGTATGAGGTCCAGAAGGGTCATCAAGCATCCAGCTCTGTCTGATCAGCATCAAAGATGATGTTTGGAGTGGTGTATGACACGACAACATTGGAATCTCATGACCTGGAGGAGAGTCCATTGGTCAGGCGAGAGTAGGTTCCTGCTTCACATCACAGATGGTTGCATGAGAGTGGGAAGGCATAGAAATACTGCTTACATGACCAGGAACATCAGCCCTACTGTTCCTTATGGTAGAGGATCAGTAATGATCTGGGGATGCCTATCTCATGATTGTGAACTTAATATGGTGACTGTACGTGGGAATCTCAATGGTCATCAGTACATCTGGGACATTCTCAATCTGTTTGTTGTGTCTCATTTTGACAACCACCCATTGGCTTCTCGCCCTGTATTCATGGACGACAATGCAAGGCAACATCATTCCCATGCTGTGAGAGATTTCCTTCAGAACAATGCTATTACAACACTACCTTGGCCTGCAATGAGCCCCAATTTGAATCCCTTAGAAAACATCTGGGACTTTCTTGGACGTCATGTGCAAGCAAGGGATCCACCTGTACAGAATTTGGCCGATTTGGAAGCTGCAACGCATGAGGAGTGGCAGCAGTTGCCTCTAGACCATATCAGAAGGCTCACTGGTAGCATCAGGAGGAGGGTTCAAGCTGTCATCTGGGCATGTGGTGGATACACTCGCTACTGACGTCAGACACTGCTATTGTATTCAGGAGATCACAAGTTACATTTTTTGGATGCAATCACCATCATTGTTTTGTTTTTTTTTTCCAATTGTTTATTTGGTGATATTTTGCAGAGGCCATGATTTTACAATCCTCCATACAATCTCACGTGGCTAGGAGATGCAAGAGGGCATACAAAATATTACATATTATGTTATCAAATCTGTCACAGCGAAAGATACTCTAACAATTGGAAAAAATGTGTATGTATGTGTAAGTATGTACAATAGGGTGTATGTGGGGGGGGGGGGGGTGTGTTTGTGTGTGTGCATGTGTTTATGTAGGTGTATTTGAGTGTGTTGTGGTGGAAGTGGGGTGGGCTTAGTGGGTTAGATTGAGACTGCTTCTATGAAAAAGACGATAGAAGGGGTAATTTGAGATGACTTGCTGAGACAATTCGTTATTTGTATATGCAGCCATATTTTGTCGATTAGCTCAGTTTTCACTCGTTTGAAGGCAGACATCCTAGTGACTGGATTCGGTGTTCCCGGGAACTTTGCGGATGAAGAGGAAATGAGCCTGACTCTAAGTAAGATGCAATGGTCTCAGGTCTTTAGTCCCCTCACAAAGTTTATTGCCCCCGGGTTGCAGCAAAGAGTGTCCAAAATCACACTTAAAGTAACTTACCACTCATTGCAGGCTACAAGCAAATATATATGTCCGAGGAACGGACTTTTGAGGTCGTAGGGATTACATCCGCACCCTGTGTGTCTATACAGATTACATGGGACGTTATGATACATGACCTCTTCTATCGGATTAATGCAGAGGTAATGTCGGAATAGGTAATTATTCGCAAGCAATATTGTCGAGTTTGTTCCATTGTTCAGAATATTCGCTGGCTAGGTTATTTTTTGTATATATGTGTTCCTCTATTTCGTAAAATCTTCTTAGGCGGATTCTAAAGTTGGCGAGGCTAGGAGACATTTGTTGATATTTACAACAGTATATATGATGTTTAGCCAAAATGATGATACTATTGATTATGTCATTAGGGTCTTCTGTTCCGAATAGTATATTTCTTTTAGTCAAACAGATAGATATGTCCCGTTCTTGTAAAAATATTTGGCATTCCTTCCAGAATTCTTTGATTATGTTGCAAGACCAGAAGATATGGGAAATAGTTTCTTCTTCTGTTTTGCAAAAATTACATAGAGGGGAATGAGTATTGTTAAATTTAGCTATATATTTGTTTACTCCTAATATTCGATTGATAATTTTGTATTGAAAGTATTTTAATTTGTTATCCATAATACCACATTTGAATGGATTTTGGTATATTGTAGTCCAGTTTAGGTCTAATTCGATTTCTGATTCCCATTTCAATTGTGATTTACATTTAATGTTTTTTTGTATATTTTGAAGCTTCAGCAATCTGTGACCTTTTTCTGATAAGATATTTTGATAAGGGATGGGGATAATAGGTTGTTCGATTGATGCAATTGTTTCTTGGTCTAACTTAAACTCTTTCATTGCTTTTCTAATTCCCGTTATTACGCCAGAGTAACTTATAAAATCGGTGAAATTTCCATATCTATCTTTAAACATTTGATAGGACATGAGACTACCATCTGGATTAAAAATATCTCTAATGCATCTGATTCCACGTTTATTCCAGGCTGGAATACTAATTATATTTTCCATGTAATTTAATCCACTGCTATAACCAAAGCAAGACTTAATAAAATCTGTTGCTGTTCGTTTGAATGTTACAATATACTGTTGCCATGACTGCAGGACATCGAGCCAAAAGGGATGACGCACAATGCGCTTTTTGAGCTTTTCAACAAATTTATGTTCCGCAAAATTTTCTCCGATTTGTGCAATATTAGCTATGGACTTGAAAAAAAACGTTGAGAAACTATTTTTTGTGAGGAGTCTTTTTATCCACGAGACCTTCATAGTGTTTATATGTATCTCTAGATCTATCATTTTCAGGCCCCCCTCTGCATACCCCGATATGAGACGCTGCCTCTTTATTTTGTCTACACTACTTCCCCAAATAAAATTGAACAACAGGCTGTTTATTTCTATTAAGAATTTTGGTGAGGGGTTGTGGATCGAAAGAAGTAAATGATTTAATTGGGGAACTAGAAAGGTTTTAATTACTGTTATTTTTCCCAGAGGTGTTATTTGACGTTTTTTCCAGAGATTTAGAATTGTTTTCATTTTATCCATTTTTTTACTATAGTTTTCTTCGACTGGGTCCTTATCTGTCATATTGAACTCCACACCGAGAAGCGTGAATTTAGAAGCGACTTCCACATCAGGATATCCAGATGGGGCATGGGCTCTGCCTTTTATCGTTCCTATCCCTATCAATTTTGTTTTCTTCAGATTAATTTTTAGCCCTGAGATTGTGGCAAATTTATTTAAGACCATTAACGATGTTGCAGTTGATTTCTGAGAGCCATTTAGTAGTAGACACGTGTCATCTGCGTACTGGCTAAGTTTAAATTCTTTCCCCAAGTGGCATATACCTGTTATATCTTCATTTTGTTTTGATTAGCATTGCGAGGATTTCAGCACCTAGAATAAATAAATATGGGGACAATGGGTCACCCTGCTTACAGCCACGCTGCAGGTGGACAGGCTCTGACATAAAACCAGACTGAAGCACAGTCGAGAATGTGTCGTTATAGATAGTTTTTATCCATTTTTTGAATGATTCACCGAAATTAAAAAAAGAGAGTGTTTGTAGAATAAAATTCCATTCAATGGTATCAAACGCCTTTTCAAAATCTATTAACAGTAAACTGCCAGGATGATTTTCTGACTCTGTATAGTCTATAACATCTTTCACTATCCTAATGTTTTCGGCAATGCATCTACCTTTAATAAAACCTGTTTGGTCATCACTAATTAGTTTGGGTAGGAGAGGTTTGATTCGGTTAGCCAATGTGGTCGTGGTAATTTTATATGGGATGGTGAGGAGGGTGAGGGGTCGTTGGTTGGTTATTAGGGCTTTGTCTTTGTCCTTTTTGGGGATGCATTTTAATATGCCATGGCGCTGTGTGACTGAGAGATTTTCTACATCATACGCATAGTTTATTGAATCTAAAACGTAATGTCCAATGTCTATCCAAAAGAATTTAAAGAATTCAACAGTAAATCCATCGATCCCAGGGGCTTTATCGTTTTTCATACTCTTTAAAGCATCAGTTAATTCTACTAAGTTCAGGTAGCCATCTGCGGTTAACGATTCAGCTTTGCTTAGGGTCGCCACCTTTGATTTGTCAATTATCTGGTCCAGATTAACGTCTTCTAGATTTGATGTCTTCTAAAGATTTTGGTAAAAGTTCTTCAGTTCACTTAATATTTCCTTTTGTTCCGTTAAATATGACCCATCTGATTGTTTAATCCTAAAGATTGTGTCATTTTGATAATTGCGTTTCTCAAGTCCACAGAAATATTTAGTTGGTTTTTCCCATCTTCCACCCACCTAGCTCTTGATCTTAGTAATGTGCCATTCAACCTATTTTCTTTAATTTTTTTAAGTTGATTGTTAATTTCCTCTATCTTATTATTTACATTGTTATCGTGAGATGGGTATAGAGTTTCCAATTTTTCCAATTCATCTTCAAGTTTTTTTCCTCTTTAGCTTGGTTCTTTTTTATGTATGAAGCATGTGAGATAGTAAAACCACGTATCTCTAAAAGAAGAACTTCCAAAAATAATTGGGGATTTATATTGATTTCATCCTTTAGGGTTGAATATTGTGTTTTTACTTCTTTAATTTTTTCCTTAACTCCTTGGGCATAGATTCGATCCTTTAGTAATTCCTTATTGAATTTCCAGTACCCCCTACCCCTTACGAAATTCATAAATTTTATTTTAATATTGACTAAGCAGTGGTCGGATATTTCGGGGCATTTTGTATGTACTTGTATTTCCTCAACGAATTGTATAAGATTATTTGAGATAATGAAAAAATCTAGACAGGAATACCTACGTCTGTTACTTGGCCACCATGTAAAAGAAGTTTTATTTCCATACAGATAACGCCAGGGGTCACACAGCTCTTGTTCGTTCATGTAATTAATTACAGATCGCTTTGAGTTAATGTTATATTCTCTCGAGTAATGTCTTGTGTCCAATTCATGCTTGAGGGTTAAGTTCCAATCACCACAGAGCAATAGCTGGTCGTTTCCGCAGATGGCTACCTGATCCCATATATGTTGATAAAAATTTGGGTTATCAGTGTTTGGGCCGTAGATACCGATAAATGTTAATCTTTCTCCTTCCAGAGAGATATCTAGAATATTGCACTGGCCATCCCCAATATTGGTGAATCTGTGAACCTTATATTCAAAGTTGTTAGCAAACAAAAAACATATGCCTTTTTCAGTTGACGTACATGAATTAAAAAGACAATGGCCTCCCCACTCGTTAGATATTATGTTTTCAATTTCACGAGTAAAGTGGGTCTCTTGCAAACATAATATGTGACACTGTTTTGATCTCAAATAGGAGAAAACCTTCCTACGTTTTCGAGCATCCGCCAAGCCCCGGGCGTTGTATGTACCTATTTTAAGACTCATACAGCAATTTGAGAGGGTATTTATATTTGGGTGTTGATAAAGTGGATGCATTTCCAGTCACTGGAGCTGCCTTTGTTTTGACAATCGGTGATCTGAGCTCCTTGCGACATTTCCTTCAGCGTAAAAAAACAACCGTGAAGTGGTATCTATTGCATACATACATAAAAAGTCTCAAGAAATGGGACGAAAATATATACACTGTAGGGGTTTGGGGTTTTCTTAAAAAAAATGTGTAGGAACTTCGAGTATGGTAATACAGGGGTAGAATGTAGGTAGTCATTATTCCTTAAAAATTCTCTGCAAAATGTATTGCTTCAATGTGTAGATTTTTTTTTTTTTTTTTTTTTTCAAAATTCTATTTAGATGGCGAATGGTGTTTATGGTGATCGATATTGATCCTTTTGCCGACTCAAATATTTGGGAGAAAAGATTTTACTTTCTCACCGTCCAACAAAGTCATGGCTGATAGTGAGCAGCCATGTCCCAATTGGCCGATAAACTTCAAGGATAATAAATCGAAAATAGCGTCAATTCAATGCTCAAATATAGTTACAATACAACAAATGTTCCTTGCATCGATTGAGTCAGTTTAAAAATAATAATATTTTTAAGCCCAACCGTCAACCTAGGTCGTGGCTGCCGAGGACGTGAATATTTGAGCTCATTGCCAAATCACGACACGGGTACTGGGAGTAACCTTGGCTAAATTTGGCAATAATTAGCACGAATAATATGTGAGGGGAATTATTCAAAGAAAAGAAAATAATAATATTCAAGAGTCCGCATCTACGGAAATAGTTTGCTGTCAAAAAAGTTTTTATTCATCTCTGATTACCGGGAATACATTGTTACGGTTACCAAATTCAAATCTCAGAGTCATAAGCCTGTTTGTCAATGGTTAAAGGTTGAACAACTCGTTTAGACTGTAAGATGGTTTTAGTGAAGAGCAAGGTATCTTGTGAAAGAAGGGCGATTTTACAAACAACAGGAAACTCTCATTTGATCATGCTTTTGAGTTGTTGGTTCCTGCGGCATAGGGAATAGTCCTAAAAAGAATGGATGAAGTAAAATTAGTGTCGTTTGAGCACATTATCAAACTAATTCACAGCTGCCGAGGAACAGCCAACACCCAACCTGACAATAAGCATGTAAGCTAAAAATCTTTGGATATATTCCGATTAAGTGTTTATTATTTAAATTGTGAGCAAAAATAGTATTTTCGACAGGAGGGACTTCGAAACTAATAAATTGGGAGGTGGGGTGGGGGGGGGGGTGGGTGGTTCAGGGGGAAATAAATCGAATAGTAGTTGAGGAAAGTATTCATCATGTTAATTTTTCGCTTATCGGGGCTGGCCTCTTTAATTTTTTTTTTTTTTTTTTTGAGCTCATTTTCAAATTACGTCGTGACTCCTTTCAACAGCCACAACACAATTTGACAATAAGCTCAAAACATAACGAAGCGATAAAAGTTTGAATAGTAAATTTACGAACAACGAGTAATTCTCAGTTGTTCATGGTATTGATTTGTTGGGTCCTACTGCAGCACAGAGAATAGTCCTCACAGAGAATGGATCAATTAATAACTGGTATTTTATTCATTTATTTTTTTTAAGCTCACCATCAAATCGAGCTATGGCTGCCGAGTAGCAGCCAACACCCAGTTTGACAATAAACCGAAAAGGTGGAAGTTCTTGGGATATCTTCGATTAAGTGTTTAAGCGTAGATTAATAACAAAAATGAAGGTTCTGAGATCCTTCGACAGTATAAGGTTTAGAAATAATACATTCGAGGGGAAAGGGGTGTTGGTACAGGAAGAAATCAATAAATTGCTAGTTGAGGAAAGTATTCATCGTGTTCATTTTTTGCTAATCTAAGGCTGGGCAACTTATTTATGTAATGGTAAGTATAAAGCTTAAGAAACATTGATACACTGAGGCCTGGTAGTTATGATGGATGAGCCAATTGAAACAGTATTTTTGAGCTCACTATCAAGCTGAGTCATGGCTGCTGAGTGCAGCCATAACTCAGTCCAACAGCAGACTCAAGAAATAAGTACATGGAAAACGTTGGTTAAAGTTCAGCATTTGAAATTGTAGTGAAGCGAGTATTTGGAACTAATAAAAGAAAATATACTGAAAATAATATTTGGGCTGATTTCCAAATTATGTCATGGGTCCTCTCGGCAGCCACGACCGAGTCCGACAATAAGCTCAAAAGCATAGAAAATCAAGCGAAATTTATAAAGATAAAAGTTAAAAAAGTAATTTTACTGACAACGGCTAATAAGTCTCAATTGCTCAGTTATTGATTTTTTGGATCGAACAGGAAATAGTCCTCACAAAGAATTGATCAAGTAATATTAGGTCTCACCTCCAAATTGAGCGATGGCTGCAAAGGGACAGTCAACACCCAATTTGACAATAAACCAATGAGATGATAATTTTGGGGACATCTTCGTTTATTTCTTAGCTCCTTTGACAGTATAAACTTCGGAAATAATATATTCGAGGATTGGGGGGGGGGAGGTGTTGGTTCGGGGAGAAATGAATAAATTGGTAACTGAAGGAATGTATTCATCGCGTTCGTGTTTCACTACTCAACGATTGGGCAACTTAGGCAATTTATTTGTGTAGTGGAGAGTAATAAGGGTTAAGAAACATTGTCCTTTAAAAAGGAGATTTTTGTGGACATCAGGAGGTTATTAGTCAGTCGAGGTATTGGATCGTTGCATTTCATTTCTACGCATCATTCTACCATCATTGTTTAATCATGGACTGTTCCAGCACCACACTTGTCATTTTCCTTCAAAAATATTAGTGACAGATATGTGTAATTAGCACCATTAAAGGACTGCATATTTTCATCATTGTGTTGTCTTTCATTTGTCAATAGACCATTCTTTCTGCAAACAATCATGTTTGGCCATCTTAAAAATAGCATGAAAGTAATGACAGTTTCTATTAACACCACAGAAAAAAAACAGGGGGTGCTTAATTAAGTTCCAGGTGTATACATCATCTATTGCTAAAAACAGCCATATCATCATTTGTGTCTTTACATATAAGAAAACAGACATAATGTATACAGAGTACCTGAACAGTTTATTCCATCTCCAATCAGTCCATTGGGGCAAAGTCCACAAGTAAAACCAGGATAGATATCTGCTTCTGTACAGTTGACTTGTGAGTAGCATACATTATGTTCACAGGCACTATCATTGACTACAAAATAAATTATACACAGTAAAATTTAATAAACAGGCTGATGATGGGACTCAATAATAAAAGAAAGTGACCCGACATATTGCCGCACACCACTATGCAGTGCGACACTATAATGCAGGTCATTTTCGTGCAGCAACAAGATACTGTGGTGACAAAATGTCATAATGAATAACAATATAAACGTATGTTCTATAGTTTGTAGAATTTTAGTAGAAATGATAAAACTTTGCATATATATTATATTAGGCCTCACAAAGTAGATCTTCTGTTTCTTAGGCCATTTTTTTGTAAAATTGCATGTGGGCGGGCATTTTTTTATTTTATTTTTTATTTTGTAATTATTACTTTGCCATCAAAAGTTCATGTTCTTGGTTGGTTTTATGTTTTAGGTCTCATGATCAACAGAATAGAATGGGTGGATGTGTATTTCATACTTGAATGTAAGAATGCTTCGCAATGCTAAAGCATTGCAAATCCTTTTTGTACTGAAAGGACAAATTTATCAATTTTATTTACTTGGGTAAAATATCAGACATATTAAAAGCATTTAATTTTATTTTTTTAAGTATGCATTGGTTATAAAAAGAGAGCATGCGGCTGTGAAAAGGACCATGCAGGAGGGCCTGAGAAACAGTTGTTGTTTTTTTTTAACTTTCTTAGATTATATGGAAAAAATCAAGTGGTTTTTCTCCAAGTAAATGTCTGAACCAAAAAACCTGCCAAATACCGATGGTGTCATCCCAACAAAATGAATCCTAACAAGACAAATTCATTTATTTATTTATTCATTGGTGTTTAATGTCACATATTTCTGCAAAATGTCTAATTGTGATCTGCCCACCTTGTATCAAACTGTAGCATATTGTCATCATGGCATTTTGTTGTTGCATTATTTTGTAAGCATGATTCTCTGTGGAAACACTGAGGAGTGAAGCAGTGCTTGTTTACTGTGTTAAACAAGCTCTGTTTTTAGTGTTTTACTAGTTAAAACAGGACGCTGTCACCTTCACCAGTGCTTGGGGTGGAAGTCCTTGAAAATGGGTAACATGGGCATAAACAATTGGCTAGACTTGACTTTATATCCATGTTGCAGTCACGATTAGCCATTGTGCAAAAATATTTTACCTTAAACACTAATAAATAAATTGTTGGCATTTTGTCATCGAGGCATTTTGTCACTGTAGCCAAATAGCCTGCAGCATAGTTGTGTAGTGTTTATCTCAGGGGTTAAGTTTGTATACTGTAATGATCTACCTGATTAGTTGATTCTACATCCAGGGCATTCTGGGCACTGCCATGTGGAATCACTTGGTATGGAGAGGATGAGCTTTTTGTGTTGGAATAAAGGTGATATAACACCTTCTTGCTTTTGAACATACAATCAACATAACATATGGCGATGAGGATAACCCACATTAATTTGTGCATAGTAAATTCAAATGCTCTGCCGCCTGGATTTTTTAATACACCTGGGGAGCCTCCAGTTACATTCAATGCCTGGAAATGAATGTTTGATATTTACTTGACAGCAATCAATGGTGAGAAATTACAGTACGTGGAGAGTGTATTATCACTAAATCACCCACAAAGTGGAGATTCCACCCGAGGAATAATAATCAATAATTGCAAATTTGTTGCAAAGCAGAACCAGCACCAGCAAAGTTTCAGCCAACGGTCCTCCGGGTTAAACCCGGAGGTCCATTGGCTGAAACATTGCTTGTGTTTTTGTCGATATGTACACAATTTGAAAGTTATAGCTCGGGTGATAACTCCACTCTGTGGGTGATTTAGTTACAATCCACTCTCCACGTACTGTAGGTGACAGCAGAAAAAGAACTTTATTAATTCATTATTTTGGAAAAGAGGGACAACATCTATTTTACATGCTTACAGCTACAGACGAATCTTTCAAAGGTACTGTTGAAAGTTTAGAAAGTTTCTTTTCACAAAAAGTTAAAGTTGTTGCAGAGCACTATAAGTTCAGACAAAGAGCTCAGCTTTCTGGCGAAACAACTGAACATTACATTTCAAGTTTACGTGAATTGGTTGCTACCTGTGAATTTTGATCCATTGCCGATGAAATGATTCACAATCAGATCGAAGAAAAAACTTCCACTCCTCAAAATTTGTGAACAATTACTACTTAAGAAGGACCTCACCCTTAACCCTTTACCTAACATGAAAAGCAGACGACACTTGCAAACAAAATTCTTGAATAAAGAATTTTTCCTTTTTTGTCTCAAAAACATAGGTTATGACCGCTCTTTGGAATGAGCTCAAAGAGCTCATTCCAAAGAGGGGTCATAACCTATGTTTTTAAGACAAAAAATAATGAAAATTAGTTGGCGATTTTTTAGAATAGTGCTGGCCGGTTTGGGCCGTTAAATTGGGTAAAGGGTTAACAAAACTTTGGAAAAAAATATCCAAACATGTTTTGAAAATGCTATAAATGAAGTAAAAATTATCACCTCAAATGAAACAGCAAGTGTGGATTCACTTCAATCAAAAATATGTACTTATGCTCCCAAATCAAGTGAATTTTTTTCAAGAAACAAAAATAGAACAAAATCGAAACCCAGTAAATCGGAAATCTTTTCAAAGTGCACAAATTTGCATTGTTTTATTTGCGACTCTGTAAATTATCCTGCTAATAATTTGTTTTGTCTTGCAAAGAGTGCAAAATGTAAATCATGCTTGAAAACTGGTCACATTCAGCTTGTGTGTGTTTACAATTCCCGTGGAGTTAATGTGTTAAGGGTACTTGAAACAACAGTGTTGCATTTGGGATCTCATTCTAATCCTGTTATGGTCGATAACAATAGTGATGTATTGCATAATGAGATGTGGAAAAATGTTATGGAGCCACGAGAGACAGATGAGACTAGATTTGTGTCCTGCTAATGATTTTATTACACACCTATCTAAAATTAAGGTTTGTTCAGGACATTCTAGAATGTGTGATAAAAATATGAATCAACAATGACAACTGTAATCTTGACTAATATCTTAAGTTAAAATGTCAATCAGTTGAATAACAACAGCCACATGGAAGTCAGATAAATATGTGAGTTTTTAGCTCAACTTTGGCGAAGCCAAATTTGAGCTTATGCCATGGCCTGTCGTCCGTTGTCTGTCTGTCCATCTGTCCGTCAACAATTGGATACGGCTCGGGCTAGAGGCCGTATTTATGAACCAATCTTTACGAAACTTCTTGGGTACCTTTGTTATGACCGTGTGACGAGAACGAGTGTTTTTGGGTGCGGTCTGAAATTCAAGATGGCTGCCAGCCGCCATTTTGTACCGACGATGCAGAAATCTGTTTTTTGTACAGAACTTCCACTGATTTGAATAATTTTTTGTGTGAATGTTTAGTACCATGGGATACATCACATATGATACGGGTTTTTTTCTCGTGCAGAAATTATGCAAATTAGACAAACTTTGATTTTTTCAATGCTACTTACACACAGTAAGTGCACATGTCAATACGGCTCGGGCTAGAGTCTGTATTTATGAACCGATCTTCATGAAACGTCTTGGGTACCTTTGTTATCACCTTGGGACGAGAACGAGTGTTTCTGGGTGCGGTCCAAAATTCAAGATGGCTACCAGTGGCCATTTTGTACTGAAATTAGGTCTAATCAGTTTTTTGTACACATCTATACAGCTCAGGCTAGAGGCCGTATTTATGAACCGATCTTTACGAAACTTCTTGGGTACCTTTGTTATCACCGTGGGATGAGAACGAGTGTTTTTGGGTGTGGTCCGAAATTCAAGATGGCCACCAGCAGCCATTTTGTACCAAAATTAGTGCAATCAGTCTTTTGTACAGACCTTCTGTATGAAAGTTCTGATTTGAATAAATTTTTGTATGAATGTTTAGTAACATGGAATACATCACATATAGTACGGGGTTTTTTCTCGTGCAGAAATTATGCAAATTAGATGAACTTTGATTTATTCAGTGCTACTTATACACTGTAAGTGCACATGTCAATACGGCTCGGGCTAGAGGCTGTATTTATGAACCGATCTTCACAAAACTTCTTGGGTACCTTTATTATCACCTTGGGACAAGAACGCGTGTTTCTGGGTGCGGTCCAAAATTCAAGATGGCTGCCATTGGCCATTTTGTACCGAAATTAGGTCCAATCAGTTTTTTGTCACAACTTCTACACAGTTCATATTTGTGAACTGATCTTCATGAAGCTTCTTGGGTACCTTTATTTTCACCTTGGGACAGGAATGAGTGTGTTTTGGGGTGCCTTTGTTATCACTGTGCTATGAGAACAAATATTTTGGGGTTCAGTCAGACCCACTTTGGGACTCAAAGATTTTTTTCTAGTTTAGCATCTGACTGTTACCCACCTTTACAATACTTTACCTATACATTTGTTACAGGCAACAGTCAGTATTTATGTACAGACCTTTACAATACTTTATATGTACCTTTTCACATAAGCACATATCGGCACATAAAGCATGTTCTTATGTGCTAGGGCACATTGTGCCACATTGTGCCTTTTCACATAAGCACATATGACAAAAAAGTGGTTCTCCAGAAGATATCCTATAAAGGTATCCTCAAATAATACAATACCAGGCCATAGGTATCCTCAAATACCCGTATGTGCCTATGTGCTAGGGCACATTGTGCCTTTTCACATAAGCACATATTGGTACATAAAGCATGTGCCTATGTGCTAGGGCACATTGTGACACAATGTGCCCTAGCACATAGGCACATACGACCAAAAAAGGATTCTATAGCCACAGGTGTTTTCCAAAAGGGATTCTTAAAAAGACATTCCCAAGATGTAAGCTGTTGGAAAGACTACCTGTGCAGGAGCTGTATAGGAGCCACACAGGAGCTAGGAGCCAATGTTATTTGTTTACTAGTCCCCCCAACATACATCACAGGTCCCCAAACATTGGTCCCACTAGTCCCAAAGCCTGGTAATGATTAGTTCCCCAAACACTGGGCCCCAAACACTGGTCCTCGAATACTCGTATGTGCGTATGTGCTGCATGTTTTGTGCGCACATTGTGCACTTGCACACAGGCACATATTGGCACATTTTGCATGTGCTATTTGCACATTGTGTACAATCACATCTCACGGTAGTTTGGGGTGGATTTAGAGGAGCGGAGGAATAAGCCAAGATCTTGTTTGCAAATGGTAACACAGTTGGTAGCAGAAACTTTAGTACTGAGTTAAGAGATGGTGGTTAGACAATATTTCTGACACTGGTCCCCAAACATTGGTACCCATTAGTCCTCAAAGCCTGGTCCCCAATAGTCCCCCCTAAACACTGATCCCCAAGCACTGGTCCTCAAATACCCATATGTGCGCATGTGCTGCATGTTTTGTGCGCACATTGTGCACTTGCACACAGGCACATATTGGCACATTTTGAATGTGCTGATGTGCTGCGTGTGCTGATAGACACAAAACAGAGGTAAAACGAGGATTTTGACCCGGAATAACAAAATTCGAGCCTTCATAAAACAAAATGAGGCCTTACCAAGTCCATTTCGATAGTTTTGGGGTGGATTTTGGTGATTTGGAGGGATTGTCGGGTTTATTTGGGAAATTATGTAGAGCCATAAATACTCCCTTTCAATCGAACACGACTTTTTAAAAATCTATATATAGCACTACGTGCTACTCTAAACACGTCCATTTCGGTTAAACAAAATACTTTCCGGAGATTTACGGCCATTCTCGGGCTCATTTGGGTAATTATACAGGGAAGTCGTTCCAGGAAATACTCCCAGTCAATCGAACATACCTGCACAGACCTCTTAGCCCTATAAGAAGCCTTTGGGTCACATAGCAACCACGTGCCACCATAGAAACAACAAAGATGGCGGACCCCTTCATATAAAATGGACGACGGAAACACGTATCACCCCAACAACACGAGCGGCGCATGCGCACTCACATCACCCATCAACATGACAATTACGTCACAACATGGCCGCCCACATGGGTTACCATGACAACCATGTGATACCCATAATACATTGCGGTATGACGTCACTTGCGGGGTCCCCCAGCCGGGGTCCCCCAAATAGGGGACGTCCAGACCCTGTCCTACTACTAACAGCGCTAGTATGAAAACATAAACACGAAGAAATTCCCTCTGGTAAGATTTAAACACCAGAACAGATGTACCGGTTATGTTCCTATTTTTGTTCTTCTAATGAAAAATACCGTAATGCTTCAAAGATTTAAGGCATACCCAGAATTGCGTTTGCGTCGATACATATCACAGAAAGAGATATGAATGATAAAATTCTGTATTTAAATTAAAAAGAGCCAGGCCAGTTTGCCGCGTGGTTTATTTGGTTACTATGTCGCTCATGGTACTATATATAAAATTTAGTAGAAATCGAGTAAATATTTAGTTCATTGCAATGGAAATGGGGTGGAGATAAAATGAAGTTGTTGCACTGTTAGTTTTTTTTTCTGGTCCACTCACAATCCTAACTTTGAAATAGCAGAAAAATCCACCATTAATTAAGCTATCATGTAAGGGAGCAGGCGATTGCTACGGATCAACGTGATTTGAGTATCGAGAGGTTTGTCCAGTCACTGAATAAGTTGTGCGCATAAATAAAAAAATCATTTCAATTAAACCCGTGGGTAGACCCAATGGCCCAGTGCGTTGATCTCCCAGTGCATTTTGTGCTCAGATACCAAATTTAGTTAAAATAGGCCCAGTAGTTTGCCCCTTGCAAGGGAGTCGCACCAGTTGTGATGTGGGTGTGACGTGACACGGTCATTGTCCCAACAGATCGAATTCCCGAGCCAATATGGTTTCATACACCAAGTATGGATGAAATCGGCTCAGTAGTTTGCCAGTTGCTATGACATCGGGTCGATTGCTACGGGAGTTATGCAACATGGTCAATAACCCAATAGGTTGAATTTGTATTGTGGTTCCACATAACAAATCGGGTAAAATCGGTGTAGTTGTCTGCCCGTTGCTAGGGAGTCTCTTTGGTTACTATGGCACGTGACATGATAAATGGCCCAACGGGTCGACCTCCCAATGTATTATGGGCTCAGATACCAAATTTGATTAAAATAGGCCCAGTAGTTTGCCCGTTGCTAGGGAGTTGCGCCAGTTGTTATGGGTGTTACGTGACATACATTGGGAGGTCGACCCTGTTCTGGTGTTTAAATCTTACCAAAAGGAATTTTTTCGTGTTTATGTTTTCATACCAGCGCTGTTGTGTCCCACAAGTACATGGTAATAATAAGATAATAACGAGGTTAATGACACGAAATAAACTCATCTTCAGACCACTGAAATATACACGAAGCCACATTTGTATCTACACGGTGGAGTGGAGAATCACTGCCATTTTTCCCATTGCCCTTTTTTGCATAGCATTACTATAATTTTCTTGTTTTATTTTCTACTGATGTCACGGGTGTTTCCTCAACAATCACTTGATACTTAGTTGGATCTTCCTCGCTCATCTAATAATTTGAAAACAGATAACTTTGTTGAAAATCGACTTTCATGACGATAAAAGATGCTCCTTTTTTCATGTAACACTGACCCACTGGTGTAAATGTGTCGCAACCGTATCGCAATCCAAGCGAGAAAGAAGACCGCCTTGCTACCAGTGCCGTATGATATCTATTTGGAACTACGGCTGGTTGGTTCGTTTTCTTTGAGCGTCTTTGGTTTGTCAAAGAAAATGCTTAATGAACCGGAAAGAATTTTTCATCTGATTAACATTCAGATGGGATGGAGAGCTACTCTATAAAGACTGAAGATCTAGAGGGGGAACTGCAGCGGGGGAGGAGCTTTATAAGGGATAGGGTGCTTGATGATTGTATTAGAAACTGGCGAGCTGGAATTTGGACCAAGAGTTGTTTAGACGGGTTTTATAAAAAGGATGCGCCAGCTTTTGAGGAGTACCTGGACGGATCGTTTGGGGGTCATTGTTGTTCAAAGTGAGATCCAAGTCACTGCAGCTGAGGGGGAGAATCGGGAAAAGCGATGAAATAGTGTGCCAAATGTGTAACTTCGGTATAACGGAGACCCTGGAACGTTTCATTATAGAATGCCCTAAATATTTGCCAAGAAGAACAAGGCTCCTTGTGAAACTAATGGAAAAATAGGATGGAAACATGAAGGATAATTGGATGAGGACAAGGGTTAATTTTATAGTTGGGGAAGGGGCCAATGGGGGAATTGTGAAACAGTTTTTGAATGAATGCTGGGAGGTTATGAGGGAAAGTGGGGTAGGAATACCCCGGCGGCGCACTGGGTTAATGTAGGCCTCCTCGTTAGAGGACCGCGACAAATCAGCGGAAGGCCGAAGGTTTAATATTATAGATTCGCAAGGCTGATTGTACGCTGTCCCAATATGTCTACAAAACGTCGTTCGAATGGATTGGCACGCGGACGCACTTGAACACATGGAGATGGCATCGCGATTTTTATCGTGACTGCCTGCCTTCCAACCCGCCGGCCTGCCCGCCCCACTGCCCGAGGATCTACCAGCCCTCGCTGAACCGTTCGCCCAACGACCCCCAGATACCCCACCCACTTTCCCGCCCACCCTATACAGGACCTGATGATAAACAAGAGGCCCTAGTTTGCCCGTTGCTAGGGAGTCGCACCGGTTGTTATGGGTGTTACGTGACATACATTGGGAGGTCGACCCTGTTCTGGTGTTTAAATCTTAGACGGGTTATATAAAAAGGATGCGCCAGCTTTTGAGGAGTACCTGGACGGATCGTTTGGGGGTCATTGTTATTCAAAGTGAGATCCAAGTCACTGGAGCTGAGGGGGAGAATCGGGAAAGGCGAGGAAATATTGTGCCAAATGTGTGACTTTGGTGTAACGGAGACCCTGGAACATTTCATTATAGAATGCCCTAAATATTTGCCAAGAAGAACAAGGCTCCTTGTGAAACTAATGGAAAAAATAGGATGGAAACATGAAGGATAATTGGATGCGGACAAGGGTAAATTTTATAGTTGGGGAAGGGGCCAATGGGGGGATTGTGAAACAGTTTTTGAGTTTTTGAATGAATGCTGGGAGATTATGACGGAAAGTGGGGTAGGAATACCCCGGCGGGGCACTGGGTTAATGTAGGCCTCCTCATTAAAGGACCGCGACAAATCAGCAGAAGGCCGAAGATTTATTATTTTAGATTCGCAAGGCTGTTTGTACGACGTCCCAATATGCCTACAAAATGTCATTCGAATGGGTTGGCACATGGATGCACTTGAACACATGGAGATGGCATCGCGATTTTTATCGTGACTGCCTGCCTTCCAACCCGCCTGCCTGCCCGACCCACTGCCCGAGTATCTACCAGCCCTCGCCAAACCGTTCGCCCAACGACCCACAGATACCCCACCCACTTACCCGCCCACCCTATACAGCAGACCTGATGATAAAGAAGAGGCCCCACGGAGCCTGAAGCACTTAACTTGAACAGAACCCGATATAATCCGAGGCCACGAATGAATCTACATTAAGAAATCAATCTCCATAGGATCCATTGTCAATCCATGAACCCCTCAGTAGTGACTAAAATAGTCCAAGCATTATGCCTCTCCTTCAGTTAATCATAATGTTCAAAGTGGAGCTCCTCTACGGAGCCCCTTTGATATACGACCTATGTGGATTAATCATAGTTACACACCTCTTGAGGTTACTTAATAAACATGGCTCCTTATAAAATTGACTTGGAATTAAGTTTCTATTTTTAGCACGCATCGAATCCCAGAATTCTGTTCTGAATAGTGAACAAGAGATGTTGTATACCAAATATGAAAGGATTCTATCTGGTGGATCTGAAGAAGATTTTTAAAGAAATTTCCTTATATTGCACTAAGTTAAAATTTGGGCTACCATAGTGAGCCAACATATGAACCCAGGGACCCAATTTGAAGAAACTTGAATCTGAACCCCCACCCCCCACCCCCCCCCCCCCCCCCCCCACCCTCCCAGATGCTGTATACCAAATATGAAAGGATTCTGCCTGTGAATCCGAAGATGATTTTTAAGGAAATTATCTCATTTTGCACCAAGTTAAAATTCGGTATCCAATTGGGAACCTAAATATTAACCTTGGTTTTCAGTTTGAACAAACTTGAATCTGATCACTCAAGAGATGCTGTATACGAAATATGAAAGGATTCTGATTGGTGGATCTGAAAAAGAAGATTTTTAAAGAAATTTTCTCATATTGCACTAAGTTAAAATCCGCGCTCCTCTATTGAGCCCAAATATACTATTCAAAAAAAAGGAGGGGATATTTGATAAAAGTGAGATACGTGAAGAAATATATTTATATTTTCATAAAAAGACAGTTGAGGCATTGCACTGTGACATCTGGTTCAAAGATTTCAACGATAGTTGGGTGTCTGACAAGCACACATTCCACTCACTGAGCTGTAGAAGAATAGACAGTCGGTCAGAGAATTTACCACATACAGTCCAAGACCTCAATACCTTGTAAATGCTCCTCGGTTCGCAAGACAAGCGCAGATCCGACGTGGTATACTCCTCACCAACCGTCCAATATCAGCTTGACTGATGTTATTTCATTATTCCTGGAGTGCAGAGGCGAGTTCCTGGACAATGGTAGTTGGCTGTTGGCATTGTCGCAGGCGCCTGCCAAGCATATCCCAGACATGATCGTTTGGTGAAAGTTCTGGACTTAGTGCTGGTCAAGGCTGTGTACTCTTGCATTGTCATCTTGAAAAATGAACCGACGGTTGTGACGTCGCGCAAATGGCATCACATGAGCTGCTAACATGTTGTCACGGTAGTACTGCCCTGTGACACGCCCTTGGATGACATCTAATACTGTTCTTCTTGTCATGGTTATGCCTCCCCACACCAAAACCGATCCACCACCCAAACGATCGTGCTGTCTAACGGTTACGTCATGGTATCGTTCGTTCCGCCGCCTCCACACTCTGTTTCTCCTGCAGTTGAAATCGAGCGTGAACTTCGATTCATCGGAAAACATGAAGTTGCTCCACCGACTATTGTTCCATCGCAGTCGTGCTCCATACCAATTATGCCTTGTTGCGATGTGACATTCAGTCAAACATGGAATTATTCGAGGTCGTCGAGCGTACAAATTCCAGCTGTGTAGGCGATTTCGGATAGTCTGACCACTGACACGCACATCTGTCGCTCGGTACACCTGTTGTCCAATTTCTGAGGCACTTTGATGGCGGTAACGTTGTGGTTCGGATGAAACGATCCTGGTTATCTGTTGTCGCCCTTGGATGACCTGATTGCCGTCTGTCATCAACATTGCCTGTCTGACGGTAGCGTGACCACAACCTTCTAATCACCAATTGAGTAACATTTTGAATTTGAGTCACTGCAGTATGTCTGTTGCCAGCTTCCAACATGTCAACGGCACGTAAACGTTCGTCACCTGTCAGTCTTCGCCTACCTCAAAAGTTACGTTTCTACCAGAAACTATTGATGAATGAGTTTATACCAAGAAAAGAACGATGAGACCTTCGAAAAAGCCCGTCCAGTACAAATGAAAATTTCAAAACGTACCCCACAGACATTAACACGGCGCTCGTGCGAAAAACCTGCACGAAGTTTTCGTAAGGTGCTGACATTCATTATGACATTAAACTTGGTAACATATTCATGTGTCCAAACGCGTGCATATCCAATAACTTTTTCTGAAAATATCAACTTCAGTTTGGACATCCCCTACTTTTTTGAATAGTATATTTTTGTTACAGCCTAGTAGTAATTAGCCGGCCGCTAATTTGCCACGGTTCTCAGGTGAGAAGGATTTTATTTGCCCTGTACTCCCAAATGCCTCCCTATCTCCACGGCTCTACTCTCCTTCCAACTCTCCGAGATGAACTGTTTGATGTCATCGCCTACACTATTCTCCCCCATCTCTCCGATAAGCATACCAACCCTCTCCTTTGCGTCATCCACTAACCACATGTCCTTTATTCTCCCATCACACTTCCCCATTATACGCCCGGTGAATCTTATTCTGTTAGACTGGTATTTTGGGCATTCTAATAGAAAGTGTTCTAGGGTCTCCACTACGCCTAAATTACACATTTGACACTCCTTTTCACTGTCGTTCCAACTTTTCCACCTAAGCTCCAGCGACTACGCCCTCATCTTGAACAACAGTACCCCCTCCCCCAATGTGCCATCAAGGTACTCTTCAAAATCTGGCTTTTCTTTATTATGCAGGCCACCCAAAGACCTACTTGCTTTGACCCCCCTCTCGCCAATTCGGGTTACAATCGACCATGACTCTTTCTTTGTCGATTTTTATATCCTGGGTTGCGGTCACTTCTAAGTCAGATATCTCCCATAGTTCAATATTGACTACCTCGGGAGCGCGGTAGCTCAGTAGGTAGAGATGCAGGTCCGGCAACCGCGTTGTGTCCTTGGGCAAGACACTTAACCCTCTTTCAACCCGGTGCGCATAAATGTTTGCGTGAAGAAAAAATTGGTAGTGGACGAGCAGACGATGTAAAGAGCAAAAAATCTGAAGCGAGGCTCGGTAATAATTTAATCCAGCAGCTCGACAGATCCTCCCAACCAACCAGACTGGTTGACAGTTTTGACTGAAATGATACCTTCCAGGGTGTCAGTGTTGATAGGGTTAATTCCAGTTGTCCACGTAGGGACACGGTGGTGTTGTGTACTAAGGCGTACTGCATGTCAATGGTGCACTTGTCTTCAGCTAATGCTAACTCTGCTTGTTAGTGCGTTGGGGAGTCTGACAGTTGCTCGCTGTTGATTGGAGGTTCTCTCCGGATACTCCAGTTTCCTCCACCTGTAAAACTGTCCGACACGAGGTGACCCTGGCTGTCGAAAGTGTCGTTAACTCTGCCCCAATAAATAAATAAATAAATAAATAAATAATTAAATAAATAAATAGACTACCTCATTGGTCTATCCACCCCGTCTTTGTGTTTGAATTCCAAATATTCTGGAACATTAATTTGGACCATCGTCCGTCGGGCAGATTTACCAAATAGAATGCCTAAGGACTGAATAATTGCTGAACTTCCATAGTAGTACCAAATGGATTCACATATTATTCGGTCGACAAAGTTTTATAAAATTAAATCATCCAGGGTGTCACAGTTTAACTAGGGTTAATTAAATCATAAGAGCATTTACTGTGTATAAATTCTTTAATAAAATAGTTCCCTTTTAACAATGG
Source organism: Pictodentalium vernedei (assembly GCA_031216915.1). Taxonomy (NCBI): domain Eukaryota; kingdom Metazoa; phylum Mollusca; class Scaphopoda; order Dentaliida; family Dentaliidae; genus Pictodentalium; species Pictodentalium vernedei. The sequence goes on along the minus strand of CM062294.1, from coordinate 125,857,801 downwards.
ATTATAACAAAATTGTTCTTTGGCGAATGCTTGAAATAATTAGGATCACTACGCAAGCAAGATTATCGTATGATCTGCAAAACACTTTTTTACATAAGACATGTCAGAATATGTTTTAAAAAAAACATTTGTTTCAATCTTGTGAAGATTGTATTCAGTCCCTTGATCGAGAAATATGTACACCGCGGCTGAAGATTTATTCTATAAATTTATCATTGAAAGAAGGAGTTACTTGGAGGTATTTTCCCGTGAACATCAGTTAATCACGTGGCAATAAAAAGCTATACTTAGTATCTCGTGCGAACGAGATAATTATCTCGTGCGCACGAGATAATTATTATCTCGTTCGCACGACTTAGTATCTTGTGGGAACGAGATAATTATCTCGTGCGCACAACTTATTATCTCGTGCGCATGAGATACTAAGTCGTGCACACGAGACAATTATCTCGTGTGCATGACTTAGTATCTTGTGCAGACGACTTATTATCTTGTGCGCATGAGATAATTATGTCGTGCGCATGACTTAGTATCTCGTTCGCACGACTTAGTATCTCGTCATGCGAACGAGATAAAAAAAATATTTCCTAGGTCCTAAACCAGCCACCGTAAAAAGCAGATGACACTTGCAAAAAAAAATTCTTGAATAACTAATTTTGTTCAATTTTTTGTCTCAAAAACATCGAGCCCATTCCAATGAGAGGTCATAACCTTTGTTTTTGAGACAAAAAAAAAATGAAAAAATAATGAAAATTAATTTGTGATTTTTGAGAATAGTGCTGGCCGGTTTTGGCTGTTACATTGGGTAAAGGGTTAAAGCAAATTCCAAAAATGAAAATATATTTTTGTATTAACCCTTTACCTAACCTGAAAAGAGGATGACACTTGCAAAATTAATTCTTGAATAACTAATTTTTTTCATTTTTTGTCTCAAAAACATAGGTTATGACCCCTCGTTGGAAGGAGCTCGTTCCAAAGAGGGGTCATAACCTATGTTTTTGAGACAAAAAATGAAAAAAAATAATAAAAATTAATTGGCGATTTTTGAGAATAGCGCTGGCCGGTCTTGGCCGTTACGTTAGGTAAAGGGTTAAATAACTATAACACTGATCAAATTTACAATATCATGTTTTCTCTCAAATGCAATTTGAACTTACCTTTCCTCTCACAGTCAGTACCATTCCCAGTGAAAAATCTTGGACAGTCACCACATTCATAGCCACGTTTAGGTGCAGGTAAGTCTCTACATTCAACCCCAGGAAAACATGGAAATTCAGCACAATCATCAATATCTGAAGAAAATAAGACACACTCATATGTAATGTAAGAAAGACAAAAAACACACAATTATTTAAACCTTTGAGACTTTAATTATCCTGATGTTCAAACATCACTGGGAATTCAGTATCTTCAACATTTTCAAAATGCGACGTCAAATGTTGGAAAGTACAAATAATAAGATATTTTTCACATTAGTGATTATCTGGTTGAGGGCTAGATTATTTTTGGTGGTTTGAATTTGTTATTCAAAACTTGTTTTATTACAAATTATTGGAGAGTACCCACAGGCACTCTCCAATAATTTGTAATAAAACAAATTTATATAAACAAAATATTATTTGTGTTTGAATATGAAATATAAGCAAGGAAAGTGTTAGCTTTTGCTCTGGGATCCTCATTTTTTGAAAGCCCTGATAGTGGCTTCTAGCACTCAACCAGTTAAGAGGTCTTGACAGCAGGATTATATTAGTATTTTAAGCTGCGATAACATTTGGCTCAACAGTTGTCAATGAGCACTATTTGGGAGAAAATAGGAATTGAGGTTAAAACTTTAAAAAATTGAAAAATAATAACAAAACAAATGACCACAAAGTATCAACATGCTGTTTGATTTCGAACGAAATACAAATGTATCAAAGGGTTAAAAAACAATACAGGCTGTATTAATAAACGTTTGAGCTAAAACGAGAATATTTTTCTATCATTATATCTATCATATATAGTTTCATGTTTCCCATGCTAAGTGTTAGCAGAGGAATGAATTGGTAACATGTACAGCCAAAGAGTTATTCATATAAGTTTAAATTCATCCTGGCTAAAAATACATGTATATTATAACTGTTAATATTACTCATTGTAGGGTTGAGGATTTTAGCCATCTGTTGCCTGCACGTTTGGTTTTGCAGGCTGCCAAATGGTATATCTCTACTGCTCTCGACAGCAACATAGCCATAACGGGGGTGCCATAACCAGGGTTTTTTTTTAGTATTTCTAATCGTCTTTTGTCTTTTTGGAGGGGGGGTGGGGGGGGGGTGGGGGAGGACATTTGGAAGGCTGTTGGGGGCTCCTCTAGTCCTAACTAGGCCCCTCCAGTCATTACTCCTCCTCCCACTTCTTTTCAAGGAAGTGGGAGTAGAGGTAATGGCCAGAGAGTCCTCGTTAAGATTACCCTCCCTCCTTCTCTCAAGAAAATTTTGTAAAATTCAGTGCTCTGAGAGATCATTTTTTATTGGAGACTATTTTAGGGCTGAATGTTTTGTGAAAGTGGCATTGGACCAATGTTTTTTGGTGTTATTTTTTTTTTGGTGGGGGGGGGGCAGTGGGAATTTAAGGGTGGCAAGGGCCTCCAAGCCCACATGTGGCTAGGCCACTGGCTCTTGATGGTTCTTTAAGTGTCCAATGTACCATATTAGGAGAAGAGTTTTTGAGAGCAGTTGATGACATTCCAAAGTCATGATATGGGCCAAATATAGAACTGAGAAATGCTTTTGTCTTTGCCAAACCCCAGCTAAAGTGCTAAACCAAATTGGGCTCAATTGTTTCTTAGAATATACAGACATTTGTTTCACTTTGTTACATTTGTTCAGTAACCGCTCACCAGACCCCATCCTCAGAATCAATGTTCTCATATTACTTTTTCGATGGGTAAGATAAAAAGCGGGAAGATAATTTTGAATGGATTGTAAACCAGTCAGGATCTGATCTAGATTTATTTTTTGTTTGGAAAAAAAACTTCTGTTTGATTTTTCTATGTGTTAAAAACATATAATAAATAATAATTCAAGCCCCTTTACTTGAAAAAAAAATCAAAAATAGTTTGTTTGACATCGATCCCCACAAAAAGCCCTGTCTCTAACTATTGGCACAGTGTTTCAGCCTAACTTCCCTTTGGACACTCTTAGGTGTTCTAGTGGTTCAGTTACATAAATGAGGGTGACAAATGAATAAAGTTCATCTAATCTCTGTTGTGTTCTCACTGTCATATTTTCTCCCTTAACCCCCGGCACTCTGATGTCGAGAATACTCGACACCTCCCCCACTCTAAACCTCACCACACCTCCCTGTCATCCATGGATAATATCTGCCCCCTGTGTTGTCAGAAACTCAGCAATTTAGAATTTGGTTGACAGAGCTCACTTGGAGCTCTGTCAACCAAAATCTAAATTGCTGAATTTCTGACAACACAGGGGGGATAACCATGGATGACAAATCAAGCGTTTCGTCATCAGAGTGCAGGGGGTTAATGACTCATCCGGTGGACGGGTCAATAAGGGAGAAAATGTGATAATGAGAATGGGATGTATTTGCCCTTTTTTCCGTCTGGATAGACTAAATGATGAGAGCCCATAGGAGCCCCTAGTTCAATTCCCTCCCAGTGTGACAGTTTGATCAGTTTATGCACAAACACAATAAAATCATTTGGCCAGTTTTTTTTTGGTCATACAGTTTGGTTTTCTGGTGTACAGTTAAACTAGAAGTCCTGTCATAAAATGCGCGCAAACACCTCGCCATTTAGCGCATTTATCGGCGCGTTAGGTCATATGGAAAGGCTATCACATTCTCTACGCAACCTATGCACAAGCAATGGTTCAGCCAATGGACCTCCGGGTTTAACCCAGAGGTCCATTGGCTGAAACATTGCTTGTGTTTGCTGTGAGTAATGGCAAGACTCTGTGGTAATTTGGGTATTTTCAATAGGAAACTTGCACGCAATTCCTGTGCGAAATTGTGTCAAGATAAGCGCGCAATTCATGACAGGACTTCTAGTTTTAACTGTACCACAGAAATCAGAACCAAACCATAAAACAGAAAAAAAAACCTGGCCAGCTCTTATCTGGTCAGTGGTCAAAATTCTCTGTATGCTTTGGGGTCTCTTTCATGATCAGATTGTGATCCAGCCACTTTACCTTTACACCAGCAGATTTATACTTCAAAAATAAAATGTTCTGAAATCAAGACTGCGTCTGGAGAAACAAATGAAAACAGCATTTGAGATGCGATGTTTTTGCACTTCTGTATTGACAAGTGTGAAATTCTACAATGTTATGGGCAAGAAAGCAGGCTGAGAATTTTGAAGAGATCATGATCCACTTAAATATCTCTATCCACTTTTGAAAAGACAATACGTCACCTGAGTGCTAGAATGTTCTATGTCCCTTATGGGACATAGAACATTCTAACACTCAGGCAATGAATATTGTAAAGGAGGGTGTGGTGGCATTGTGGTAACCGATTCTCATCAAGTCACTGAAGTCAAGCAATGTCGAGCCTAGTTAGTCCTTGGATGGGTGACCATCTGAGCAATCAATTTGGACTCCTGTGTTGTGTCCTTTGGCAAGGCACTTAACCCTGATTGTCCACATGGGGGCACGATGACGCTGTGTACTAAGGTGTACTGCACGCCGATGATGCGCATGTCTTCAATCAATCTAGCCCTGCCTGTGCTGCAGTGCTGTAGTGCGGAGTTACTATGTTGGGGAGCTGGCAGCCGCTCGTCGTTGCTCGGTGGTTCTCTCTGGGTACTCCTGCTTCCTCCACCCATAAAACTGTCACCGACACGATATGACCTTGGCTGTTAAAGTGTTGTTAAACCTTAATAAATAATAACAATACTGTGAAGATTATGGGTGAATGGATTACAACAGACACACTATGCATGAATGATCCACTAGAAAGATACTAACCATTTCTAAGAAAAAGGAAAAGAACTAGAAAATTTTCAGACAACCTTATTTTTTTCATCTGCAGATTTTGTGGTTGTTCATGAAAATGATCTCATCAATCTTGTTCCTGAAGATGGCCACAACAATGTAAGGACGGAAGAAATAATCTTTACTTTTTTAAAATTTGAAAAAGTATTTAGAAGATGCTATTAATTGAAAATAAAATATGTTTTCATTTTTCGAATTCACATTAAAAATTTCCACAATCCAGTATAAGTATTTCCAATAGTTCCTTGAATCCAGCATCCAATGTAACAACATGTAAAACTAACTTACCCAAAGCATTTTGACAGCTTTAGTCATTATATACTCTCCCACAAAAGAAAGTGTGCATGCTAAAAAATAACACTAAAAACAGATATATATCATTTTCATTCATGGAAATTTTATTCAATCACAGATGAATTAATTTGTGATCAACACGAGAAATTTCATTACGCTACGATGAATACTCTTGGTGCCATGGAGAGTCAAAGACACCTAGGGTTAAACACGAAAGTCACACACTCAATATCTGGTATGACCTCCGTCTGCATCGATTACTGCTGTGCATCTATGCCTCATGGAAGCGAACAAGTTAGTATGGAAGTGTTGTTCCATATTCTGATAAGCTGTCTTTGGAGTTCCACAAGCATTGACGGTGCATGGGGAAGCTGGCGTAGCTGACGTTTCATTTCGTCCCATATGTGCTCAATGGGTGAGATATCGGGCGAATTTGCGGGCCAGGGAAGAACATCCACTTGTTGTTGCTGCAGATACTGTTGAACAACACGAGCTGCGTGGGGTCGGGCATTGTCCTGCTGTAGAATGACGCCAGGGCTGTGACGTTACAGAAATGGGACAACAACAGGTGTAAGCACTTCATCACGATATCTGGCTGCATTGAGATTGCCATCAATAATAACCAGCTCAGTTCTGTTACGGGCAGTGATGCCACCCCACACCATGAGAGACCCTCCCCCATAACGGTTTTGCTCCACGACACATGGATCTGCGTAGCATTCGTTTTGACGTCTGTACACTCTCTGGCGGCCATCTGATGATGAAAGATGGAAACGACATTCATCTGTGAATAAAACACATCGCCACCAGTGTAAGGGATGCCTGAGATGTTGTCTACACCTCTGCAGTCGAGCACGATGATGACGTAACGTCAAAATCGGACGAATTGCAGGTCTTCGAGGATGTAAGCCGTATTCTCTCAGCCGGTTAATTACTGTTTGAGGATGTATCCGTCTCAGGTTAGGGATGTTCCTGGCTGTTGTCGTTGCCATTTGTTGCCGGTTCCGGAGATGGACGACACGGATATACCGATCTTGTGCAGGGGTGGTAACTCAGGGTCTCCAGGAGCGGGGTCAGTCTCGAACGTCATCATGTTGTGCATGTCGATGGACTAGCCTGTCTACAGTGTTACGGTGGCAGTTCAAATGCTTGTCAACCTCTCTGTTGTGTTCTGCCAGCTCTAAGCATACCCAGGGCAAGGAGATGTTGATTCATTGTCAATCTTGGCATGCTAATGTGGAGTCGTTTTAACAGCAGCGCAAGTTTGAATGTGAACGATAGGAAGGCCTTACTTTAGTGTTTAAATACCCAAGGATTCCCACTGCTGCATGAATTTTCAGACTCTCCACGTGCAAAACATGCCTTTTCACAAACGTGCAGCACGTCATTTAACGTTAATGCAATTTTAACGGGGAAAGCTGTTTTTGTGTTCAATATAACTTATTCATGAACAGGTTAACACTCTTTACACCTACAAAATTATTTTTTTGGAGTTTGATCAATTTCTGCAATGCACACTTTCTTTTTTGGGCGAGTTATATTATCATGTAGTATATGATATGACAGTTACCAAATTTTTATAACCAGAAAGTGTGACTAACCCTGTGTCGCACTTTCTGGTTATAAAAAAAAATTCATTTCTAACTGAATAACTAACCCTGTGCACTGTACAGCCTTAGTGCAAATGTCATCTACATCAACTCTTTACCCAATGTAAATGGTCAAAACCCGCCAGTACTATTCAAACTCAGTTGAAGAACCCTCGATGGGTTTGTTTTTAGTGAATTCCAAAAATGAAAATATTCTGTTTTCAATTAATAGCTTGTTTTAGGAAAAAAACTGAGATTTGTCCTTAATGATATACCATAGATTTTCGACTTTGCAAACCCTTTTAACATGGCCTCTTCACCACAAACTACAGACACCAAGACTACAGACACCAAGAAGAAAATCACTCACACTTGAAATACATCCACAGAAGAAATCCTAAGTACTAAACATAAATTAGTGCTGAAATTGAAGAAAAAAACTGACCTGTACATTGTCTACCATTTCCTGTCATTCCTTCTGGACATGGTCCGCACTTGTAGAAACCATTAGATGAAGAACATTCAACACCTGAATAACATGGATTACTCTGACAAAGGTCTTTGACTGTTTCACACAGTATTCCTGTAAAGTATGCCAAGTTAACAGATTAAAAACTGCTGCAAAATACACTTCTACTGCTTCCACAGAAACTTCCAACAGGGCATACGCTTGTTTTGATATTTGACACAACCATTTTTGTACTTGGTGACCTGGTGGATGGATGTCTCTTCATACCTTTGTTTAACCAGATGATACTTCATGATTTGAACATGCAAATTTTCTCATCAGCCATCCCGATGTTCAGGGAACAATAAATATCATTGGTAGCTTTTCAGGTTTCTACCTGACTAGCAACACAAAGCAAAACAAAAACAGTGTGTTCTCATTGTCACATTTACTTCCTTACTGACTCATTCACCAGATGAGTCAATAAGGAAGAAAATGCGACTGTGAGAACACAACATAGATAAGATGAACTTTATTCATCTGTTACATGCCCTAATTGGGAGCGCGGTGGCTCAGTGGTAGACTGATGGACTTCTATGCTAGAGGTCCCGAGTTTGATCCCCGTCCAGGACGAGCCACGTTGTGTCTTTGGGTAAGGCACTTTATCCCGGTTGCCTACATGGGGGCACAATGACGCCGTGTAGTAAGGCGTACTGCACATCGATGGTGCACATGTCTTCAACCGCTGTAACCCTTCTTGAGTGGAGCTTGAACAGAGTTAGAATGTTGAGGAGGAGACAGTTGCTTGTTGATGCTCGGTGGTTCTCTCTGGGTACTCCAGCTTCCTCCACCCGTAAACTGCCACGGTCACGATTAGCCATTGTGCATAGTATGTGACCTTAAACACCAATAAATAAATAACATACCCTAATTTATGTTTTTTCTGACTGAATAGGCTTAGAAACTGATCTACTAGAACCCCTAAGAATGATCAAAGGGAAGTTGAGTGGAACCCAAAGGATATACTTACGAACAGGGCCTTTTATGGTGATTGGCATCGTACAAACTATTACAGATTTTTTCAAAGTTAAGGAGCCTGAAGTGTTATTACTATACATTCTTAACCCTTTACCCAATGAACCAGCCACATTTGCCCATGTAATATGCAAATTTAGCAGCTGAAAAAACATTATTCTTCAAAAAATATCAACAAAACCATATCACGTCACCCCTCATTGAAACGAGCTAAGCGAGCTCGTTTCAATGAGGGGATGACGTGACAGAGTTTTGTCGAAATTTTTTGAAAAATTAAAAACAATGATATTTAAAATAATAAATTTTGATATCATCTGCATTGGGTAAAGGGTTAATACACAGAAAAATTGAACAGAAACAGGCTTTTTCCTGAAACCGAACCAAAACTGTAACCAAAGCTGAATGAAAGTTTCAATGACACTGCAGCTCAACTTGTCCAAGAAGGGACTGAACTGAATAGAAAGTTCCAGTAAGGTCAAGTCATTCACTCAAGTTTCTACAGAAAAGACAATACTCAAAGCTACATATGAAATTTGAAAAAAGATCGGGTGAGAGAAGTGACCTCTAGGGTGTGCTAATAGAATTGTTGACAATTCACATGCCAAATCAAAGATGGCCACTGGCGGCTGTGTTTTTCAATGAAATTCAGAAAAATTGATAGCACCCATCTAGATATCACACCAAAGCTGCATATGAAATCCGAAAAAGATTGGGTGAGAGATGCAGCCTGTAGCATTTACCAATGGAATTGTTGAAAATTTATATTCCAAATATAAGCTGACCACTGGTGGCCATGTTTTTCAACAAAATTGTGGAAAAACTCAATACCCCTCATCTAGACATTGCCCCAAAGCTGCATATGAAATTTGGAACTAATCAGATGAGAGCTGCGGTCTGTAGGGTGTGCTGAAGGAATTGTGGACAATTCGTGTGCCAAATCCAAGATGGCCACTGGTGGCCATGTTTTTCAACAAATTTCAGAAAAATTTGATAACTCCCATCTAGATATCACTCCAAAGCAACATACGAAATTTGTAAAAGATCAGATGAGAGATGCTACCTGTAGGGTGTGGTAATGGAATTGTTGACAATTTATATGCCAAATTCAAGAGGCCACTGGTAGCCATGTTTTTCAAAGAAATTCAGAAATGATCAATAGCTCCCATCCAGGCATCGCACCAAAGCTAAATATGAAATTTGAAAAATTTCAGGTGAGAGATGCAGCCTGTATGATGTGCCAATGGAATTGTTGACAATTCATATGCCAAATCTAAGATGACCACTGGTGGCCATGTTTTTCAACGAATTTCAGAAAAATGCAACAGCTCTCATCTAGACATTGCCCCAAAGTCAAGTATGAATATAGAACACACCAAAGCTATATATGAAATTTAAAAAAGTTCAGGTGAGAGATGCGACCTGTAGGGTGTGATAATGGAATTGCTGACAATTTATATTTGCCAAATAAAATATGGCCACTGGCTGGCAGTCATGTTTTTTAATGAAATTCACAAAAATTTGATGGCTCCCATCTAGACATCGCACCAAAGCAGCTACATATCAAATTTGAAAAAGATCGGGTGAGAGATGCAGCCTGTAGGGTGTGCCAATGGAATTGTTGACAGTTTATATGCCACATTTAACATGTCCAGTAGCGGCCATGTTTTTCAAACAAAATTCGTAAAAATTCAATAGCTCCCATCTAGACATTACCCCAAATCCACGTATGAAATTTAGAACTGATCAGGTGAGAGCTGTGGCCTGTAGGGTGTGCTAATAGAATTGTGGACAGACAGAGGAATGTATGGATGGATGGATGGATGTACGGACAGATGCAGATCACAACCTATCCCAATAACTAAGTTGAGCTAAAAATCCAAATCTCACTGCTCTATCCTGTGGACAAGTCCCAAACCGCAGTGCTTATGGCTGCAGGTTTAACTCATAACCTGCTAAATATTTTCTGGAATTTCTCATAAAATGAAGTCATGCCTACTGTAGAGCAGTCTTGACTTGATTATATGAAATATTCAGTAGTGTCTGGTGTCAAGAAATCATTGATAACTAGACTAGCCCTATCCGTATTGCTATATTGTGTTAACATTTAGAACCACAAACATACTTCTACTTGGTAACCAAGTATTTTCTTCTGGGCAGGAAATCTGCTTACAGTATGTTTATTGAAGTTTAATGGTACTTTCAGGGTCATGTTATGTCAGGCAGTTTTAGAGTGAAGGAAGCCAGAGTACCTGGAGAGAACTACTGAGCAGCAACAAGAAACTGTCAAACTCTCTAACTTACCAACCCAGCACAAGCAGAGTTAGCAATGGTTAACCCTTTACCCAATGCTGAAAATATCAAAATTTATTATTTTAAATACTATTTGAATGAGCTCATTCCAATGAGTGGTCACATGATATGGTTTTGTTTGAATTTTTTGAAAACTTAAAAAATTTAAAGTAATTTATAAATTTTTTATAATTACCAATGACCCAGACATAGCTGGTGCTAACTCTTAAAAATATAGGGCCAAACACAAATTTTGCCCCCCAATCCCCAAAATTTGCATCTAAAACCAAAGAAATCATGTCCTGAATGGCCCTCCATACTTCACCTTTACTGCGCATGCGCAGTGTCAAGGACGTCCCAAATTGGCGCCATTAATCATTCTTACCAACAGTGCCTGGTAAGCGATATGTCCTCAGCGGGGAGGTATGAGTTCCCAACTCCTGGGAGGGCCATCCCCGTCTGGGTCATGGGTAAGTATAAAAATATATAAATTACTATAAATTTTTTAAGATTTTTATACTGTACCAATGACTCAGACATAGCTGAATAGTAAAAAGGCTGGAGGGCCCAGGACATAGAGGAAAATCCAATAAGCTCAACTATATAAAATAGAGTCATCTCCTGGAGGAGAAAAGGAGAAATAGGCTTCACGTGTATCTTTCTTATTTATGATAAATTAGAAAGACACAATACCTTCTATAATTGAGCATCATAACATCCATTTTCTCTATTAATATCCAGTATAATTCTTATACTAATTATTTTAAAGTAAGCCAATAAATAAAGTTAGTCCAAAGAATTGAGACTCTTTATGCTCTTTTAAAAGTGTCCAAGGATAGTATAATAACACCCGTTTGACACGTGACATATTCAAATGCTATACTTTAAAACTATGACATGAATGAATTTTAAAACATAACTTTCACTTAAGAAACCATCCCAGTAACAGCTCAGAATTACTGACTCCGGAGGAGGTATCCCCTTGTTTTCATAATAAAACAGGTGACCCAAGGGAACACCCTCCCTCCCCCCCCCCTTTTTCTTGCCCTGGGTCAAATAGCCCAGAGCGAAGAGGGCAGCAGGACGGAGTCACTGCCGGCACATAAAGCCTACATAGCTATAGTTGCAATTGTTAAGTGATCGACATTCTGAGCAGCTGATAATGGACCTAAATAATGCAGGCCTCCAGAAATGGATTCGATATTTCTGAGATAGAAATTTGTGAATGTGGATGGCTGAGACCAATATGCAGCCTACTTTAATCTATAATAGCAATACTATACGTCAGCCCAAGATGTAGAAGAGCTCTTACTTCATGAGCCGAAATCTTAAGCACAGACTGCTGAGTTAAGGATACATTATCCTAAGCATTACCGATAGTTAACTGAATGCATTAAGTAATAGAATGGACTGTAATGACCTTTCTATTAGGCATCAGAGCCAGAAGAAGCTTTACGTCCTACTGATAAACTGAGATCTGTTAATAAATACATAAAGGTCTATCCGGACAGAGTAAAGGTCTATGCCCGCTCGAAGACAGAAGGACCTTAAAAACAATAGGTTCCGGATATCATTAGGAGCCTGATTCTTAACCAAAAATACAACATTAGTAGTAAAGGTAATAGAGTTTCCGATACTACGAAAGTGAGAATCATCCACCGATAGTGTATGAAGCTCACTGACTCTTCAGCAGAAGAGAAGACTTAAGAGAATTGCTGCCTTATAAGGCCAGAATTTGAAACTACTGTCTCAAGGGGTTCAAATGGTTGCTTTAGTAAATAAGAACCCAAGCTAAATTCCGAATAGGAATTAATCTAACGATTCTAGGTCTCTTATCGAAAAGTTTCAAACTAACTTAGATAAAGAGACATTAGGCTCAATTGTAAACTATCATGGTGTGCATAGGTATCAGATAACATAGACCTATAACCCTTAAAAGTAACTGGCTGCAGATGATCTCGTTAAACAAGTATACTAGAAAGTTTGCAATGTCTGGTATGGAGTGATCAAAAATATCAACATAAAGAACCCTACACCAACGACAGAAGACCCTCCACTTTAGTCGCATAGTATAGCGAAGAGGAGGTCCTTCTACAGTTAGGAATCGCGTCCACTACTCGTCCTGTACAATGCTTGCCATGCAAGAAGGACCGCACAACGGAATACGTGAAGGTTGAGACCTTGCAGGTTGTGATAGAGTTGACACGATTTCCCCAGTGAAAAAAGATCCTCTCGTGGAGGAAGTTTCTGCGGTAAGTCCCACAGCAGACATCTAAGTAAATTTATCCACCGTCTCTGTGGAGACAGAGATGCTACCAACAGAATTGTATTGTGAATGAATAATCCTAGCAATACTTGCTGAATCAACAGCGCTGGAGGATACACATATCCTATCATCGCGTCCTACTAGATCAATAGAGCGTTAACTACATATGCTCGGGGATCCGGACACGGTGACACATACGTCTACAATTGATTGGAGAGTTGTGTCGCAAATAATTTATCACTGGGCACTCCCATTGATAGCAAATCTGATTGAATACCTGTTTGTTGAGAGTCCATTCCGACGGCAACAAACGACCCTTACGTGAAAGGGAGTCTGCTAATACAATCCGACGACCGAGAATATGACGAACCTAAACAGAAACTTGGTGTTCTATAACAAACAGAAGGATTCTTTCCGTTAAAATCAATAACGGAACCGAATGAGTGCCTCCCTGGTTCCGGATATACACAACTACTGTCGTATTATCGGACAGGATTGAACATGCGTTTCTGAATAAAATTCATCCAATGACATAGTGCAAGCCAACATAATATTCTTCCTTGGAAGTTAAGAGCTTGCCTAAAAACTGCGGAACCCAAAGACCCTGGCACTTCGAATCCGTTGGGATCAAAATTGTGTCCCAACCTGTTTGACTGGCATCCGTCATAATCGAAAAACTCGGATCCGACAACTACAGTGGAACTCTCTGAGTCAACCACCGAATATTTGCCCACGTCTGAATCTCTTGTTACACTTGATAGACAAGAGAACGTGTATATCGAGCAATTCAAGATTGCTGAAAGGTTGCCGTCGAAGAGAAGCTTCTCCGAGACCGAAGCGACTCTGAGGGAGTTCTTCACCTTATTATCCACGCACGTGGATGTAGCTAGGGCTGCGTCACGTCTAACCAACTCCAGGTTGCCACTGAAGGGCGGAGTTGTACGTGGAAAAACTACTTCCCCTAAAAGAAATCTCATTGAGGATCATATCCTGGAATTCTTTCTCTTGAAGACGTAATGATAACGTCTCAGTAATGTGGTGTACGTATGATAAAGCATCTAAATTAAGTCTATTATACATCATTGTCATTTCCAACATCGTGGTTGGAATTGACATAGAGGGCGAAAAAGATAATTCCCAGTCTTCAGCCTTGCCATCTTAGACGCAAAGGAACTCTCGGTAAGCCCAGTTCTGCCAATAAAAAATTATTTCCTAGAATTTACGAAAGGCAGAATAGAGCATTGCGGACAAGAAACTAGACTAGCATGTTGATAGCAAGCTTATATATAGCGTCGTTCAATAATTCGAATGTTCTAAAGACATTATTGGACTGCGTCGGCAACTCAGGGACAATGTCCCTGAACCAATCCAAAACTCCATGTCCAATGACGCTATTAGTCTCTTATCCCGCATCGCAGCAATGTAGTCCGACGGAACAACCTCTGGAAGATAATGCCGGAAGAAATGTATGGCAGCTTCTGTTGTTCCGAAAGGGAAAGCTCAAAATCGTCCGAATCCCTTTCGCCATCCTGTCAGACCCTATGAAGTGTTCGGTCGTCCGTACCTGATGCAACAGCGGAGCGCACCGACCCAGCGCCATCGGATTATTCCTGATCCGACCGAGAATCTGTCATTTGCTGGGATGCTACGATAAGCTGTGCTATTTTGGATAGCATGTCCGTCACTGAGGCCTGTGGAGAAGCGGTCTTACGATGCATTGCCGCTGGAAGCTCCGTGTTCGTTACCCCGTGCATACTTCTATTATGCAAGCGACCGGAGTATGCAGGCCTTGTTCCCTTGGCTACCGGATGGCGTGACCTGTTCGCCATGGAATCACTGAATGACGAAACTGGCCGGATATTCGAGGTCATGTAGCCAAAGTGCGGTCGTGTGCGCTGCTGTGAGGATGAGGAAGCATTACCGACAGTCACTCGGACTGTCTATATAACGGAGCGTCCCGAGCGGCAGACATACGCTCCGAATGTGAAATGTCTGTACCACAACATCCGGTCCCATATGTTGTTGCACGAGAGAGGGACCTCTCTCGCTCGCCGCCCGGACGGACCGGACGAGCTAGGAACCGGACTAACAGGCTTCCTCCGATCTCTCCTCTAATCCGTCGTCACTGGGTGTGTACTAAAGTCTATTATAGTGCTCGCATCACCCAAATCTCCTTCCTAGACCACAACGGACGAACCCGACTGCCGAACCATTCGATGAATTTGCAGCATTCTGGTCCGATGAAGAACCTCTAGAAGATGAAGTCGGATGACACATACAGCAGCTTATGTTGTTCCGAAAGGGAAAGCTTGAAAACCTCCGAATCGCTTTCGGTATCCCGTCGTACCGTATGAAATTTTCGGACGTCCGCACCTGATGCTTCCGCGGAGCGTCCCGACCCAGCGTCGTCGGATATTACATTATGCGACAGATTTTCTGTCGTTGCTGGGATGCTGCGATAAGTTGTGCTATTTGGGATAGCACGTCCGTCACCGAGGACTGTGCAGAAGCGGTCTTACGATGCTTTGCCGCTGGAAGCTCCGTGTACATTGACTCCCGCATACTTTCTTATGCGAACGTCCGGAGTCTCCAGGCCTCGTGTCCCTGGCTATCGGATGGCATGACCTGGTCGCCGAGGATTCTCTTATTGGCGAAGTTGACTGGATATTGGAGGTCACGTAGCCAAGGTGCGGTCGTGTGCACATGAGAATGAGGAAGCCTTATTGACAGTCTCTCCGGACTGTTTATATAACGGAGCGTCCCGAGCGGCGGACGTATGCTCCGAATGCGAGACATTTTGTACCACAACATCTGGGGCCAGATGTTGATGTACGAGAGAGAGGCCTCTCTCGCTCGCAGCCCGGATGGGCCTGGACGAGCTATGAACCGGACTAAAAGGCTTCCTCTGTTTTCCCCTCTAATCCGCCGTCACTGGGTGTGCACTTGGTTATTTTATAGTGCTCGCATCACCCAAAACTCCTTTCTAGACCGCAGCGGACGAACCCGGCTGCCGAACCATTCGATGAATGGACGCTACACCGGGCGAGCTAGCGGACGTCAAAGGCCGTCGAACCTACTAGGGTCCACTTAGGCAATTGACGTATTACATGAGCACTTTTCCGCTAGCTCTTCATTAATTGTGACGACGGAGGCACACTTTTGGAAGACATCACGGATACATCACCCTGATCATGATCGTCTGAAACAGAGATTGATAAAGTAGAGTGACCCTGCGGGGAAAGGACCGGAATGGCCAATTCTCCACTAACATACCGTGACACACGCTTCCCATGTTGTCATCGAAATTAACACATACAGAACAGGAGTTAGTGCGAGTACACTGACTACATTATACAATGATTATGAAAGTCAGAGGAAGATTTCCTCTTATTACAATTGAACAATATCCTTTCATTGTGAAAAGAAAACAAAGTCCTAGTACTCGCACCAACCCCGACAATCAAAATACATAATAACAAGATCCATTAACATAGAAAAAATAATTTAATCAAAAAATTTTGAAAAAATATTTTTTCAGAACAGCCCAAGTTTCTGAAAAGTAACGTTGAGCCCCAATGGATCCCAAGCCTAAGTGTGGACAAAAATTCTAAAAACATTTTAAATAATTTATGCAACACTTACGAACAATAATAATGTATCTAGTTATGATTAAATTAACATCAAGATATTATTTTCAAGAAATCCCCCCTCACACAGAGGGCTGTTGGAAATGTAAACAAAAAGTGTAAAAACACCAGACCAAGACTCCAGGCACCCTGGCCCGAAATCAGTTACCAATAATACACTATCTGATGCAAAACAGAGACTTCCAGGGAAGAAACTGCAGAACATCAGATGGTAGATGCAGAACACTACGCCTAACCACCCACAGGTGAAGACGTAAACATGGGGAAAAGAACAGAATTCATTCTGTTATCCAGCTAAAACTCCCAAGAAATTTTAGTAATAATATTACAGAAAATATGCCAAAAGCATGGGAGAATAGCAAGAGGGGACTTAAAGGAAAGGGAGAGAGGAAAACACTGAACAAGCAGTGTAACTTAATAACAAGAATGACCACAACAGGCTGTTGCCTCGAAAATAGGTAACTTAACATAATTTCATTAAAAAATTTTAAGTTACAGCCCTGATTATCTTCTGTCACTCATTTTTCCTCTCCTCCTTCTATATCCTCCTTAGAATCACCATTTCACTAATATTTATGTGTCTGGCATCATTTAAACTGAGATTTACAAGCACAAAGATCAGTCAGATGTTAACTGATGAAGGGCCAAACAAAGAATGATTAATGGCGCCAATTTCGGGACGTCCTTGACACTGCGCATGCGCAGTAGAGGTGAAGTATGGAGGGCCATTCAGGACATGATTTCTTTGGTTTTAGATGCAAATTTGTGTTTGGCCCTATATTTTTAAGAGTTAGCACCAGCTATGTCTGGGTCATTGGTACAGTATAAAAATATAGTCTTTTTCAACTGCTGACTTTGCATATTACACGGGCAGATGTGGCCAATTTGTTAGGAAAAGAGTTAAAAAAAATGCCTCATTGACATGCTGTATGCCTTCATACAGAGCACCACCAAGCTCCCATGTGGGGTGCCCACAGCAGGCAGAATTCAATCAGTAACTCTTTACCTAACATGACTAGAAGATAACACTTCTGGAAAATAGTTCAAGAATAATTAAATATTTTAAATATTTTTCCTCCAAAAAATAGCTTATGACCCCTCATTGGAATTTAATACTTTTGTTAACTAGATATTTTTCACAGGCAAAGTGATCATTCATTTAACATGGTTCCTCTGAATAAACCTAAGGATTAAAAAATGACATGCGAAAAAATGTCTTTTAAGAACTAAAAATTTAAATTTTTTGCCTCAAAAACATACCTTAATACCTTTTATTGAAACAAGTTTGACGTATTCAGTCCAATGAGGGATCATAAGCCATATTTTGGAGACTGATAAAGAAAAAAGAGTAAAATTTGTATACCAACTTTCATGACTAGCACTGGCCAGACATTGCCATTACATTAGGTACAGTGTTAATTAGTCTATCTTACAAACTTTGTCAAGTGCAGTTTAATAATAAGAATGAAATCCACCAGGAGGCAATAATGAAAAGGTGAGCCCCATTGTTTGTAAACTTAATTACTTTGCACTGAGTAAGTACATGCGGTTAGAGGGGAGGGGGTTCAGGTGCAAAAGTAATTCACTGAGAAGCCAAATAAATACAGGTTATTACCACTATGTGGGTGTCCGAGATGGTGTATTGAAGTCAAGACCTCATCTCTGAGCATACATTGAAGAGTCCGTTAGGATGAGTTGATATTTGACACATAAACCCACTTGGATGTAATAACCAATTTATCTTACAATATTTCTCCCTTTCTTGACTTGTTTGCATATATTTTGACAATCATTCAGCATCTATGAATTGACTTTTTATGAATGAAGATCATGATGTTATGGTATTAAGTTCTTGGGCTGTGCATGACATAATCCCCATTCACTGTTCCTATTGTACTATAACCATATTATATTAGTGTTTCAAACTTTCAGCAGTGCATTTCTTCATTTTTCAGGTTTAATGCATGGTAGACATATATAAAAATATCATCATGGCAAAACATTATATAATCTAATTTATTACACACCCGTAGCTGTATTTGTCACGATCACATGGATTTTAGGGGTATGCGGTAATTTTAACCAGAAAACTCTTGTGCGATCCGATAAAAAGTACCCTTCGCGTGCACAAGTTCTCTCGTTAGACTAGTTCTTATAGTTTGCAGCATTCAGTGGAATATAACCAATGAGAACCATCGACTAAATTTATCTGTCGGAATTACCGATTCTCATTACAAAATGTTTGATGCACAACTATGCTGAAAACTGTTGAAAGTCATGAAAGACACATGATCTCTGCCAAGAAATTGAACAGTGAAACTCAGCCTTTGCTTTCGTTATTGAAAATCGAGAATAACTTCATTATTTTTAGCCAAAAAGTCCAGTTGGGTTCGATATTGCAGCCAACCACTAGTACAGTTCAACTTTGTTACAATGTTGCCCTCACCGCTGCGTGCTGCCGACGAGTCAACACGAGGCCTACTGTGTAACTGTAATCCTATTCGATTCACACTTTGGCAATGAAGCAGCATGTTTGCCAATGCAAACATTCTTTGAAGAGCATGTTCTCAGGAAGCAAGACTAAATCAATCTTGAAAACTGGTTACCATGGCATCAAGCGGGAAAAAGACGGCGACACGCCAACAGCGTCTGGAGATGTTTGACTGCTAGTACATGCAGTTACTAATTAACTGTCACCAATTCCACCCTTACTAGATGACCCCTCCCTCCATACCCCCCCCCCCCCCCCCCACACACACACACACACATTAGCTGAATAAAGAAAATAAATTTCGGAAGAAGTTTTATATGAAAAACTTGGTAGTTTACATTTGTGGAACCCATGTTTTTTTACGTGCTAGTGGGTGTTGGGGCAACAGGTTTATTTTATTTTATTTTTTTTTGTGGGGGCAGGGGGAAGGGCTTTTTTTAGTGGGATATAGTATTGCCAAAATATGACTTTCTGGAGTTTGTACTAAGGAAATTAAAAAATGCTATCAGCTACCCACTATTGAAATTCTGAAAAGCCTTAAGTAGGGTGGGAATGAGACAACGAAGAGGCGAGGGGTGGTAAATACATGTGTTCTGATGAATGCAATATAGGCCTAATGTCAATTTTATGAGATGACTTCCATGAATTCAAAAATAATTATCAGAATATTTAAAACAGACAATATGACAATATTTTCCACACACAGATTGATGTGTATTTTTAAATGACTAATTTAGGATTTTTGCTAGTATTTCTGTTTTATACAAGGATATTATTTTGTTTTAATTGTCAGTAACAAAAGTTAAATCAAATGTCACCTATGTGACTTAGCTACATGGGTGTATGAGATGGGGAGGGGGTTGTAGCATTCTCACCCCCTTCACCAATAAGCAGCTAATTTTGCAGTTTTCATTGAAAGGCACTGGTATTTTCAGAACAGATTGTTCAGAGGGAGGGGGTATTTTTTATAATTTTGGCAAATAGCAGGGCAGTGGGCAGAGCATTTTCATAGGCAAATTCGAGGCAAGGGCGTGCATTTTGATTTTGAAACAAAAGTTCAGGGCAGTTTGATTGGTCAGCCCCCATCCCCAAGAAAATGTTCTCCAAAAAAAGCCTATCATTTTACTTTGCCACATTCTATCAGTCCTCTTTAAAACTACTTACTGAATCAGAATGCAAATTCAGAACACCAAATTCCAAATTTAAGACTGACAAGATATTGGAGGAGACACATGAAAAAAAATTTTTTAACCAGATACCAAGAAAAAATATTGACAGAACCGTTCAGATAACAAACTGGTGAAGTATAGTACTAGTGCAAAATACTACAAAATAATGTAAACGTTAATCAATCTTTGAAAATATTATCAACCAAAATAAGTTGGAGCTTACTGGGCTGGTGAGAACACCCCAACACCCCCCCCCCCCCTCCCCTTCAGCCTCAGACTAAGACTGTTGGATACTGATTTCGGGAGCTTTCGAGAGTTTCAGAAAATGCTGTCAGGTTATAGATGGGTTGGGGGGTGGGGGGGGGGGGTGTAAAAAAGGTGAAAGTAGAGACAAGACATGACATTTTCTTGCAGTTATCATGCAATATATTTCTCCCTTTGTATATCTGGAGTAAACATGGACAACCTAAAGCTTTTATTTGTAAGTGCAGCCCATTTCAAACAAAGGTTATCAAGACTTGAGGTAAAATAAAAAGAAGGCTAAATTTCAAGTCAGAAACTTTATAATGTTGAAAAATAAAGTGTTAACTTACCAAGACTGCGGAGTTCACTCAGTCAGAATGGAATCTCAAACTGCCTCAGGCTCAGTTACTCTAAACGATCGAATGAATCCCCCGAAAGGTTAATTATTGCGGCAAAATGTTTTTTCTCGTCCAATGTGTACTTTGTTGCAGTGCAGAACAGAAATGACCGATGTCCACATGTGATAGCCTTGTGGCAGTAGTGCATGTATTGTCAAGCCGAGTTCAAACTTTTGTTTTAGTTTCAAAGTCAGTTTAAAAAGCACGAAATTTAAACAGAGCAGCCAGTTCGCTTCGTATTCAAATTAAAATCCTTGTACATTTCCATCCTCCAGATATAATGATGCCTGCACACACACTTTTGAAAATACATTTCAGACCTCCAAATTTGTGACGTCTGATAGGCTGAACGCAATCTTTTGAGTGTTCGGATCGACATTTTTTGCAAATAAAATGAATCAACAGTGATTCTACAGGTGCCAAGGTCAAAGACTTAAGACTGGTTCTCTGACAAAATTGCCCGTTTCTCTCTAAAATTCTTTCAACCGTTCAAATTGTTGACTATTTAATTAAATTAGCGATTAATTGCAGTGAATCCTTTTTCATGGTTGGGTGTGTAATAAATACAGAACCACACTTATGTTTGAATGGGTTAACGATTACTGGACTCGAGCATGTGGCGCTGGGATAACTACTCGAGCCTACCGGCTCTCGTGGTATCCCTGCACCACATGCTCTCGTCCAGTAATCGTTAACCCATTCAAACATAAGTGTGGTTCTGTATATTTATTTTGCTGTGTTGGTGATTTATTTATAATTTATTTACTGTTATCAAAATGATGGCCTCAACATGTGTCATCAGTTTTTGATGAGTGCAGGTAAAAATCTGTTCTATTTCTGAATCGAATGATCTCATGTGCAGTTGCTACCCACAATACAGATTTGTATTTTTTTTATTTGTATTAAGGGAAATATGTTTTTGTTGTAAGATAAAAATTATATTTGCTTCTCAAGCAATTAACTTTTGAAATCCATGAGGGAGAGAGGCTTTTATTTTTATTTTGTAGGTTCAGGTAGCACAACTTAAAGGTTTCATATTATGTGGATGTAGTTCACATTATCGTTGAAGTGAATTTATTTCATCAGCATGGATTTGCCTTGTTACAATTGATGGGAAAGTGCCTCTGGGCACTCTTCCATAACTTGAAACTTAGAAAAGACATGTGAATAAATTTTGGCATTTTAATCATATTTTGTTGCAAACAGAAATAAATAAACAGCTATCAAAAAAGTAAAATTCCAAGTCTCACCATTTCATACTAATTTTGGAAGACACTGCAAGCCAATAAAAACATTCAATGAGGGCGTTTAATTTCAATGAGGGATTGCCTAAGAACCAAAACATTTTTTTTTGCCCTAATTAAAACTAAGGTACCATAATAATAATTGCAGTTTGGCCAGCTACTGTTTTGTTGTGGTTCTCATGTGAGAAAGCCTTGATTAACAATGTGCTCCGAAATGTCCCCACGCCTCACCTCTCCTCCCAACACCCAGAAACAAATTGTTTGATGAGATCATCAGCCCCTACCCCATTCTTCCCAATCTCTTCACTAAGCATACTAAACCTCTCGTTTGTGTCACCCAATACCCACATATCCTTCGTTCTTTCATCCCACTTCCCCATTATATTCCCAGTGAATCTTCTGTCACACTGATATTTTGGACATTCTGATAGAAAGTGTTCCAGGGTATCCACTACTCCTAAATTACACATTTGACACTCCTTTTCACTATCTTTCCTGGCTTCTCTTTATCATGCAGTCCACCCAAAGATCTCTTAGCTTTGAACCCCTCTCTCACCAATTTTTGTAACAATCCTCCATGACTCTT
The DNA here is from genome assembly GCA_031216915.1 of Pictodentalium vernedei. Taxonomy (NCBI): domain Eukaryota; kingdom Metazoa; phylum Mollusca; class Scaphopoda; order Dentaliida; family Dentaliidae; genus Pictodentalium; species Pictodentalium vernedei. The sequence continues at coordinate 125,835,111 of CM062294.1, read as the reverse complement.
TCACTGACATTTTTTTCTGATGGGTTGTCACCACATCTATGTCAGATCTCCATTGAATAGTTCTGTATCAACTCCCTCAATGCTTAGTCCACCCTGGTTTCGTATTAAAACACTACTTTTTCAAATTTTTCTAAAACTTTCAACAAAACCATATCATGTGACCCCCTCATTAATGAACTGGATGAGCTTGCTCCTATGAGGGGTCACATATAATTTTATAGAAAGTTTTTGAAAAATAATATTTTTAAACTGCTCAATTTGTATATTATGTGGGTGGATGCAGCCAATTCATTAGTTAAAGGGTTAAACAATCTTGAGATTCGTCGTATATTTGCTTCCAGGAGTGTGCATGATTCTTATTACTGATAGTAGTAGATTAGCGTAAGTAAGTCCACTATAGCTGTTAGTATTACTCACCAAAGCCATCTCCATTACTGCAATGTTAATGACACGAGTGCTACATTATTGTGTCATCAGAATTTGTTGGGTAACAATTTGTCTGTTATAATTTAATAGGGTGTTTACTGATACTCTCATATCAATTGTAAAAAAAAACATTAACAGAATATGCCTTTACTTCTAGTTGGAAATAAAGCTCATCAAATATCATTAACCCTCTGCAACCTTATGTAAAAATTTTGAAATTCATGCAACAAATGTTTTTCACAATGTACAGCACAATCCACAAAAACACAGGCACACAGAGTACAGGTACCTTCCCCCACCTAATGTCTTGCAAAAAAAAAACCTCCCCCCCCCCCCCCCCTGCAATGTAACTATAAATTTAACAATTCAGTCTTGTTTATTTATTGGTGCTTAACCTGCTGACTATTTTCAACATATTTTTCATCAAATCTAGTCATGGCTGCTATAAAGCAGCCGTGACTAGATTTGATGAAAAATTAGTCTAAAAAAAACACTAGAAATCATTGGTGAAAGAATCCATGCAATTTACAGGGGGAAAATATGATTAGATGTGCCCAAATTATACTTACTTCAGTTACAAGAAAAACCCTGTGCTGGGCAGGAATATCCACCAACAGCATGCAAAGAGTTAATGCCACATCAGTGTCAAAGGCTATATCAGGGCAAACACTCTTGTGTGACAGAACTCAAAAAGCTTTGAACTGTCAAACAAGTCTGAATTGGTTTAAGTTCTTGTTGCATTATGAGAAAAATTACAGCTTGAAATCTTGATATTTTGACATCAGTTTTTAGAAGGTTAATTTATATCATTATACTAATACTTTACTAGTACTTTTCGACAAAAGTCCTGGCTGTGATTCTAGTTATGAAACAGTTAATATGACAAATACTTGATAACAGGCTGCTCATGAGATGAAGTTATATTTTGACTTTTACATCATCCTCTGTAGTATAGCCTAAAACATACCTTCATATCCAGGGTCACATCGACATCTGAAACTATCTCCTTTGTTCTCACAGGTACCCCTGACACATGGCTTAGAGTCACATGCATTGATTCTTTCATTACAATGTTTCCCTTGAAAAAAGAAAGATCAAATTACTTTCAATCAGGGACCAGCCTACAAGGCGAAGTAGGCGATATCTTTGCCCTTAATACCAGGACTTCGCCCAATTTCTTTCTCTGGGCAAAGTTGAAGTCGCCTTACAGTTTTGAAAAGTCGCTGAGAAAAGTTATTTCCGGCGATTCTGTTGCTAACTTCGCTTGGAAAAAATTGAAAAAAATAAGTGTAGTGAAAGCAAATAATTGGGCAGGTTAAAGAATTACTAAATATATTGATTTTACTTCCCATAAAACCCCAAAATAATACCAACCGCAGCACGATTTCATCATGACAATTCAAGTTTTCACAAGAGTGAAGTTAGATGACAAGACGAAAATTGCTCAAGTTCTTTTTTAATGTTTCATTTCAAAAGTCATTTCCACCATCAAACTTCGCTATACAGGGTATTTATTTAAAAACAACATTTTTGGTAATGGTAAAAATGTTTATTTTTTAGTTTGCACTTGTGAGTTTGAAGCATGTGATTTTTAAAAATTATTGTTGGGTGTGTTCCATTTGTGGCGGTCACAATAAGGGTCCTACTAAATTACCCAAAAAGTAGTAAGTTACAGAAATAAATCGTGTAAAAAGCAAACTGACAAATTCAATTATCTTCCTTGATAACAGAACATTTGCCTGGAAGAAATGATTCTCTAAACTGAATTGAAATGATATTTGGTTGGCAAAAATAATTTTTGAGAAATAATATGTTTTGCTCACTTCTCCCTATTTTCACCTCACTTCTCCTTAAAACCTTGGGAGGGAGAAGTGACTTCTCCCTAAATTTAGCCTCTTGCGCTGGTCTCTGCTTTCAATACATTTTTAGAAAACAATGGACAACATTGTGATGAAGATACCTTTGGTGTTGAGAATTCAATCAGGAACTGATTTTAAATTTATTGGAGAGTACCTAAAATAAATCCATAATAATAAATTATTGATTAGATATGATTTTCCTTCTCAGAATTGCCCATTATCGAGCTTGGCTGATATGACTTGAAACCTGACTGATGTGACATTGATCTTGGCCAATATGAGCCAAGTTAGAGTTGTCCCTCTTGATGCACTACTAGGCACAGCCATTTTTTTATTTGCCGAAAGCAATCAATTAGTAAAACTGGAATTATCAGACAAAAGGGAGTAGTTTTTTATGGTGATTTTTTTGGTAGAGTTCTGGAAACCACTATCATGGCTCTATTGAAAAGTGTTAAAAGCCACTATAGAGGCTTTACACTGTATAGTGGCTTTACACTGCATGCATTAGCTTGATGTTTTCTCACCACTAGAACAAAAAATGTTTATATAAAATTGTTTTGTTACAATTTATTGAAAAGTGCCAACAGGCACTCTCCAATAAATTGTCACAAATCAATTATTTGTGAACAAAATCTTAATAAACCAAGGCTCCCCTTCCTGGTAGCAATATAATCTTTAAAAAAAATAGTCATGTTACAAATCACCTTTCAAAAATAATTTAACACCCTACCAGTTAATAAGTAAAGATTAGGCCTAAACAAATTAAAAATCTGTTTCTCAGGCCCTCCCGCATGGTCCTTTTGGCTGCCGCATGCTCTCTTTTTACAGCCAATGTAAACTTAAATAAAATACAAAATTAAATGGTTTATGTCTGATATTTTACCCAATTTAAAAAATTGATAAATTTGTCCCTTGAGTGCAAGAAGGCTTTGCAATGCCTTAGCATTGCAAAGCCTTCTTGCTCTCAAGGGACAAAATACACCACCACCCATGCTATTCCGTAGATTATGAGGCCTAAAATATATAACAATAACATGAACTTTTGATGACAAAGAAATAATTACAGAAATAAAAAATAAAATAAAAAAACCGCTCGCCCGCATGCAATTTTACAAATAATGGCCTGAGAAACAGAAGATCTGCTTTGTGAGGCTTTAGGTGGATGAAGAGAAGAAAGAAGACAGCTGTACAGAAAACTCAACTCAAACTAAAATTCAGAGTTGTGAGTGAAGACTCGGTGAAGTGGGAGAAGAGGTAGATTAGTTATCCGAATGTCATGGCATCTCCAGCAGGGTGTCGAGGAAGCTTAAGACTTCATGAAAAGAATAAGAAACAATAACACCGTCAGAAAGCTGTAACAAATCGGATAATTTTTGTAATTATGTATTCTGTTTAATAAATAAACAGGTTATTACTTGGTTAGTTTCATATCGGTAATTTCACCTCAGCCTTTGACTTTCAGTCTCAGGCTGATATGAAGTTTTATCTAACAAACATACAGATTTTGGCCTGAAAACCACGAGAAATGGTATGTATCACATAATGTGTTCCGATTCTGTATCATATAAATGACTTATTCTGATTCCGTATCATAGAGACGACTCATTTCTGGTGACGCGACAGCGACAATTACGGGCGATTGCCTAAAATTTTTCCAATAAATAGAAACTGCACAATTCAATATTACACCAACCCAGTTCCCGAGGAGGTGCCCACGTCGCAAACTCGTAAATTCAAGCAGAACATATAGGAAGTGACACTGCGAGTGAATAATTTGACAACGCAACTTTAAAAATTGTGCTGACTGCATTACTCATTGTTTGTCAGAGTGCACGACAATATAATTTCATAAAATATGGGGTTTTTTTTATTTTTTCTTGTCCAACATTATGTCCCAAAACTGTTTTAATAATTTAAGATTTAATCTGTTTTTGTGACAGAATGCACATTATCATGATAATCTGTATATCTCAGGCTGATATGAAGTTACCTCAGGCTGATATGAAGTTACCTCAGGCTGATATCTCGGCTGATATGAAACTAACCAAGTAATAACCTATCAACTATGTCTAGCTGAATATGAATACCATGCTAATGATATGAACATATTTTGTGACATTTACACTTTTCAACAAGTTTAAAGCAATGGGAGGGCAAATCCTTTTCCATTAAAGTCCAGCAAGTGCAATAACTCTGAAAGAAATACTCAGACACAACTGGTTCTTAATACCCTTCATGATATTATCACCAAAAAAAACCCTATATATTGAACTTGATAAAGAAATCTTAAATGGATCTCTTTTAAATGTGAGGACAAGAAATGGTAATGTAATAACAAGAAATTCTACATCCACCAATGGTAATGACTCTTAACCCTTTACCCAATGCAGACGATTTCAAAATTTATTATTTTAAATATCATTTTTTAAATTTTTTCAAAATATTTCAACAAAATCATATCATGTGACCCCTCTTTGGAACGAGCTCGATGAGCTCGTTCCAAAGAGGGGTCACATGATATGGTTTTGTTAAAACTTTTCGAGAAGTTAAAAAATTTATAGTAATTTATATATTTTTTATACTTATCAATGACCCAGACTTAGCTGGTGCTAACTCTAACAAAACCAGGGCCAAACACAAATTTTGCCCCCCAATCCCCAAAATTTGCATCCAAAACAAAAAGAAATCATGTCCTAAAGGACCTCCATACTACGCCTCTACTGCACATGCGCAGTGACGCAGACGTCCCGAAATTGGCGCCAATTATCATTCTTACTGGCAGTGCCTGGCCAGCGCTATGTACTCAGCGGGGAGGCAAGAGTTCCCAACTCCAGGGAGGGCCATCCCCGTCTGGGTCATTGGTAAGTATAAAAAATATATAAATTACTATAAATTTTTTAACATTTTTATACTGTACCAATGACCCAGACTTAGCTGAATAGTAAACAGGCTGGAGGGCCTAGGACATAGAGGAAAATCCAATAAGCTCAACTATATAGTAAAGAGGTAACCCCTTAAGGAGAAAAGGAGTATTAGGCTTTACATGTATCTTTCTTATTTAATATTAAATTAGAAAGATACACTACCCTTAATAATTGAGCACAATAACATTCATGTTCTCTATTAACATCCAGTACAACCCTTATACTAATTATTTTTAAAGCAAGCCAATAAATAAAGTAGTCCAGAGAACTGAGACTCTTTATAGTCATTTAAAAGTGTCCGAGTATTGTATATTAAAGCCCGTTTGACACTTGACATATACAAATGCTTCACACCGAGCTACACTTTAAAAATAAGACATGAATGAATTTAAACATTAATATTACACTTTAAAACCATCCCGGAAGCGACTCAGAAATACTGACTTGGAGGAGGCATTCCCTTGCTTTTCACTATAAAGCAGGTGACCTAAGGGAACACCCGCCCCCCCCCCCCCCCCCCCCCCCCCCTTCCCCTTGCCCTGGGTCAAATAGCCCAGAGCGAAGAGGGCAGCCGGACGGAGTCACTGCCGGAACAGAAAGCCTGCATAACTATAGTTGCAACTGTTTAGTGGACAACATTCTGAGCAACAGATAACGGACCTAAACAATGCAGGTCTCCAGAAATGGACTCAATATTTCTGAGATAAAAATTCGTAAATGTGGATGGCTGAGACCAATAAGCAGCCTTCATTAAATCTGTAATGGCAACACTATTAGCATAAGCCCAGGAAGTAGAAAGAGCTCTTACTTCATGAGCAGAAATCTTAAGCACAGACTGCTGAGAAGAAGATAAATCTTCATAAACAGTACGGATAGTTAACTGAATCCATCTAGCAATAGAATGGACTGAAATGTCCTTTCTATTAGGCATCAAAGACAGAAAGAAACGTTTCCGTCCCTTTCTGAAAAACTGAGATCTCTGTTTATAGATACGTAGTGCTCTAACAGGACAGAGTAAAGGCCTACGCCCGTCTGAAGACGGAAGAGCCTTAATAACAATAGGTTCCGGATATCTATTAGGAGCCTGATTCTTAGCTAAAAAACCCACATTAGTAGTGAAGGTGATAGTGTTCCCAACACTACGATAATGAGAATCATCCACCGATAGTGCATGAAGCTCACTGACTCTTCTAGCAGAAGAGAAAGCTAAGAGAAAAGCTGTCTTATAAGATAAGAATTTGAAATCTACTGTCCCAAGAGGTTCAAATGGCTTTTCCTTCAATTTAAGGAGGACCCAAGCTAAATTCCACTTAGGAATTAATCTAAGAGTTCTGGGTCTATTTATCGAAAAGTTTCTAACCAACTTCGATAAAGAGACATTAGATCCAATTTGTAAACTATCATGATGTGCATAGGTATCAGATAACATAAATCTATAACCCTTTATAGTAACAGGCTGCAGTTTGATTTCGTCAAACAAGTATACTAGAAAGTTTGCAATGTCTGGTATAGAGGGATCGAATATATCTACAGAATGATCCCTACACCAACGACGAAAAACCTTCCACTTAGCCGCATAATTTAGCGAAGAGGAGGTCCTCCTACAGTTAGAAATCGCGTCCACTGCTCGTCCTGTAAAGTGCTTGCCATGCAAGAAGGACCGCACAACGGAAAAACGTGAAGGTTGAGACCTTGCGGGTTGTGATGGAGTTGGCGCGATTTCCCCTGCGAAAGAAGATCCTCCCGTGGAGGAAGCTTCCGCGGTAGGTCCCACAACAGACACCTGAGTAGATTTATCCACGGTCTCTGTGGCGACAGAGATGCTACCAACAGAATCTTGCATTGAGATTGTTTTATCTTTAGCAATACTTGTTGAATTAACGGCGCAGGAGGATACGCATATCCTATCATTCCGTCCCAAGGGATCGACAGAGCGTCTACTGCAAATGCTCTTGGATCCGGACACGGAGACACATACGTCTGCAACTGATTGTAGAGATGTGTCGCAAATAAGTCTATCATTGGCCGTTCCCATTGGTAGCAAATCTGATTGAATACTTGTTTGTTGAGAGTCCACTCCGACGGCAACAAGCGACCCTTTCGTGAAAGGGAGTCTGCTAGCACATTCAGACGACCCGGTATATGACGGACCGAAAGAAGAACGTGATGTTCTAACGCAAACAGAAGGATTCTTTCCGTTAGATTGAACAACGGAACTGAATGAGTGCCTCCCTGATTCCGTATATACGCCACTACTGTCGTATTGTCGGATAGGATTTGGACATGAGCATCGTGAATAATGTCCATCCAGTGACGTAACGCAAGCCAAATTGACATCATTTCCTTGATGTTTATGTGCTTGCACAGGAATTGCGGATCCCAAAGACCCTGGCATCTCGAATCCGTTGGGATTAATGATGCACCCCAACCTGTTTGACTGGCATCCGTCATAACGGTAAAACTCGGATCCGGCAACTGCAGCGGAACTCCTTGAGTTAACCACTGAATGTTTGCCCAAGTCTGAATCTCTTGTTTCACTTGATCTGACAAGAGAACGTCTACATCGAGCGAATGAATTTTCACACTCCAATTCTGAGTCAGAAAAATTTGAAGAGGACGTGTGCGTAACCGCCCCATCGGAATGAGATCCGCGGCGGCTCCGCACAGACCTATCAGTCTCATAAATTCTCTCGCCGTGACTTTGTCAGCGTGCAGACAATAGCGAGCATAACAACTGACTAATTTCGCTCTGGTTAACGGCAGACGAACGAGATTGTTGTGCGTCTCGAAGCTCATTCCCAGATGAGTGAATGACTTGGACGGCACCAGATCCGACTTCTCCTCGTTTACTATAAAACCGAGACGTCGGAGCAATAGAAGAAGATTCTGAACATCGTTCTGAAGCGTTAACTCGTTGCCGTACCTCTGAAGAATGTCGTCCAGGTAGGCCGACGTTACCGCAGACGAATGAGCTCGGAAGTAGATCATTACCGAGTTCATTACCCGAGTGAAAGCCCAGGGTGCTAGATTCAATCCGAAGCACATCGCCCGGAATTGATACACCACTCCTAGGACTGCGAAGCGTAGATACTTTCGGAATGTCGGATGTACCATGACGTGAAAGTACGCATCTTTGAGATCTATGCTCGTTGCATAATCGTTCACCCGAATACTCGCTCTGACCGATCGAATCGTCTCCATATAAAACTTCGGAGCGACGATCAGCTTGTTTATCCAGCTCAAATCTATGACTGGACGGAACGAGCCGTCTGTTTTCAGAACCAGAAACAGATGGCTGTAGAATCCCGGAGATTCCTGGTTTTCTACGACCTCTACCGCGTTCTTCATTAAAAGAGACTGCACCTCTGATAACAGAGCGTCTCTTTTCTGTGGATTTGACAGAAGATGAGTCCACTTTGTTTGGACTTCGAGTTAATGGAGGCTTTCGTTTGAAGGATATCTTTAGACCTTCCGAAGTCACTCCTCTCACCCAAGGGTCGTCCGTAATCGACGCCCACTCTTGTGAAAAGCTTGACAACCTTCCGCCAACCGGAACGCGATAGAGGTTTAAGCCATCACCTCCTGGACCTGCGAGGCCTGCGGTAGGAGAAACCACGTCTTCCACGACCCGCACCTCGCCTCGTCGACCTCGGGGCGTCCGACCGATTGTCCCGGCCTGAAGGACGTCCCGAACGAGAGTCGCTATCCTGACGGTCTCTCGAATAAGACCAAGAGGACGCACCGGAACCTCTATAGGAACCTCTCTTGGGCGCATTAGACCCAGAAGTGCCTGTCTTATTCGTGTCTGCTGTATCCGACTTCTTAGGAGCAGATCTGAACAACAGAGAATCATTAGCTTTCTTTTTAATTTTATCATAAATAGCGGAAAGCTTGCCGTCAAAGAGAAGTTTTCCTGAGATCGAAGCGACTCTAAGAGAGTTCTTCACCATAGAATCCACTAGTGTGGATGTAGCTAGGGCTGCGTCACGTCTAACCAACTCCAGATTTGCCACTGAAAGGGTGGAGTTACACGTGGAATAAGCTACTGCCCTTGAAAGAAGTCTTAAAGAGGATTGTATATCCTGAAACTCTTTCCCCTGAAGGCGCAGTGATAACGCCTTAGTAAGGTGATCTGCGTAAGATAAGGCATCTAAATTGGCTCTGTTAGACGCAATAGCTGTTTCCAACACCGCGGTTGGAATAGAAGCTGACGACGGTAATGATAGCTCTAAGTCTTCCGCCTCGTCGTCCATACGCAGAGGAACTCTCGGTATACCCTGTCCTGCCGTATCGAATTTATTCCTTGCATTAATGAAAGGCAGGTTGAGAGTATTAGCGGACAAGAAACCTGCTTTCCCCGTCCTGGAAGCAAGTTTAAATATAGCATCGTTCAATAATTCAAATGTTCTTGCAACATTATTGGACTGCGACGGAAACTCGGGAGCGATGTCCCTGAACCGCTCAAAAAATTCAGAGTCCAATGACGCTATAATTCTCTTGTCCGGAAGCGCTGCAGTCTGGCCCGACGGAACAACTTGAGGGAGAAAGTGCCGGATGAAGTCCATGACAGCTTTATGTTGTTCCGAAAGGGATAGCTCCAAGTCATCCGTATCCCTTTCACCATCCGGTCGGACCTCATGATGTTCCCGGTCGTCCGCCCCCGATGCTTCGGCGGAGCGTACCGACCCAGCGCCGTCGGATAATTCTCGATCCGACACCGTTTCTGTCGGCTGCTGGGATGCTGCGATAAGCTGTGCTATCTGCACAAGAATGTCCGGCGTCGAGACCTGAGGAGGCGCAGTCTTTCGCTGCTTCGCCTAGGGCAGCTCCGCATCAGATGGCTCCCGCATACTTTTCCTATGCGAACGTCCGGAGTCCATCGGTCTCGAATCCCTGGCTGCCGGATGGTGTGACCTGGTCGCCGAAGAATCCTTCATCGGCGAAGCTGGTAATATATCGGCGGTCACGCAGCCTAGGTGCGGTCGTGTGCGCTGACGAGAAGAGGAAGCCTTAACAGTCTCTGCGGACTGCTTATACAACGGAGCGTCCCGAGCGACGGACGTATGCTCCGCTAAAGACACATTTTGTACCACAACATCTGGTCCCAGATGTTGTTGTACGAGAGAGGGGCCTCTCTCGCTCGTGGCCCGGCTGGACCTGGACGAGCTAGGAACCGGACTCAAAGGCTTCCTCCGTTCTCGCTTACTATCCGCCGTCACCGGGTGTGCATCTATTATGTTTATAGTGCTCGCATCACCCAAAATTTCCTCTTGGACCGAATCGGACGAACCCGGCTGCCGAACCATTCGGTGAATGGACGCTACACCGGGCGAGCTAGCGGACGACATTTGTCTAATCTCCATGAGCACTTTTGCCGCTAGCTCTGAATTCATTTGTGACGACGGACGCACACTTGAAGAAGATAACATGGAAACATCACCCTGTTCTGGTTCCTCTGAAATAGAAACTGAGAGAGTAGAGTGACCTTGCGGAGAAAGAGCCGGAATCGCTCTTTCTCCAGAAACAACATATCGTGACACACGTTTCCAATGTTTCTCATCCCAATGTTCACATATAGGACAGGGATTAATGCGAGAACACTGACTACAATTAATACAATGATCATGAAAGTCAGAGGAAGATTTCTTCCTATTACAATTTGAACAATGTCCCTTCATTGTGAAAGAACAACAATAAGTCCTAGTTACTCGCAAAAACCCCTGACACAAAGATACATAATAACATGATCCATTAATAAATGAAAAAACAATTGCAAAACAAAATAATTTTGAAAAAATATTTTTTCAGCGAAGCCCAAGTTGCTGAAAAGTAACGTTGAGCCCCGATGGATCCGATGGCAAAGTGTGGTCAAAAATTTTAAATTTATATTAAATAATTAATGAGACACTTTCGGATAATATAAATGTATCTTATAGTGAGATAAACTACAGCAAAGGCAAACAGCCCCCCTCAAAAAAGGCTGTTGCCAATGAAAACAAACAGTGTAAAAACACCAGAAAACATGACTCCAGGCACTGAAAAAACTGGCCCGGAATCAGTCATCAATTTCACTCTATCTGATGCAAAACAGAGACTCCCAGGGGAGAATCTGTAGAACATCAGATGGAAGATGCAGAACACAAACGTTATACACCCATGGGTGAAAACGTAACTATGGGGAAAATAACAGAAAACATTCTGTAACCAAGCAACTCTCCCAGGAAAATTTAGAAATGAAATTTCTCAAAAATATGCCAAAAGCATGGGAGAATTGCAAGGGGGGACTTTAGAAGGCTAGGGGAGAGGAAACACTGAATAAGCATTGCAACAATTAGCAAGAATGACAACAAGAGGCCCATGCCTCGAAAATAGGCAACTTAACATAATTTCATCAAAAAATTTTAAGTACAGCCCTGATTATTTTTTGTCACTTCTTTTTCCTCTCCTCCTTCTATCCTCCTTAGAATCACATTTTCTCCAAAAATTACGTGTCTGGCATCCTTTAAACTGAGATTTACAAGCACAAAGATCAGTGAGATGTTGACTGATGAAGGGCCAAACAGAGAATGATAATTGGCGCCAATTTCGGGACGTCTGCGTCACTGCGCATGCGCAGTAGAGGCGTAGTATGGAGGTCCTTTAGGACATGATTTCTTTTTGTTTTGGATGCAAATTTTGGGGATTGGGGGGCAAAATTTGTGTTTGGCCCTGGTTTTGTTAGAGTTAGCACCAGCTAAGTCTGGGTCATTGGTACAGTATAAAAATATAATATTTTTTCAGCTGCTGAATTTGCATATTACTCGGGCGGATGCGGGTGATTCGTTGGGTAAAGGGTTAAAGAAATATTTGGTTACATTCCTAGTTCCTAGCTGCATTATAGGAAACATTTGCAGCCGAAAATTTGAGCAATTCCACATCAGACTGCAGAGGGTTACACAGGCAGTGCCCTTGTCAGGAAAACTAAAATGGAATATATATAGATGATAAAAAATCATGAAAGCACTTTTTCTACCACAAGGTTGAATTGCCAAGGGAGCAATGATTGTTTGAACACAAACAGATAAAATTGGCTTTGATTGTCTCTACTATAGTATACAACAAAAATATGGCCCCACAAAGTACATCTGTTTCTCAAGCCATTTTTTGTAAAATTGCATGTGGGCGGGCATTTTTCATTTTATTTTTTGTTTTTGTAATTATTTCTTTGCCATCAAAAGTTCATGTTCTTGGTTTGTTTTATGTTTTAGGCCTCATAATCTACAGAATAGCATGGGTGGTGGTGTATTTCATCCTGTGCCTTGCTGCACTCAAGGGACAAATTTATCAATTTTATTAACTTAGGTAAAATATCAGACATAAATCATTTAATTTTTATTTTTTTAAGTTTGCATTTATTATAAAATAAGAGCATGTGGAATAGGGTTGAAATGGTTAAGTGGTTAATAATCAGTCATGTATGTGACTGGTTATGATCGATTTCCATAACTGGCTAACTGTCACCACATATAACATATACCAACTCAAGTGAAGTTAAAATGATTGTGAAGAAGCAAGTGAAAAACATCAATACTGTTACAGGATACGTTATTTGAACTAATGCATGCATTCTATTTCTTCATCGCATCAATATTTTGGCAGCTTGGTCAATGTTAACAGTCTCAAAACAGTTGAGATACATATGGAGTGGGGATAAATTTTCTGTAAATTATAATCACTTCAACTGAGGATAACTTGATGAGAATTTTATTCAGTGTTAGATTTGTGTGACCATTTTGCAGTTCTGGTAATTTGCCACCACTCTTTCAGCAAAAACATTTGCAGACAAACAATTGGGGGGGGGGGGGGGGGGGGGGCATCAAATGGAGCCTTGAAATGTGCTATTAAATGGAGCCTACTGGTGGCTTTTCAGGAGCAAATATGCTTGTTTTTTTGGGGGGGGGATGGCAAAAATGTTTGCTTTTTGACAGCATATTTCAGACTGCCCCAAATCCCTGTTCATTGACGAATATTTCATCATTTTGTTTTAAATATGATGACAGGCTTCTCTGGTTCGAATATACTCTATGCAATGTACTAACCATGACTGATTATTGAGGAAATCTGAATTCAGTTAAAGAGGTTACCCGTGTTAGTGTATTCAAATAAAAATTATTCTTTTAACTTTGGGGGAGAGGGGGGGTTGGGGATTCCATAGTATAATCATATTTGCATATTAAATAAACTTTCCTTGAAATGACCAATAATAAAAATCTTCCCATTTGGTGTGATATTGAAAGCACGTGGTTTTTGACAGAAATAAAACAAGTATCAAACTACAACTACAAACATCAAAATTGTGTACCACAATGACCACACACTTCACTTAAATGAAATATCTACGCATCTACTGGCCAATGTCAATACTTTATAATTTCTATGTATGCGTTTGAATGAAAATGAAAAAAAAAACTGTTGTACACTATACTTGCACAAATGACATTTTGAAGACAGTTGGCCAAGATTTGGGGCTTTCCGTGTCAATACTCAAAACTCAAACACAATAATCATTAATATTCATGACCTTTCAACACCAACAGTGATCAATGTGAAATGTTCATCAGATTCAGTTTCAAATTCACAATTGAAGTCTGATGGAAATTTAGGGTTACAATGAACTAAATAGGCGACTTTTACTCGATAAACTTTTTAGGGTTGGTTGGGTTAACCTAAACAGGTATTTGGGGGGAGGGAGGCCTTAATATTTTAAAACATTACACCTTCTGAAATTTTTTTTTGCTGACAATGTGCATTGCTGCACAGCATTTTCCTCAGCATTGCCAACTGCTGAGGGTGCATTGCCAGGACTGATTTTGGCGGCATTTTTCAGTTTGATCTTGCCCTCAATTAACCTACCAAAGACATACGCCAATGCAATTCTTTGGATAACCATGATTAATCAGGTAACCACAGTTATTGGAAGCAGTTAACTGGTTATGAAAATCCTGTAACCGTTTTAGCCCTAATGCGAAAGCCAAAAGGACCATGCAGGAGGGCCTGAGAAACACATTTTAAACTTTTTTAGGCATTAACAAATAATTTTTTCATTAAATAAAAGTAATTCTTTAACCCTTTACCCAATGCAGACGATATCAAAATTTATTATTTTAAATATCATTTTTTCAAATTTTTCAAAAAATTTCAACAAAACCATATCATGTGACCCCTCGTTGGAACGAGCTCCACGTATTACGTGGGCGGATGCAGGCGATTTGTTGGGTAAAGGGTTAAAATAATAATAATAAACAACTGCTTTGGGCCTGTTTCATTTACTATTGATTTCAAAAAGTATAGTGAGTTAGGTTTCGAGTTGATACCAACTGTCAATGACCCAGGAATACTGTCAAAAAAATAACTCTCTTGCCCTTCCATGTTCAAAAATTTCGTGTTTATAGCTTCGGGCTCAAGCTAAAAATAGCTATATAACATGAAAACTTGATGTAATTCCTCTGTATTTACCTTTATAAGTAGAATAACAGTTACACCAATAGTTTGTTGAGTTGCTCACACATTTGCCATGAACACATGGATTTGAGTAACAAAGATCAGTGACAAGCTCACAACGTCTACCTGGAAAAATATAAAAATAACTGTTACGACACTCCTGCAATAATTCTTCTTGAAAACATCTTCTGTTAATTATAGTACACAATTTGGTAAAAATTTTGTCTAAAAATCAATAAATATTAACCCTTTGAACCTGAGCGGCCACTTTTCTGGCCCGGAACATGATACGCCATAACGTCACTATATAGGATGGATGTTAAGTAAAGGTGTGGGGTACACCAGTCAGTATTTTCAACGTGCAGCCCCGAGGCTGCACGTTGAAAATATTGATTGGTCTACCCCAAATAATGAATATAGACTCTTCTAATTCCTGCCATTGAACTGGCATGGCAGATACCGCTAGAGTTCACAGGGTTAACAATTTGTAATGTAAATTCTTTTGTACCAAAATGCAGGTGCAACCTATAAGTTAATAGAGCTGAGAGGTCAGGATTTTTCAGATTTGGTTTTGGTTTCTGGGAAAAAAACCCTTGATTTTGATTCAATTTGTCTCATAACATGTCTGAACATAAGATAAATAACACTTCAGACTCCTTTGCTTGGAACAAATCTGCAATAGTTTGTGCAGCAACACTCACCACAAAAAGCCCTGTCCATTAGTATCACTATTGGGTTCAACCTGACTTCCCTTTGATCACTGTTAGGGGTTTTATGGGATTAGTTGCTAAGCCTATTCAAGCAGAAACAACATAAATTAGGGAAACAAATGAAAATATTTCATCTAAGGCTTAATAAAATTAAAAATCTGTTTCTCAGGCCCTCCCGCATGCTCTCTTTTTATGACCAATGCAAACTTGAAAACATAAAAATTAAATCGTTTATGTCTGATATTTTACACAAGTTAATAAAATTGATAAATTTGTCCCTTGAGTGCAACAAGGCTTTGCAATGCTTAAGCATTGCAAAGCCTTGTTGCACCCAAGGGACGAAATACACCACCACCCTTGCTATTCTGTAGATTATGAGACCTAAAACATAAAATAAACCAAGAAAATGAACTTTTGATGGCAAAGAAATAATTACAAAAATAAAATATAAAATAAAAAACCGCCCGCCCGCATGCAATTTTACAAAACTTGGCCTGAGAAACAGAACATCTACTTTGTGTGGCCTAATCTATGTTGTGTTCTCAGTTGTCACATTTTCTACCTTATTGACTTGTCTAGTGGATGACAATCAAAACATGATGTATTCGCCCCTTTGCTGGATACATCAAGTGAAAAGAGTACAAAGGTGCCACCAGACCAATTCCCTTCCACGTAGGTGGTTTGATCAGTCTACACACACACACAGTTAAACCATTTGGCTGTTTTTTGCTGGGGATTGCAGCTTGGTTTTGTGGTTTGCCACAAAAACTGCAACCCAACCAGAAAACAAAAAAACCCACCCAGCTCTATCTAAAAGGCAACAGGCCTGGCAATCTAGAAAATCAAGGAGTGTAAAACAATTGCCCCGCTCAGATTGCTTGGGAATGCAATTACACCTGAAATTTTCAATGCAAAAACTTGTATGCTATTTTGGTTATATTCACTTCAAGGTATTAATATTGTGACTGAAAAATTGTACTATATTCAGCTACATTGTGGAAAAATTGGAACACACATCTTCTCATTATTCAAAATGTTGCATTTAATTCTTATGTAACTGTCTTCTACACTCAAAATGTATCGAAATGCAACCAGAATGGGCCATGAATTATTTTGAATCAATACAACATCGAGAAATCGTCCCCTGAGTTCCAATGTGTTCTCTCTGTCAGTAGGCACACAGAACACATTGGAACTCAGGGGACAAAAATAAAATGATAATAGATTTTAAAGGCAGTCCCAAACAGGTCTGGCATTCCAGAAAATCAAGAGGTGCAAAAAATTGCCCTCCTCAATTTTTTCTAGGCGTGCAGTAGGAGTGCAGCACTCCTGCACTCCTAAAGAATGCCAGGCCTGAGGTAAGAAATGTTTATCAAATAATTGGCTTAAAAGTTTGAATGAAATGAAGAACATCACTTTGATGATGATAAATTGATAGCTTAGGATAAGCCATATTGTTATCAGGCATCATATGCCTTGATGGTTATTATTTTGAATTTAATGAAAAAGCCATTTTTGAAAAATTGCAAGTGGGTGGTCGTTTTTTTATTTTTGTAATTATTTCTTTGCAATCAAAAGTTCATATTCTTGGTTTGTTTTATGTTTTAAGCCTCATAATCTACCGAATAGCATGGGTGGTAGTGTATTTCATTCCTTGAGTGCAAGAAGGATTTGCGATGCTAATACATTGCAAAGACTTGCTGCACTCAAGGGAAAATTTATCAATCCAATTAACTTGGGTAAAATATCAAGACATAAACCATTTAATTTTTATTTTTTCAAGTTTGCATTGGTTATAAAAAGAGAGCATGCAGCTGCCAAGAGGACTATGTGGGAGGGGGCTGAGAAACAAATTTAACTTTTTTAGTCCTAATGAATATTTATATGAAGAAAAAAATTCAAGTGCTAAAAAATGTTAAATGACTTCAAATGACATGAGTGTTAGGTAGTTGGAGAACATGACTGCAAAGAAAAATTAAGAAGAATCAACACACTTACCATCAAAACCATTTGGGCAGATACATTCATAATCAGGATGTTTCTGTGAGAGAAATGTAAATTTCCCACAAGAGCCGCCATTCTGACATTCACATGTTAGCACCAGTACCTAAAATATAAAATACTTTGATTTCTGCATTGATTTTTCTCAAAGAAAGGATATTTTTTGTTTCTTAGATCTGCCCACAACTGTTTTTTGCTGTGTATGTTGTCTATCTAAGACTTCTGTAAATTTGAACCCTAACCTAACATAATAGATATTGTCTAACTCTGTTCACAAAAGTTGCTATTTTAGGCAAAAAAAAAAAGGGTTTTTGTTCTCAGGCACCACCGCATTGGAAAAATACCCCCCCACATTGAATTTTTTTATGGAGGTTCGAGATTTCCCAAAAGTAAACAATCTCAAGACGTTCTTTGCAGTATAACAAAAATACCATATATGTCCGTGTATATGTCGCCCTCATGTATAAGTCGCACCCCAACTCACACTTGGAATTCCTCCTTTTTGCCTAAAGCTCATGTATAGGTCGCACACCCATTTTCAAGTATATGCAGTCAACAAGAATTAGTTGCAAGTTTATACGTTTTGCCAATTTGGGATGCAACGGAAATAGGTAAGTTTTCACGAGTTACCACATGTTGAATAAGATAAAAGACTAAAGGAAAATTATTATTAAAGATTTAAAAAATACTTGCATTTTATTTGTTTTTCATTGTTTGTTTATCAACCCAATGTCTTCATCCCTGTCGAGAAAATCCAACACTCGTTTGTGCCTGAGACTTCATAGTTTCAGAATCAGAGCACCATTTGCGCCATAACTTGCGCAGTTGTTGTGTTTATGTTGGTTTTTCCAAAATGTGACAGGAAAAACCAATATAAATTCTACAACTGCGCAGGTTACAGTGCAAATTGTTGTCCTACATAAGCATTGTTGGTGCTATTGAAACTGAGGTAAAACAAACGGTAAAAACCCTCTCAACTTGCTATAACACGCCAGGTACGATTACGTTAATATGTCAATGCACAACTGAACTTGATCTGTAGCTTCCCACATTTGCCCCCCACCCTGGACCAGGGGTCCTCTGGACCTGTCCATTGTACTCCTAATGGGGTGAGCCGCCACTGCAATTGACATGCATTAAATAGTTGCCTTATGCATTGAAACATCTATTAAATGGTCTATCAATAATGTTACAATCACATTATTTTACCACAAGGGCGAATTCAGTCATCAGCGCACTTGGTTTGTGCCTTCCCCCTACCCCCTACCTCCCCCCCCACCCCTATTTTCTCCCAGAGACAGGTTGTGCATTGTGGATATCTGCTTCGGGTGTGAGGTAATCACATCTTTTAGGATTAAATTTCAAAATTTGGTTGACAATACACTCCGGCAATATTAGACTTAGGTGTGGCACCCTCTCCCCCCCTGGCCCAACCCTCACAAATTTTAGTAAAGTCCTCCATCCACCACTGAACCAACACAGTTCGAAGTGGCATTGGGACGTATAAACAGCTCACCAGAAGCATATTAACTAGAGGGGGTATCAGTACCCCGTGGCTCACCAACAGGTGGCCAACGTAAAGGGGTGGCTGGAGTAAAAAAAAAAAGTTCAAAACCTGCACACAAAAGTTCAAAATTAAAGAAAATAAGCAGCTAAAGGGTTAAATAATATAATAATAACGCCTAAGAAGCATGCTAACATAAAATAGGAACCATGGCAATATGCTACAAGGTAAGTCTCCACTTTGAAGAAAAGAAAGACAAACCTCAAAACCTGCACATAAAAGTAAAAAAAAAAGTATCACATTTGTTTCAATGGGTTAAAATTGAGAAAAATACCCTGATAATGTCACAGTAACCACCATGGCAATATGCCAGTAAGGTGAAACCCTACCTGAAAAATATCCACTTGGAAGAAAAGAAAGAAAAACCTCAAAACCTGCACATAAAAGTCAAAAAAGTATCACATTTGTTTCAAAGGGTTAAAATTTAGAAAAATACCCCGAAAATGTTACAATAACCACCATGGCAATATGCCTGTGAGGTAAAACTCCACTTAAAAAAAATATCAAAACCTGCACACAAAAGTACAAAACCTGCACACAAAAGTCCCAAATTAAAGTAAATAAGCAGCTAAAGGGTTAAATAATATAAAAATAGCCCCAAGAAGAATCCTAACATAAAATAGGAACCATGGCAATATGCTACAAGGTAAGTCACCACTTGGAAGAAAAGAAAGACAAACCTCAAAACCTGCACATAAAAGTAAAAAAAAGTATCACATTTGTTTCAAGGGGTTAAAATTGAGAAAAATACCCTGTCACAGTAACCACAATGGCAATATACCAGTAAGGTGAAACTCTACTTGAAAAATATCCACTTAGAAGAAAAGAAAGACAAACCTCAAAACCTGCACATAAAAGTAAAAAAAGTATCACATTTGTTTCAAAGGCTTAAAATTTAGAAAAATACCCTGAAAATGTTACAGTAACCACCATGGCAATATGCCAGTGAGGTAAAACTCCACTTAAAAATAAAAAGCTGTAAGCCTAAGTCCAAAAGCTGTACATAAAAGTCCAAAATTGAAGTAATTCAGCAGGAAAAGGGTTTAAATAATACAAACATAGCCCTAAGATGCATGTTTACATACAATAGAAAGCATGGCCATATGCTGCAAGGTAAATCTCCACTTGGAAGAAAGGAAAAAAAACACATCAAAACCTGCACGCAAACATCAAAATAAGTCTAAAATTTGATGCAAAGGGTTAAAATTAAGACAAAATACCCTGGAAAAGAGTTAAATGTTATAGTGAACCACCATAGCAATATGCAGAAACTCTACACTTGGAAGAAAGGGAAAAAAAAAACCCCATGAAAACCTGCACACAAACGTCAAAATAAGTGTAAAAATCTATTCATAGGGTTAAAAAAATGTTAAAAATGCACTGGAAAGATATCAATGTTATAATAACCACCACTGCAATATGCAGTGAGGTCAACATCACTTGAAATTGTTTTTTTTTTCACAACCTGTACATAAAAGTAAGAAGCTGTAAGCCTAAGTCCAAAAGCTGTACATAAAAGACCAAAATTGAAGTAATTCAGCAGGAAAAGGGTTAAATAATACAAACATAGCCCTAAGATGCATGTTTACATACAACAGAAAGCATGGCCATATGCTGCAAGGTAAATCTCCACTTGAAAGAAAGGAAAAAAAAACATCAAAACCTGCACGCAAACATCAAAATAAGTCTAAAATTTGTTTCAAAGGGTTAAAATTACGACAAAATACCCTGGAAAAGAGTTAAATGTTATAGTGAACCACTATAGCAATATGCTGAAACTAAAAAAAAATTTGAAAAGCCAAAAATCAAAACCTGTACACAAAAGTTCAAAATATTTGAGAGCGGACGCCGACGCCGACGCCAACGCCAACGCCGACGCCAACATGAGGGCTATGCCATAGGCTCACACAACTAACGTTGGTGAGCCAAAAAGTGTATTTTTGTCCTGCTGAAAGGTAACTAATGTAAGGGAGGTAATCAAATTAACTATCGAAGAACTCTCTTTTTTTCATGCAGTGGAAATTGCTGACAGTGCTTTACCCCCCCCCCCCCCCCCCCCCCCCCCATATGTCCCATATGTCTCACCAAATTTAATTTGCTTCGTTCCATGGCTGATTTTAAATTTTTTGTGATCTCAGACTTTGATATCATGAACTTTTTATAAAGATCACGCTGGCCACCATTTCAGTGTCGTTAAGCTGACAAGTCACAACAATAAAACAAACCATTTCACCTCACGCGAAGTTTAAGACGCCAGTATTGCAGTACCTCTGGTGGATTGCTGGTTTGGGGTTCCTGCCTTAAAACGTCCCCTGCTCCATCACTTAACCGTGACTCAGTTTATTCTTTTTTAAACAGAAATGTATCTTGTCTACCTTAAAATAAAATTCCAAAGGTCTGATACTCATGATATGTATTGTGAGGCTATGTGAATAGGGTATACTTGGTGTGGTAAAAAATAAAAATAAAAACTGCCCTCCATCAGTGAATTTGGAAAACCAATTAATTGCCTGAGAACCAAAACATTTTTTTTTTTGGCCTTAGGTTTAATTTTTTTTTTAATTTTCACCAAAAACCAAAAACAAAGCTTATGATGCCTTATTTGAACAAGCTTAAGCTTGTTGAGTTGTTTCAATGAGGGGTCGTAAACTATGTTTTTAAGGCAAAAAGTTAAAACTTTTTGTTATTCAGAAAATTATTTTTCAAGTGCCATCTGATACTCATGATATGTTAAAAAGTTAAAATGCAGTGTTAACCCTTTACCCAATGAATCTGCTGCATCTGCCACCGTAAATTACAAATTAAGCACTTGAAAATAAAACAAAATTTGAATAATTTCAACAAAACCATATCATGTGATCCTTCACTGGAACAAGCACCGAGTTTCTTCCAATGAGGGGGTGACATGAACTGGTTTTGTTAAAAAAAAATAAATTGGAAAAAAAAACCAATAATTAAAATAATAAATTTTGATATCCTGTGCATTGGGTGAAGGGTTAACTGGCAGAATACTAGATTAGGCCCCACAAAGTATATATTCTGTTTCTCAGGCCGGCCACTGTTTGTAAAATTGCATGTGGGAGGGCATTTTTTCTTTTCTTTTCTATTTTTGTAATTATGGTGCCCCAACATCCAATTGTTGGGTAAACCTGCATGTTTCAATCTGAATGACTAGGAGTTGTTTCTAGGTAAGTCTTGGCTGCCTGTACAAGCTGCCAAGACTTGCCTACAAACAAATGCAAAATAGTTTTGACCAGATTGTGAGCCCATCGTGATCAGTCAATCTTATCTATTTGCTTTTGTGATCACAATCACAATACTGTAAATAGAGATCTACGAGTCCCCAGTTTATAATGAAATTTACAAAACAAGTTCATTAAATTAGGTCTGGACACAGGCCTGAAAATAAGCTTTCTGACATTTGCAGAATGAGGTCCCCTGAGGGTGAATTTGATGATGCTATCCTATACAGTGGGCCAATTTATCCTCTGGGTACCTCCTTCTGTTTAATTTTGAGACCCTCATTCAGATTGAGGTTCACAGAGTGTAAATTTAGTGATGCTACGCTGCTGTGCAGGGTAGCATCACTAAATTCACCCTCTGGGGACCTCATTTTGCAGATGACTGTCTGCTTATTTTCTGGCTTGTCTGGGCCAAGCTTTAGCTTTACTGTGGTCCTGACCAGATTTACTGAAAAAGTTTTGTAAATTGTGATATAAACTGGGGATAAGTTTATATGATCCAAAAATGCCACAAAAACACTTAAATGGAATGAGAAACAAGAAGGGGCTTCTATAAGGCCTGCTATTACGTTACAACTTATGATGATTTGTTGGGGGTGCGGTGGCATTGCGGTAATCAGTTCTCATCAGATCACTGAAGTTATGCAACGTCGAGCCCGGTTAATCATTGGATGGGTGACCGTCTGAGTGATCAATTTGAACTCCCCCGTTTGTCCTTGAGCAAGGCACTTAACCCCGATGGTCCACATGGGGGCACGATGATGCCGTGTACTATGGAGTACTGAACGTCGATGGTACGCATGTCTTCAACCAATCTAACCCTGCCTGTACTGCAGTGCAGAGTTACGATGTTGGGGAGCTGGCAGCTGCCCGTCATTGCTCGGTGTTTCTCTCTGGGTACTCCAGCTTCCTCCACCCTTAAAACTATCACGGTCATGATAAGCCACTGTGCATAAGTATATGACCTTAAACACCAATAAATAAATAAATAAATAAATAAATAAATAAATAAATATGATTTGTTTGTCCATAGTGTTTGCATCAAGAAATAGTCCCTGATATAAAATAGATTAAAAAGTATTTAATGACACAAATTTAATAAAATAATTTTCAAATAAACATCAACTACTGTCACTGACAACAAATATTTATCATTTCTCGTCCCCCTGAGTTTGAATCTATGATTATTCTTCGACACTTGATGGGCTATACATTACCATTTTTTAGCGAAAGGGCTTAAAGCCCCACAAAGTAGATCTTCTGTTTCTCAGGCCATTTTTAGTAAAATTGCTTGTGGGTGGGCAGTTTTTTATTTGACTTTTTATTTTTGTAATTATTTCTTTGCCATCAAAAGTTCATGTTCTTGGTTTGTTTTATGTTTTAGATCTCACAATCTACAGAATAGCATGGGTGGTGGTGTATTTCATCCCTAGAGTGCAAGAAAGCTTTGCAATGCTAAAGCATTGCAAAGCCTTGTTGAACTCAAGGGACAAATTTATCAATTTTATTAACTTGGGTAAAATATCAGGCATAAACTATTTAGTTTTTATTTTTTTAAGTTTGCAATGGTTATAAAAAGAGAGCATGCAGCAGCCAAAAGGACCATGCAGGAGGGCCTGAGAAATAGATTGTTAACTTTTTATGATTAATATCTTGAATAAGAGACAGATCATTATATAATTAATAAATACAAACAGACATTGGTAAAGAGTTGACAATCAGACTGTTTACAAAAGATGAACATCATTGGAACTAACCTCAAGAATTGCAATGGAAGATTTGCCGCACTTGTCTGTTGTTGTGATGGTAAACCTCTCTCGTCTAGGACCACTTGCACCACTGGTTAATGATGGGTTCCATTTAAAATATCCTCTTTTTGATATGTGAGCATCCTTACGATTGATAGAAAATACAAAAGTATCATCATCTGGGTCCCATGCATTAAATGTATATTGCACAACATCGCCTTTATAAGAAACAACTTGGTGATATGAAGGTGAAATATGAGGAGGCTTATTGTCTGAAAGAAAATAAAAAACACACTGAATATGAAACGAAGAGTGCACTGAATGTGTTACTGTATTAACTGGTAGTGTGCTGGAAGCCCATATTTGGGCTTTGTTCTGAAGTGCAGGTACCAAGACTTAAAGGCTTCATATTCTGTGCATATGCTTCTTATTATCTTTGACGTGGCATTACTCAGTTATATATTTATTTATTGGGGTTTAATGACACTTTCCACAGCCAGGGTCATCTCACATCGGACAGTTTTACAGGTGGAGAAAGCTGGAGTACCTGGAGAACCACCAATCAATGGCAAGCAACTGTCAGACTCCCCAACATACTAACTCCATACAAGCAGGGTTAGTATTGGTTGAAGACAAGTGCACCATTGGCATGTAGTATGGCTTAGTACACAGTGCCACCAAGCCCCATGTGGTCAATCGGGATGGAGTGCTTTGCCCAAGGACACAATGCAGCTACTCCTGGTGGGGATCGAACCATGGATCTATTGGTTTGAAGTTC
This sequence comes from Pictodentalium vernedei, assembly GCA_031216915.1. NCBI lineage: Eukaryota > Metazoa > Mollusca > Scaphopoda > Dentaliida > Dentaliidae > Pictodentalium > Pictodentalium vernedei. The sequence continues at coordinate 125,810,379 of CM062294.1, read as the reverse complement.
AATTCCATGATCACTGAGCCACCACACACCTGACATTAATCAGTGTTTGAAGATTTGGCTAGTTATAATTGATAGGAGAGTGCCTAAATAAGGTCTATAGGCACCCTTCCATAAATTATAACATAACTGGCCACTGGGTCCCTCATGCTCCAACTGGTACCAGTACTGAAGCTTTTGTCCCACCAGTGCCGGACAAAATTATTTTATGGGGAAATTCTTAATTGAACGAGGGTAAACAGGCTGATAATCGTGTATGGCACACTTGTATGACATACTTTTAACTTATTTGTGAATGAACATACCAAAACACTCTAGAGTTGCATATTCTGTCTGCACCACAACTCGACAAGGCCGACCATTCTGACTTTTCATATATGTCGCATCAAAGACACTGGAAGCTCCATCTCCGGCTACTTCAGAGAAATCATTCTGTGGTGACATCAAAGTAATCATAAAGCATGATCTATGTGCTTTATGATTACTTTGATGTCACCGCAGAGTAACTGGACAATGCCATGTTTGTCTTGTGATCTTGGGGACTGGCGTGGTTTGATGCGAGGTTCTGCCATCTGATTGCAATATGTCATCCAATTGTTGATTTATCACGGTACCTTACCTGTTTCAGCGGGACAAGCTCTGTCTCATCCCAGTTCTGGTTATGTTGGTACTAGCGATACTTTGACATGCCTGCTTCCAAATACAAACTAAGAGCAGAGCCAACTTATCTTTTTATCTTTCAATAGTTCTTATCTTTCCAATGCAGTGTCATGCCCCAAGTGAAACATACAATTACTAAATAAGGCACATTGGTTAGGGCACTGGACTTTTTCGAGTTTGAGGTCTCACCCTGCCTTCATCTAATGCTAACTCTGCTCATGCAGGGTTAGTTTGTTAAAAAGTCTGACAGTTACTCAGTGTTGCTTTGTGGTTCTCTCTGGGTACTCCGGCTTCCTCCACCTGTTAAACTGTCTGACATGATATAACCATCACTGCTAAAAGTGTTGTTAAACCCCAATAACAAACAATACTTGAATATAATTTTGATTCGTTGAGTTTGTTCATTTGGGTTTTAATGTTACTTTCACAGCCAGGGTCACATGATGTTGTACAGTTTTACGTGTGGATGAAGTTGGAGTCCCCAGAGAGAACCACAAAGCAGTGGTGAGCAACTCTCCAACTTATTAGCAGCAGTTGAAGGCAAGTGCACCATCCATGTGCAGTACACTTGTACACAGCACTACTCTGGCAATCAGGATTAAGTGTCTAGCCCATGGATGCAATGCCCACCATGCTTCATCAAGTCAAATTATAATCACTGATGAAGTTTCTATATGTACATTGGTCTTAGTATAGTCAATAATTGTCTTTGTTTCATGGCAAGGCTAAATTTTGAGGTACACACAGAATCCAAAATGAAAACTGGGAAGAAAAATTGTTAATTAACCCTTTATTGTGTCATGGCAATGCATGTATTGCTTCTCAAGTGTGAATGTTTATTGGCTTGGAATACCTTGAAACATTAATTTTGATGAGCATACATCCAGTGGAGTGATAATGTTCTTAATCAATTCTGAGTGATATTTTGAAATACACAAGACATTGAAATACACAAGACATTTTTATTTCGAGGCAGCAATAAATCTGAAAAGTTCATTTACTCTAATTAAAGTAGCTGTCACTAAATTGCAACAGAACAGTTTTAGTTGAATAACAGTTAATTATTGATTGAAAAAATTAAAGAACAGGCCTAGTGTGGATAAAAGGCCACTGGCCACACATCCCCCCAAAAAGTGTGCAATTCGAGGTATTTGAAAAAAACTGAATTTTTCGATGTTGAAAAAAGGACATAACATTGGCAAACAATGTCGGACCAAACTCCAATTTGAACTTGACCTGTGTTTTATTTTAGTGCACCTATATACCAAATTTTATTTAAATCAGTCAACAACAACTACTAAAGTTATCATGGGGAAACCAAAAATAAAAAGAATTTTTGAAGTTGAAAAAGGGGCATAATTCTGGCAAAAACTGTCAGAAAACACCCCAATTTGAACTTGACCTGTATTTTATAACTTAAGTTATTGTCGGGAAACCAAAAAAAATTAATTTTTGAAGTCAAAAAGGGGCATAACTCAAGAAATAATTGTTGGACAACACCACGATTCGAACTTGACCTGTATTTTATGTTCATGCACCGACATACCAAATTTCATTTGATTTGGCCAATTGCAACTAAAGTTATCATCAGGAAACCGAAGTGGGACGCATGCACAGAGACACAGATGGACACCATCTATTTTAATAGTCCCCTGAAAAAATTTTTTGGGGAGACAAAAACCTTATAGTATAGTAACTTTCTGCACTTACAGTGGCGAGCAGTTAATCCTTTTCCATAATAATGTAAAAGCTATATCCAACCAGTGTCATTCACAAAACTGTGATTAAAATTTTACTTTTTCATATTTTACTGCCATAACATGGCATAGGACACCTCAATTAAACAAGCTCATTAACCTTGTTTCAATGAGGGATAAAAAGCCATGTTTTGGAGGTGAAGATGAAAATTTTTAGTTGTGGCTATTAATACTTTACCTAACGAATCAACTGCATCTGTCCCGGTAATTTACAAATTAAACAGTCAAAAAAATTCAACAAAACCATATCATGTGACCCATCATTGGAACAAGCTCATTTTTTTTAAATGTGAAAAAAGGAATAATTACAATAACAAGGGCTATGCAAAGCATGGGCCACTGCCACTGCCCCTGACCCGTGGGCATGTTCGAAGTAGCCTTAAAGGTATTGCGGGACAGAAAAAAATTTTAAGTCAAAAGAGTGGAAACAGAAAAATTTTCTAAGTCCAAAAAATGAAAAAGGGCCATAACTCTAGGAAAAATTATTGGATAGAACCCATTCCTTGAGCATATCCATTACCCCTTGCAGGTATACCAGCATACCAAAGGAGATCCAAATCTGATCAAATGCTTTGAAAGTATAATGCAAAACATTTGAACGGCCAGACAGACAGATGCACAGACAGACAGAGGGCTTTGCTAGATACCCCCGACTACTCCTTCGGAGGTTGGGGGCATAATAAATTTTAATGTCCTGCGCATTGGATAAAGGGTTTAAAAAAACCTTGTTTCTCTGGAATATTTTGTCAAGGGAGGGAGACTTTTTTCTTTAACCCTTTACCTAACGAATCGCCCGCATCCGCCCGCGTCATATGCAAAGTCAGCAGTTGAAAAAGTGAGCTCGTTCCAATGAGGGGTCACATGATATGGTTTTGTTGAAACTTTTTGAAAATGTTTAAAAAATGATATTTAAAATAATAAATTTTGATATCGTCTGCATTGGGTAAAGGGTTAAATCACTGAAAACAGTTTGAAATGTCTCAGAAATCTGTAAAGTTTACTCTTCTTAGAGTCATTAAGCAGTCATTTACTTGTCAGTGTTTCCATCATATTTATTACACATCAAAAGTCTGAAAAAAATAACTTCAGTCAGTGTAATTTTTGACTGGTTAAAAGTAAAAGAGGGGAAAAAAAGTTTGGGAGGGGTGGAATTTTAATAATGATGGAGAAACCAGATTTTTATTTATAATAATAATAGTTTATTCGAGAAATGTTTTTTGCAACTGTCACCTTCCAGTTGTGTTAGGCCTAAAAAAATAAAAATCTGTTTCTCCACATGGCCTTTTTGACTGCCGCATGCTCTCTTTTTATAACCAATGTAAACTTAAAAAAAAATAAAAATTAAATGGTTTATGTCTGATATTTTACCCAAGTTAAAAAAAATTGATAAATTTATCCCTTAATTGCGTGCAAGAAGGCTTTGCAATGCTTTAGCATTGCAAAGCCCTCTTGCCCTCAAGAGACAAAATACACTACCACCCATGCTATTCCATAGATTATAAGGCCTAACATAAACATAAACCAAGAACATGAACTTTTGATGGCAAAGAAATGATTACAGAAAGGAAAAATAAAATTAAAAAAATGCTCGCCCCCATGTAATTTTACAAATAATGGCCTAAGAAACAGAAGATCTACTTCGTGTGGCCTAAGGTCCAGAGTTAAATCATTTATCTCCTCATAAACGATAGCTAATACAGAATGCTTACCTAAATCTTTTGACCACCGGAAACTGTCTTCATCTGGATTACAAAGCTCACAAGAATTTGCTGGATTGTGTTCATTAACAGCATGACAAGAGTTCCATATCAAACAGGAATCAACCTAAAATACAAAATAATTGATAAAAAACCTGAAGCATTTCTGTATGTCATATTAAAAATACATTTTGTTTACAAACATAAAGATAGACCAAGCCTCTATGTTGGAAATTAAATAGACCATGGTGTTAAAAGAGGCAAATAAAGTTAAAAAATATGTACAGTAGAATCCTGTTGATTGAATAGCTACTTTGTCAGAGAAATACATTCAATTACGCCCCCACAAAGTAGATCTGCTTCTCAGACCATTTTTTGTAAAATTGCATGCAGATGGGCATTTTTTTATTTTATTTTTTATTTTTATAATTATTTCTTTGCCTCAAAAGTTCCTATTCTTGTTTTTTTTATGTTTTAGGCTTTTCATAATCTACAGTATAGCATGGGTGGAGGTGTATTTCGTCCCTTGAGTGCAAGAAGGCTTTGCAATGCTCATTAACTTGGGTAAAATATCAGACCTCAAGCATTTTATTTTTATTTTTTTAAGTTTGCACTGGTTATAAATAGTGAGCATGCGGCAGCCAAAATGACCATGCAGGAGGGCCTCAGACACAGATTCTTAACTTTATTGGGCCTTACAAACAAAAAGATAGACCAAGCCTCTATTTTGGAATTAATTAGATCATGGTATTTAACCCCTAGCACACTGGTGGTATTTCAAATTTTTCATCACCGACTCCATTTCTGCCCATGCGGCATGAAAAATTTAACAAATTATATCTTGTTTGACCGAGCTCAATGAGCTCTGCCAAAGGAGATATAATTTTTTAAATTCTCAATTGCATTGTGGCAAAAATTTGCTGCTGAAAACGTTGGCATTTTGACTTCAGAGTGCAGAGGGTTAAAGGGGCAAATAAATTCCGAAAATATGTACAGAAGAATCCTATTAACTGAATAGCTACTTTGTCAGAGAAATACATTCAATTATCAGGAATGGGTAATTTTTCTATCTTGTAGTTATAAGGCCTAAAAAAGATAAACAAACAGTGTCTCAGGCCTTCCCACAAGGTCCTTTTGGGTGCTGCATGCTCTCTTTTTATAACCAATGCAAACTTTAAAAAAATAACAATTCAATGTGGTTTATGTCTTGATAGTTTGCCTAAGTTAATAAAATTGATAAGGATAATGTGCATATCATCAACATATTCATTTTTTGCAGACATCAAAGTATATTTTGTAAAAAACGATTGTAGATTGCGAGGCGCCAAGAAAACTGAAAACCTTCAAGAAAATTGTTTGTGTTGAGCACTGTTTATTCATAGCAACCTTCACCCCCCCCCCCCCCTAACTGCCCCCCCCCCCCCCTCCCGCACTCAAGATGGTGGTAGTGGAGACACTTCTCGATGTGTGAGCACTCATTCCAGCAATACAGTTGTACAGAGATCAGTGGCACCAACACTGGTAAAAATATCAAATCAAAATATTACTTCACCTTTCCCATTCTTAAAAAAATCTGAAAAAGAATAGCCTGGGAAAATAAACCCTTTAGTACTTTTCACATCATAAACTAAGTTCAGGTCAATAACTCTGCAAAAAATTATCTGACTGGGACCAAACTCGAACTCTGCCTTTAGGTAACCATGACAAAGTCAAATACCAGAAATCTGTCAATTAGTCTGTGCTAAAGGTTTTCGGTCTCAATGTATGGCAAAAAAAAGTCCAGAAAACTGTTATTTCAGAATGACAGAATGATAGACAGAAAAGGGTAGCACTACATATCCATGGCTATTTTATGGCAGGGGCATAAAAATGCAAATTTTCAGTTATTTACAGCAATTCTGAACAAGATTTGTGTGCTATTTGTCTTGGGTGAAAGCTTATCTACAAAATGCAATAAGCACAAGATTTGTACTGATGTTACATGAGTAGCAATATTTGATATATACTGATACTTGTGTTTAAGTTTTAGTAATTTGTTAATCAATTCAAAATTTTCCCTCAGTGTCATTACACCCTGTCAATGATCTCATGGGTACAACTCCTAGTTCTGTTCTATCAGCCAGTCAAACTAAGGCAAATTGCAATGCCACTGGTATCCCCTGCCAACTAAGTCATGTATCTTCCATAATTTTTAGTGTCAGCAAGTCAATAAAGGCCCATAACTCTAGGAACAATGACTGAACAAAATCTGTCACTTATGGACATCCTTCATCCTATGGTGGTCCACCACCTTACCAAAGATCATTCAAATCCGACATACGCTTCTAAAGTTATCATCCAGATACCATAGAAATTGAAATTTTTGAAAGTCCAAAACAAGTCGAATAAGGCCCATAACTCCAGAAAAAAAATGATTGGACAAAACCTGTTAATTGTGAATATCCTTTCCCTGTGATGGTCCATCAGCATACCAAAGATCATTCAAATCCAACATGCACTGACCAAGATACAGAGGTCGAAATTTGTTACGGTTGGAAGGTCAAATGGCGAAAAAAGTAAAAAAGGCCCATAACTCTAGAAAAAATGATTAGACAAAATTCCTTTACTGGTGAATATCCTTTCCCCCATGATAGTCCATCAGCATATCAAAGATCATTCAACTCTGGCATGCACTGACTGAGATACAGAGGTCTAAAGTTGTTGTGACTGGACAGATGAAATGGACGAACAGACAGACCCATTGCTAGATCTCCCGTAAACTTCGTTTTGGCAGGGGATAACTATTGAGTTCTGGAACTTGGAAGCAATTTGAAGAAATACTATTTTCAAAATTTGCAATAGTACAGGGTACCTACCCTAACTCTACATGGCTTGTTTGAGTCCAAAGGACAAATTTGGCATCTTCCATCAAAAACAACACTCTTAATGGTAGACAATATGTTTCTTTCCTTGTCAAGCACCTACAAGAAAAAAAATGTTAAAATTATCTTACAAACCAATTTTGGCTGTGTGAACAATTTCTAATAACCTGTCTATCTTTTAATTTGCAGTGAAGCTTTATTTCCAAGAGTTTGAATGCCATCATCAGAGTACAATATAAATGTAGTCTATTGTCTGTGGGCTTCCAAAAGGTTGTATCTCATAACTGGTGTGAAACACTTTTTTACAAATTCAGAACCTATTTCGAGTCCAATTACAAAAGTTGTAGAAAAAAGAAACATTTTTTCTAGGTGAACAGTGTTTCTTGGTTGGAAATGCAATTCCTGAATGTTGTATCTTTGTAGCATTTTTTTTTAAAAACTGGGAGTGCCTGATTCTAAAATGTTGTATCTCAAAATTCTGATGTTATCGTATTTACTCTATGTATTGGGACACTCTATGATTTGGGACCCACATTTTTTCCAGAAAACTATATTTTTTTTATGCTCCAAAGTTTGGGACATTCAGGAGATTTGTTTCCAGTTGGCCTGTCACTAGTAGCAGACGACGCTCATAGAAAAAATTCTTGGGTAACTACAAATTTTCATTTTTTGCTTCCAGAACATAGCTTATGATCCCTCATTGGAACGAGCGCAATACGCTCATTCCAATGAGGGATCATAAGCTATGTTTTGGAAGCAAAAAATGAAAATATAAAAAAAAATTGGAAGGCGATTTTCATATATAGTGATGGAAAACGAATCACACACAACTTTATTCAGCATCAAATCAAGACCAAGCTGCGTTCTTTCCCCATTTTCTAAGAATTGGGACACCTGTGAAAATAATTATTTTTAGCTGTCCCAATACATAGAGTAAATACGGTATAAAGGGATGAAACCAACTTGCTCGTTATAGAAGGAAATGACACAAGCTGGAAGCCTTAACAAACTAATCCTAGTTTGACTAGCACAGGCTACAAAATGACAGCTAGATAACTAATTAAAAAATGTATAATTTCTGTTACAATAAAGTAACTCTCCAAATGTTCATGTCACCACCTAAAAGTCATTTTTCTTTTTCAGAAACCTCTAATACACCCCAGCATGTTTTCTGAAACAGTAAATGAGGTGTTTTGCTCGAGGCGCAACAGTTACTCTATTCTGTGTTGCCACATTTGGAATTATTAGGTTTTGCCTCTCATGAAAAGTTTGAGATATGACATTCTGGAAGACCAGTTATGATATATGTTAACCTTTTACCCAATTTAATGGCCAAAACCGGCCAGCGCTATTCTAAATGAAAGTGTCAATGACACTGTAGCTCAACTTGACAAACTTGAACTTGGTAAAGTATAAATGAAATGGCAAAATTGAAGATCATTGGTACCAATGTCATTTTTTTTGCCAGTGGCAACGTTTAAAAAACGAAGAAAATCGACAGCTCCCATCTAGAGGCCTCCCCAAACAAGCAAGGTTTCAAAGCAATCCGATCATAAATGTGCCCTGTAGGGTGTACAAAAGGGAAATATTGTGGTTTGACTAGACTAAATTCTAAGAACGTTGGCCGTGGCAACATTTTTTGACGGAAATGGAAGAAAATCGATAGCTCCCATCTAGAGGTCACCGTAAATAAGCATACAAGGTTTTAAAGCAATCTAATCATAAATGTGCCCTGTAGGGTGAGCCAAAGGGAAATATTGTGGTCTGACTAAACTAAGTTCTAAAAACATTGGCCGCGGCAACATTTTTTGACAGAAATTGAAAAAAATTGATAGCTCCCATCTAGAGGTCACCCCAAACAAGCATGCCAGGTTTCAAAGCAATACGATCATAAATGTACCCTGTAGGGTGTGCCAAAGGGAAATATTGAGTCTTCTGACTAAACTAAGTTCTAAGAACGTTGGCCGCGGCAACATTTCTTAACAGCAATGGAAGAAAATCGATAGCTCCCATCTAGAGGTCTCCCCAAACAAGCATACCAGGTTTCAAAGCAATCTGATCATAAATGGGCCCTGTAGGGTGTGCCAAAGGGAAATATTGACGTCTGACTAAACTAAGTTCTACGAAGGTTGGCCGTGGCAACATTTTTTTGCCGGAAATTGAAGAAAATTGATAGCTCCCATCTAGAGGTCACTCTAAATAAGCACACCAGGTTTCAAAGCAATCAAATCATAAATGTGCTCTGTAGGGTGTGCCAAAGGGAAATATTGTGTTTTGACTAAACTAAGTTCTAAGAACGTTGGCCACGGCAACATTTTTTGACGGAAGTTAAAAAATTTATAGTAATTTATATATTTTTTATACTTACCAATGACCCAGACATAGCTGGTGCTAACTCTTAAAATATAGGGCCAAACACAAATTTTGCCCCCCAATCCCCAAAATTTGCATCTAAAACCAAAGAAAACATGTCCTGAAAGGCCCTCCACACTTCGCCCCTACTGCGCATGCGCAGTGTCAAGGACGTTCCGAAATTGGCGCCATTAATCATTCTAATAACCAGTGCCTGGTAAGCACTATGTACTCAGCGGGGAGGCAAGAGTTCCCAACTCCTGGGAGGGCCATCCCCATCTGGGTCATTGGTAAGTATAAAAAATATATAAATTACTATAAATTTTTTAACATTTTTATACTGTACCAATGACCCAGACATAGCTGAATAGTAAAAAGGCTGGAGGGCCAAGGACATAGAGCAAAATGGAATACGCTCAATAAAATAAAATAGAGTCATCCCCTGTAGGGAAAAAGAAGTAATAGGCCTTACATGTATCTTTCTTATTTATGATAAATTAGAAAGATACAACACCTTCCAAAATTGAGCTTAATACATCCATGTACTCTATTAATATCCAATATAATCCTTATACTAATAATTTTTAAAGTAAGCCAATAAATAAAGTAAGTCTATAGAATAGAGACTCTTATACTCCTAAAAGTGTCTGAGGATTGCATAATCATGTCCGTTGACATATGCAATATTCAAAAGCTATACTTTAAAAACTAAGACTTGAATGAATTTTAAAAACCTAAACTTCTCACTAAACAACCATCCCAATAACAGCTCAGAATAACTAACTCCGGAGGAGGTATCCCCTTGTTTTCATAGTAAAACAGGTGACCCAAGGGAACACCCTCCCCCCCCCCCCCCCCCCCTTTTTCTTGCCCTGGGTCAAATAGCCCAGAGCGAAGAGGGCAGCAGAACGGAGACACTGCCGAAACAGACAGCCTACCTAGCTATAGTAGCAACTGTTAAGTGAATGACATTCTGAGCAGTAGATAATAGACCTAACAATAGAGGCCTCCAGAAATGGACTCGATATTTCTGAGATAAAATTCATGAATGTGGATGGCTGAGCGCAATGAGCGGCCCTCAAAAATCTATAATAGCAACACTATTAATGTAAGCCCAAGAAGTAGAAGAGCTCTTACTTCATGAGCCGAAATCTTAAGCACAACTGCTAAGTCAATGATATACCATAAGCAGTACCGATAGTAAATAGAATCCATTAACAATAAAATGGAGCGTAACGTCCTTCTACTAGGCATCAAAGACAGAAGAAGCTTACGCCCATAGTAATAAACAGATATCTGTTTATAAATACATAAACTGTACCCGGAAAGAGTAAAGGCCTATGCCCATACGAAGACGGAAGGACCTTAAAATAATAGGTTCCGGATAATAGGAGCCTAACTCTTATGCAAAAATCCAACCTAAATAGTAATGGAAGTAGTGATTCCGAAACTACGAAAGTGAAAATCATCCATCGATAGTGCATGAAACTCACTGACTCTACAGTAAAAGAGAAACCAACAGAATTACTGTCTAAAAGGTCAGAATTTGAAAACTACTGTTTCCAGAGGCTCAAATGATTACTTAGCTAAATAAGAACCGAAGTTAAAATCCATATAGGAATTTAATCTAAAGATTCTAAGTCTATTTATCAAAAAGTTACTAACTGACTTAGATAAAGAGACAAAAGACTCAATTGTAAACTATCGTAGAGTGCATAGGTATGAGGTAACATAAACCTATAACCTAAATAATAACAGGCTGCAGTAGATCTTGTGAAACAAGTATACTAAAAAATTGCAATGAGTAGTATGGAGGGATCAACAATATGAACATAATGATCCCTACACCACGACGGAAGAGCCTCCACTTTAGCCGCATAGAATAGCGTAGAAGAAGATCTCCTATAGTAAGAAATCGCGTCCAAAGCTCGTCCAGTACAGTGCATACAATGCAATACGGACCACACAACGGAATACATGAAGTTTGCGACCTTGCGGGTTGTGATAAAGATGACACGATTTACCCAGTGAAAAAAGATCCTCACATAGAGGAAGATTTCACGTTAAGACCCACAGTAGACAAGAGAGTAAATTACCCATGATCTCTGTGAAGATAGAGATGCTATCAACAGAAATGTATTGTGGTTGTTTATCTTAGCAATACCTGCTGAAACAACAGCGCCGGAGGATACGCGTATCCTATCATTCCGTCCTATAGATCAATAGAGCGTTAACAACATTAGCTCAGAGATCTGGACAAGCTAACACATACGTCTGCAATTGATTAGCAAACTGTGTCGTAAATAAATCATCATTGGGCGCTCCCATAGATAGCAAATCTGATTGAATACTTGTTTGTTGAGAGTCCATTCTGACAGCAACAAGCGACCCGTAAGAGAACGGGAGTCCGGTAAAACAATCAGACTACCCGGAATATGACGGACCAAAACAGAACTTGGTGTACTATAACCAACAGACGGATTTTTTCCATTAAATTGAATAACGGAAACGAAAGAGTGCCTCCCTGGTTCCGGAGATACGCCACTACTGTCGAATTAAAGGACAGGATTTGGGCATGCGTTTCTGAATAATGTTCATGCAATGACATAAAGCAAGCCTAAAAAACATTATTCCGCGGAAGAAAACTGATTGCTAAGAGACTGCGGAACCCAAAGACCCTGGCACTTCGAATCCGTAGGGATCAGTATTATATCCCAATCTGTTTGACTGGCAACCGTCATAACAGCCACACTCGGGTCCGGCAACTGCGGTGGCACTCTCTGAGTCAACCACCGAATGTTTGCCCCAGTCTGAATCTCTTGTAACACTAGATAGACAAGAGAACGTGTAAATCGAGCAAATCATGGATTGCCGAAAAGATGCCGTCGAAGAGAAGCTCCTCCGAGAACGAAGCGACTCTGAGAGAGTTCTTAACCTTACTATCCACGCGTGTGGATGTAGCTAGGGCTGCGTCACGTCTAACCAACTCCAATCAGCCACTGAAGGGCGGAGTTATACGTGAACAAACTACTGCCCTCAAAAGAAATTACATTGAGAATAATATCCCGTAAATCTTTTCTTGAAGACGTAATGATAACGCCTCAGTAAGGCGGATTACATATGATAAAGCGTCTAAGTTAAGTCTACTATACATCATGTCGTTTCCAACATTGAAATTGGAAAAGACATAAACGGCGAAAAAGAATATATGCAGTCTTTAACCACACCGTCTAGACGCATAAGAACTCTCGGTATGCCCTGCTCTGCCAAAATAAACTATTCGTATAAAAGATAAAATGGCAGAAATGAGCAATGCGGACAAGAAACTAAACTATCATGCTTGGTAGCAGGCTTGTATATATATATATATATAGCGTCGAAAAATAAAACACATGTTGTAATGACAATATTGGACTGCGTCGGTAAGTCAGGGACAATGTCCCTGAACCGATCGAAAAATCCGAGTCCATTGACGCTATAAGTCTCTTATCCAAGATCGCAGCAATGAAGTCCGAAATAACAATCACTGGAAGATAATGCCAGAAGATATGAAAGGCAGCTTCCGATGCTACTAAAGGGAAAACTCGAAATCTTTCGAATCCCTTTCACCATCCTGTCGGACCCTATAAAGCGTTCGGTCGTCCGTAGCTGATGCAACCGCGGACCGCACCGACCCAGCGCCGTCGGATAATTCCTGATTCGACCGAGAAACTGTCAATTGCTGGGATGCTGCGAAACAACTGTGCTAACTCGGATAGCATGTCCGTCACTGAGGCCTGAGGAGAAGCTCCGTGATCGTTACCCCATGCATACTACCAATATGCGAGCGAACGGAGTGTATAGGCCTCGTGTCCCTTGGCTACCGGTTGGCGCGACCTATTCGCCGTGGAATCACTGAATGACGAAACTGATCGGATACTCGAGGTCACGTAGCCAATGTGCGGTCGTGTGCCCTGCTGTGAGGAAGCATTAAGGACAGTCTCTCGGACTGTCAATATAACGGAGCGTCCCGACCGACGGACATATGCTCCGAATGTAAAAAATCTGAACCACAACATGCGGTCCCCTATGTTGTTGGACGAGAGAGGGACCTCTCTCGCTCACAGCCCGGACGGACCTGGACAAGCCAGGAACCGGACTAACAGGCTTTCTCCGATCTGTCCTCAATCTGCCGTCACTGGGTGAGTACTAAAGTAATTAAAGTGCTCGCATCACCCAAATCTCCTTCCTAGACCGCAACGGACGAACCCGGCAGCCGAACCATTCGATGAATGTACGCTACACCGGGTGAGCTAGCGAATGTCACTCCGTAGGCGATAGACATATTCCATGAGCACTTATTGCCACTAGCTCTTCATTAACTATGATGACAGAGGCACATTTATGAAAGACATCTCCATAACTCTGCGAACAAGAAACCAGAAATGCTTGGTTATAGCAAGCATAAAATAATAATATATATAGTGTCGTGCAATAATTCGAAAGTTTGTGTGACATTATTGGACTATGTCGGAACTGAGGGACGATGTCCCTGAACCGAACCAAAAATTTCTAAGTCCACCGACGCTATCAGTTTCTTATCCGGCATCGCAGCATTCTGATCCGACGAAAGAAGCTGTAGAAGACCAAGTCAGATGACATACACAACAGCATATGTTGTTCCGAAAGGGAAAGCTCGAAATCCTCCAAATCCCTTTCGGTATCCCGTCAGACCGGATGAAACTTTCGGACGTCGGTACCCGCTTCCGCGGAGCGTCCCGCCCCAGCATCGTCGGATAAAATATATGCGACAGATTCAGTTGATGCTGGGATGCTGCGATAAACTGTGCTATTAAGGAAAGCACGTCCGTTCCCGAGGCCTGTGCAGTAGCGGTCTTACGATGCATTGCCGCCGGAAGCTCCGTGAACGTTGACTTCCGCACACTTCCTATGCGACTGTCCGGAGTCTGAAGGCCTCGTGTCCCTGGCTACCGGATGGTGTGACCTGATCGCCGAAGAATCCTTGATCGGCGAAGCTGGTAATATATCGGTGGTCACGCAGCCAAGGTGCGGTCGTGTGCGCTGACGAGAAGAGGAAGCCTTAGCAGTCTCCGCGGACTGCCTATACAACGGAGCGTCCCGAGCGACGGACGTATGCTCCGCTTGCGACACATTTTGTACCACAACATCTGGGGCCAGATGTTGTTGAACGAGAGAGGGGCCTCTCTCGCTTGCCGTCCGGATGGACCGGAACGAGCTATGAACCGGACTAAAAGGCTTCCTCCGTTCTCCCTCCGATCCGCCGTCACTGGGTGTGCATTAGGTTAATTTATAGTGCTCGCATCACCCCAAAATTCCTTCTAGACCGCAACGGACGAACCCGGCTGCCGAACCATTCGGTGAATGGACGCTACACCGGGCGAGCTAGCGGACGTCAAAGGCCGTCGAACCTACTAGGGTCCTCTTAGGCAATTGGCGTATTTACATGAGCACTTATCCGCTAGCCCTTCATTAATTGTGACGACGGAGGCACACTGTTGGAAGACATCACAGATACATCACCCTAATCTTGATCGTCTGAAATAGAAATTGATAAAGTAGAGTGACCCTGCGGGGAAAGGACCAGAGTGTCCAAATCCCCAATAACATACCGTGACATACGCTTCCCATATTGTCATCGAAATCATACGATACAGAACAGGAGTTAATGCGAGTACACTGACCACATATAGAATGATTATAAAGTCAGAGGAAGACTTCCTCTTAATACAATTGATCAATATCCTTTCAATGTGAAAAGAAAACAAGTCCTGGTACTCGCACTAACCCCTGGCAATCAAAATACATAATAATAATATGATCCATTAATATAGAAAAAATAATTGAAATCAAAATATTTTGAAAAAATATTTTTTCAGAACAGCCCAAGTTTCTGAAAAGTAATGTTGAGCCCCAATGGATCCCAAGCCTAAGTGTGGACAAAAATTTTAAAAATATTTTAAACAATTTATTCAACACATACGAACAATAATAATGTATCTAGTTATGATTAAAATAACATCAAGATATTATTTTCCCGAAATCCCCCCCTCACACAGAGGGCTGTTGTAAATGTAAACAATGAGTGTAAAAACACTAAAATAAGACTCCAGGCACCCAGGCCCGAACTCAGTTACCAAAAATACACTATCTGATGCAAAACAGAGACTTCCAGGGAAGAAACTGCAGAACATCAGATGGTAGATGCAGAACACAACGCCTAACCACCCGTAGGTGAAGACGTAAACATGGGGAAAAGAACAGAATTCATTCTGTTATTCAGCTAAAACTCCCAAGAAAATTTAGTAATAATTACAAAAACTATGCCAAAAGCATGGGAGAATAGCAAGGGGGGACTTAAAGGACAGGGAGAGAGGAAAACACTTAAAAAACAGTGTAACTAAATAATCAGAATGACAACAAAATGGCTGCTGCCTCGAAAATAGGTAACTTAACATAATTTCATTAAAAAATTTTAAGTTACAGCCCTGATAATATTCTGTCACACATTTTTTTCCTCTCCTCCTTCTCTATCCTCCTTAGAATCACCATTTCACTAATATTTATGTGTCTGGCATCATTTAAACTGAGATTTATAAGCACAAAGATCAGTCAGATGTTAACTGATGAAGGGCCAAACTTAGAATGATTAATGGCACCAATTTCGGAACGTCCTTGACACTGCGCATGCGCAGTAGGGGCGAAGTGTGGAGGGCCTTTCAGGACATGTTTTCTTTGGTTTTAGATGCAAATTTTGGGGATTGGGGGGCAAAATTTGTGTTTGGCCCTATATTTTAAGAGTTAGCACCAGCTATGTCTGGGTCATTGGTACAGTATAAAAATATTGAAGAAAATCAATAGCTCCCATCTAGAGGTCACCCTAAATAAGCATACCAGGTTTCAAAGCAATCAAATCATAAATGTGCCCTGTAGGGTGTGCCAAAGGGAAATATTGTGGTTTGACTAAACTAAGTTCTAAGAACGTTGGCCGCGGCAACATTTTTTGATGGAAATTGAAGAAAATTGATAGCTCCCATCTAGAGGTCACCCCAAACAAGCATGCCAGGTTTCAAAGCAATCCAATCATAAATGTACCCTGTAGGGTGTGCCAACGGGAAATATTGAGTCTTCTGACTAAACTAAGTTCTAAGAACGTTGGCCGCGGCAACATTTTTTGACAGAAATTGAAGAAAATCGATAGCTTCCATCTAGAGGTCTCCCCAAACAAGCATACCAGGTTTCAAAGCAATCTGATCATAAATGTGCCCTGTAGGGTGTGCCAAAGGGAAATATTGAGGTCTGACTAAACTAAGTTCTACGAACGTTGGCCGGAAATTGAAGAAAATCGATAGCTCCCATCTAGAGGTCACCCTAAATAAGCATACCAGGTTTCAAAGCAATCAAATCATAAATGTGCCCTGTAGGGTGTGCCAAAGGGAAATATTGTGGTTTGACTAAACTAAGTTCTAAGAACGTTGGCCGCGGCAACATTTTTTGATGGAAATTGAAGAAAATTGATAGCTCCCATCTAGAGGTCACCCCAAACAAGCATACCAAGTTTCAAAGTAATCTGATCATAAATGCGACCTGTGAGGTGTGCCAAAGGAAATTGTGGACGTACGTACTAATGGACAAGAAGTGATGGCAATAGCTCAGCTTGACTTTGTCAATTAATTTTCATTATTTTTTCATTTTTTGTCTCAAAACCATTGGTTATGACCCCTCATTGGAATGAGCTTGTTGAGGTCGTTCGAATGAGGGGTCATAACCTTTGTCTTTGAGACAAAAAATGAAAAAAATTAGTTATTCATGAATTTTATTTGCAAGTGTTGTCTGCTTTTTATGTTAGGTAAAGGGTTAAAACATATAAAAAGTGATTAGCACAAAGTAATCAATCCTTTACCTGATTTGCAAAGAACATTTGAAGAAAAAAAATTCTTGAATAACTTTTTCTTCAAAACAACTTATTACTCCTCAATGGATTAACTCAATCAGGTCATTCCAACAGGGATTCTTCTTCCCTTTTTGGGAAAGAGAGCGGTCACATGCAAATGGGAAATTTGTATCATGAAGGCTCCAATTGGGATATTGGAGGAGAAGAAACATACAAAAAATAAGAAATATTACCTTCAAATTGAACTGATAACACTTTGATAGTCTACATTCTGTGGATTTGTAGTTGTGTCTAGGCAAGTCTTGCCAAGAAACAACTGACAATGTTCTTAGAATGTAACATGCAAGTGTAACAAAAAGCTACCTGTTGGATCACCTGTTTTGTTGCTGTAAAAAGTAAAAAGTAATCAAAATCAGAATTAGGCCTTTAGTTGTTAACCCTTTAATCCCATTACGTGTACACTCCATATAAAAAAATTATTCCAATGTCGACTGAGTGCGTTATGTAAGATTATATAACAGCAGTTATTTACTCATTAATCAGTGTTGATTGGGAAAACACCTCGCAATTTACATAATAAGTTTTCTTCACTAAATCCTTTTTCTGTGCCTGAAATATTTTTGGAGAGAATTTTCTGGATCAAAAGAATCCTTTAAATGTGAAAATCGGTCCAATAATTCACGTTTTGTGTTCTAATAAATCTTTTTAAAAAATGTGAATTTTGACGATCCCGTGAAGCAGTGTGGCTCTTCCATCTATTGGATTTACATGATATAAAATAGTCTGAACTCGCTTAATCAAGGTCATTGTTGTTGAAAAAAACATTCTGATTCTCAACCGAAATGGACGGGTACAGATAATTACACATTTTTCTTTTTGAACATACTGGCAATTTATCTGCTTTTCGCCCGGGATATAACATGATAATCCCCCCAAATGTAAAAATTAAAACACATTTTTTATTCTATCTGACAGCCGCTATGGAACCCCAAACCCGTGGGAGATTATCTTCAAAACACGGATCAGATCCAATTTGGGTAAACCCGATCCATGCTTCTCTCATCTTTTTCCTGGAGCTACTTCAAAACACGGTATCATAATTCAACTCGGGACCATTCCGATCGATGAAGTGTGTCCCCACGGGAACGAAATGACGCCACCCAGGAATACATTACTTGAGTTTATGGTCATGAGAACAACGTTGTGACATCTTATTCAACCCGGGGAATCGGTCATATCAGCGGTGACTGATATTGGTGATAAAACGAGTTTTGGCTCCCATTCTTTTTTTTGGAGGGGGAGGGGGGCTGATTTTGAAAAGATTAGGGCCAAAACGCATGCTCTATTCAATTCGGCGAAACTCAAACCGTTCTCACCCTAACTCGGTAGTAGTGTTGCGGCATCATACTATGATGTGGATAATGAAACAGTCCACCAATAATATTAGCAACAAATAATAAAAAATAAATAAAGCTTGATGAGACGCGTGTTCATAGCTAATATTATTGGACTACTTGATCAAGACATCGTGTTAAGCACTAAATATCCAAAGTTTCAACTAATGAAGTCTCTTATTTGTAGCTAATATCATTGGACTCGAGACCGCGCAAGCACTAACTTTCAGGAGATTTTAAAAATGTTTCCTGTGAATATTTTTATATTTGGGGGATGTGATATGATGAAACATAGCAAGTGTTTCGTTTCTTTTAACATTTTCTTGGGGATTAACAACAAACAAAGGATTTAATTTAACACGCCACTGAACAGAAGTAACTAATTGAGCATAATTGTATACTGGTATGTCATATGTTCAACACCTTTTCTAAGGCTAATTTACTTATTAATCTGTCAAAGGGCCGAAGCATTTGAAGCATCTATTGAAAAGAAACCCATGCTAGCTGGGGAGAATTATTATTACCAAAACACCAACATACAGACGACAGCGTCTGGCCAAAATGTTATCAGTCTACCCAGTTTCCAGCCACGAAAATAGACATACTATTTCCAAGAAAAAACGTACCAAATGCTAGGAAGATAAATCCGGTGATCCAATAGTCTCCACCCGCCTACAGGACCAGGTGGCACTTGCAAGATAAATTCTTTAATAACAACTAAACATTTGAATTTTTTTGTCTCAAAACAGAGCTTGGGACCCCTCAATGGAAAGACTCAAAATCCACTAGCTCGTTCCAATGAAGGGTCATAAGCTATGTTTTTGAAACAAAAACTTAAACATAATAAAATTTGAATGCAGATTTTTGTATAGCCTGAGTGCTGGCCAAATTCGGCCATTGGCGTTGTGAATTTAGTGAATTTCCATATTTTGTTTCAGTCACATAGTTTAAGGCCCCTCATTGGAATGCTCCCCTCCCCCGTTAATGAGGGCCACAAGCTGTAAAAAAAGGAAAATATATAAAATTTTAAGGGAGAATTTTTCCAGGCGCGGCGGATCAGATTTAAAAGTGGAGAGATTATACTGTCGATCGTTGACTCACGGGAGGCGTGAATACGCCATGGTTACGGGGGTGGGGTGGGGTGGGGGGGATAGAGACAGAGAGAGAGAGAGAGTTTGTGTGTGTGTGTGTTATGGACGTGGGAAGCAAATGTGGGCAAAATCTGTGTTTAAGGGGCAAATACCTACCTCTCCCCGGCCCCCAGTGACGCCACCAATTTTTCATGCCTTTTTCAGATATTGGAAGTTGACAAGAAAATCCCATTGTGGGTGCCTTCCACTTCCTAAACTACACTATAAATTTGTTTACCGTAGGCCATGATTCGTATGTCTCTTCTTCTAAAATTTCATGATTCCGAAGACTGAACGTAATTTGAAAAAATCCACCCGAGTTGTTACGAAAATGACCAGAAGGTGCAGATGGATTTATTTATTAATTCTGTTTCATTCTCAATTTAGTTCGTCAAAAATAATTACTGAGGTAAACGTGAAGCAGCTTATCTGCAATGATATTAAATCATATGCCGAGTTCGTAATGATTCCGAGTCTGAAAAATAGGGGCCGCACTTCGTAAAGACAGGATGTATCGCCGAGACTGTCACATTATTGTTCTAAAAAAACATAGCAACGCACAGAATTTGTTTTATTTTAAAATACTTCCTCTATTCGGTAATTTTATTTAAAAATGTCTCGATGAAATGTTTCGAGAATGAAGGTGGACAAGATCATGTTCGATGGCGATAAACTTACCTTTAATTATACAGGGGGGAATCCAAATGACATATTGGCAAAACATTTTATTTTAATACGGAAACAAGTTAAATATCTCGAAAAATACTGGGCGAATTGTTTAAAAGCGGACATTATTCCGGGGTACAATGATCTGGAAAAGACAGATATAATATTTTTATGTCATTATTTTATGAAATGCAGGTTTTAGAAATTCAATGACTGAAGACTAATATTGCTAATCAGGTTCAGACTCTGGAAGAAATTTCTCGTCGAGCACTAATTGATTATGTAATGCTTCTCTCCTAACCGCACTTGGGTACCCCACTTTTCTACACAAAAAGTGGGGTACGCGAAGTGCGGTTTTATATGGAGTGTACACGTAATGCAATGCAGACAATGTCAAAATTTATTATTTTAAAGATCATTTTTTAAATTTTTAAAAAAAATGTCAACAAAACCATACTATGTGACCCCTCATTGGAATGAGCTTGTTCCAATGAGGGGTCACATGATATGGTTTTCTTGAAATTTTTTGAAAAATAATATTTTTTCAACTGCTGAATTTGCATATTACGCAGGTGGAGGTGGGCGATTCATTGGGTAAAGGGTTAAGCAAGAACCTGTTTTTGCTCTTGCTTTCAGATGCTTTCTATGCTATGTTCAGTTGGTACATGGAATTATTTGTTTTTGAGGGCTTATGACCAATCAGTTCATAATACCAATTGTGAATTAAATTTCAAATGGGGATGATTGGGAAATGTTTGGTTTGAATTTGTGAAAAATGATGCCCAAATGCCATTGGGAAAGGCTCCCATATTCATCCCTATAGAGACCTAGAAGAATCCATGTCCAACCAGTGGTTAGCTATGTCAAAACTCTAAAAATACAGAAATCTGAATGGCAATTTTCGAGAACAGTGCTTCGTGTGAGGTAAGTAATAGGATTAACACAGTCTAGTACCTCAATTAAGAATTTGTTGATGTTGTCACCATATTCCATAGTGTTTCGTAGCTGACGGTGACTTGGATAACTACATAAAATTGTTTCATCACTGTTCTGTGTTGGGATAGAATAAAATGTTATGTTCAATGGTTTCCAACTGTTTTCATGGAACTGAAAAGAAAAACATAAGTTCTCAATTTACTATGTATATATTGTTGATTTATAAATAAACCCATTCTGAAATGCGCAGAATAAACATATTTCATGCGTTTTTGTTTTGTATGCATCAAGTTTCAAACATGTAACTATTTTAGTTCTTGTAAGTCTGTTAGAAAATTCCTAAATATTTTTTTCTGTCAATGCAACACATATTTTTATCTGAAGCTGGTGATTATAATGCAAACTGGCAAAAAATGTTCAAAGATAAAATGCACTGGAAATCATCATATTTTATCCCGTTATCCAATGCCAGGGATATCAAAACTTATTAGGGGGCACTGTGGCGTTGCGGTAACCAGTTCTTGTCAGATCACAGAAGTTTAGCAACATCGAGCCAGGTTAGTCATTGGATGGGTGACCATCTTGAGCGATTGATTCCGCATTGTGTCCTTAAGGCACTTAACCCCGATTATTCACATGGGGGCACGATGACGCCTTGTACTAATGCGTACTGCACATCGATGGTGTGCATGTTTTCAACCAATCTAACCCTGCCTGTGCTGCAGTGCGGAGTTATGATGTTGGGGAGCTGCCAGTTGCTTGTCATTGCTTGGTGGTTCTCTCTGGGTACTCAGGCTTCCTCCACCCAGACAACTGTCACCAACATGATATGACCTTGGCTGTTAAAGTGTCATTAAGCTTAATAAATAAATAAATTATTTTAGTTATTGTTTTTAAATTTTTTCGAAAAAATTTCAACAAATCCATATCATGTGACCCCCCTTATCAGAACGAGCTTGTTCCAATAAGGGGTCACGATATAGTTTTTGTTGAAAATTTTTAATAAAAAAAAATTTTCAACTGCTTAATTTGAAAATGATGCAGGCAGATGCAGCCGATTTGTTAGGTAAAGGGTTAAACCACAAAAACAGATCTTAATCTTCTCAGATTCATTTTAAAAACAAATTCATGCAGACATGCACTTTTCATATTCATTTTTTGTATAATTTACTTTTTTTCTCAGGTGCTTTATACAGTGGAGCCCACTTAATTGGATATCCCTTAACTGAATAACCCTGTTAATTTAATTTAATTTCCCAACACAAAACCATTTGCCATACCTCCAGTACAAATTTGACCTGTTAACTGAATATAGGTTATAGAGCAAAATCCTGTTAATTGTATAAAAGATCTTGTAACTTGACGAGAAATTACCCTGACTATCCCCAGTTTTCCTTTGTTTTTTTACCTATTCGGCATCAGTACATTCAATACAAGCATTTAATCTATTATAACTTGTTTGACAGAGCTCATGGAGCTCTGTCAAACAAAATATAATAGAATAAATTCTAAGTTTATCTCTAGAATACAGGAAAGTGACACAATCCCTGTTAATTGAATACTCCTGTTAATTGAATAATTTTTATTGGCAAAGTGGCTATTCAATTAACAGTGTTCCACTGGATATCAGGTTGTTTTATGTTTTCAGGCCTTTTTATGTACAGAATCAAAAGTGAAAACAGATATGGCAAGGATCTATCATACCCATTTTAATTTTGTGAGGATTTATGTGACAGAAACCATTTTACCAGTTGATCCAAGCCTGTATAAATTTGGAAAATGATCATTTTGGTCACCTACCGTTCACCTAAAAAGACTGAACTAATTCTTCGGCTTTCCGCTGATTTGTCATTGTCCTTTGATGAGGAGGCCTAAATCAACCCAGTCACCTGCTGGGTTATGTCATCCCACTCTCAAGTCTTTAAATTCATTTATTTTGGGCACACCATTTTGCCCTAATTTAGGCACATTAAAACCAGAAATAACAGCCTTATCCTGTTATGTTTTTTGCCATGCCTTTCTTTGTGTGTCAAAAGTCATATTAAGATGGAAGCTATTCTCAAATGTTGAAGAGGCAGAGAGAATTTATATATTTTTCTTGATGTCTTCACACCTTCTCTGCTTTGGGCACACCTGTAAGCGGTGTGAAATTGGGGTAATCAAAAGTGTTCAAGTGTTCGCTGATTGATTACCAGTTATTTAAGCTCACAATCAGCTGATCCTGATACCAATTACAATTAAACTTCATTGACTGGGGTTGCAGTAAAATTGCCAATCACACACACTTGGGTAGTAAACGTGGCTCTCAGAGCCACGTTTACCACCCAAGTGCGTGCGACTTGTAATTTTACTGCAACCTGAGCCAATGGAGTGCAGCCATCACTTTTCCGGTATGAACTGGCGATTGTCGCAAGTATGCTCAATTGTAAGCTTTACATGTCATTTAACTTGTGTATCCCGTAAAGATGCGTCCATAGAGATTAAGAATACACATTGAGGTTGTTTTTCAACTTTATTGAATGGTACCATTGACATCATTTTACATTAATAATTGAAAAATTGCAGAAGATAATAAAATGTGGTTAATGAAACATCACAAAATGCTTGGCAACAATCGGTTGAACCGATGTTTCAGGAGCCATTGCCATTTTCATCCGATTGCCCACAATCGACCGATAGTGGTGGCCGGTTCCGATCATCAGTTGAACACTAGTAATCTAAAGACCTGCCCACTCTCCCATCTAATCACCCAGCATTTAATCAAAAACTGTTTCATAATTCCCTCCACTGGCACTTTTTCGATCTTTCCAACTATAAAACTGACCCTTTCCTTCATCAAGTTCATGTCATTCTTCATACTATCCTTCATATGTTTTCATCCCATTTTTCCATTAGATTCTAAAGTAGTGTTGTTCTACCTGCCAAATAATCGTGACAATCTAACGTGAAATGTGCCAGGGTTTCTGTTACTTCAAAGTTACACATCTGGCATGCTCTTCTCTCCCTATTCCCAATTCTCCCCTCAACCCTAGTGACTTGTATCTAACTTCCAAATGACCCATCTATGGTATTCCTCAAAAGCTGGCACAATTTTTTTATATAACCCATCTAAAGAGCTCTTGGTGCTAATTCCAGCTCGCCAGTTTCTATTGCAGTCCTCGAGCACCCTTCCTAGGATAAAGCTACTCCCCTGCTTCAGTACCCTGTCTAGACCGTCAGTCTCTGTAGAGTAATTCTCCACTAGCTCTCCAACCTGCCTTAGCCATCCTGTCTGTATGTTAGAATTCCATACATGGTTAATCATCATTTGACACCATGTGCTGTTTTGGAGGTTTACGGGTAATTCAAATGACATAATTTTCCCATACCTATTCTGTCTTTAACCCTTTACCCAATGAATCGCCTGCATCCACCCGCATAATATGCAAATTCAGCAGCTGAAAAAATATTATTTTTCGAAAAATTTCAACAAAACCATATCATGTGACCCCTCTTTGGAACAAGCTCGTGGAGCTCATTCCAAAGAGGGGTCACATGATATGGTTTTGTTGAAATTTTTTGAAAAAATTTAAAAAATGGTATTTAAAATAATAAATTTTGAAATCGTCTGCATTGGGTAAAGGGTTAACAGACATCCACTGGAGTTTCCCTCTGACCAATTCCAGTGCGGCTGCATTACTTGATCCAGTTATCCACCAACCTGCATCATTTTGTAAAATCTCCAATTTCCTTATTACCGTATGGTTTAGACATATCACTTCAGTTCCATAGTTTATACTTGTTAATTCCACCCTCTCCCAAATAGTTTTTCTAACAAACACCTTGTTAAAGCTATTTCTCCCCAAAAGTTTTTTAACTGATCGAGTATTCTTTTACCCTTTGTCTTGAGTTTATTTGTGTGGTTTCTGTGTATGCCTCAACCTCTAACACATAAATTCACCCCAAGTATTCATATCCTCCCATTTTCCCCCGCTGTTGCACCATTGCTTTCCTCTTCACCAATAGAGAATTTACACAACCTCCACCTTCATGACTCATCTACCCTATGGTCCACAGGTATTACCTTGGTTTTGCTTTCGTTCAGTTCAAGTTGCCATTTATCCCACACTTTCCCTCTTCAATATATCAGTTAATGAAACCATGTCATCGCCAAAGAATAGAATTGGGATTTTTGTCTCTCCTACTTTGACCTGACCCCCTCCTCTGCACTTGCAATCATCTTCTCTCCAAAATTTTTTATGTACAATGTAAGTAGAATCGGAAATAAGATGCACACCTACTTTAGGTCTGTCTCCATTGGTACTCTTTTTACTGTGATGTTTCCCAGGTTGATTACACTGCACATCTTTGTACAGAGCTTTCATGATTCTGACATAACTTACTCCAAATCCAACGTAATAGGGTGAAAAATGAATATGCTTACTTGATATGCCAAGTATTAATCCTTTGAACATGTAAGACCGATTTTTCAGTCCAAGGCATAATTTCGTCCCATTTTGTCTTATTATAAGAGGTCTACAGTTAAAACTAGAAGTGCTGTCATGAAATGCGCACAAATAGCATGTTGATATGCGCGTTAATGTACGCGTTATGGCCCAAGTAAAGCTATCACATCCTGTACATATGGCCTGTGCACAAGCAATGTTTCAGCCAATGGACCTCCGGGTAACCCGTAGGTCCATTGGCAGAAACATTGCATGTGTTTGCTATGAGTAACCAGGAGAACCTGCCGTGCTTTGCAATTGGATGCCATTCGATGTGGCAATTGTGCGCAATTCCAACGCGCAATTAAGCCTAGATAAGCACACTATTCGTGACAGGACTTCTAGTTTTAACTGTATACACAGGGCACTGATGATAAAATAATAACTGCAGTCTGCAGCCATTTTATCCTCCCTGCATATTGATATTGAACTGACCCATCTCACTGTAAGTGCACACAAAGGTGATACCATTCCAGGTAACGAGGATTCAAAGGGTTAATTTGTTAACAATCTCAAACCAGTATCTACAGTACTTTATAACAGCAATGAGAGTGGAAGGTATCTCAATTAGTTGAAACTCTCATTATTTAACTTGAAAATGAAGTTTCTTTATAAAATAAGAGAGGACATATAGTGTTAAGGTATAATTTTTATTTTTATAAACCTACAGGAACATGTGATGTAGTACTTGGCCACCCAATGCGAAGGAATGTATTGGCTTTCCCTTTTGTATCCTCATTTTTTAAAAGACCCGATAGTGGATTCTAGCACTCAACCAGTTAAGAAGTCTTGACAGCAGGATTATATTAGTATTTTCAGGGACTGATCAGGACTATTTAAAACACGCTCTAGCCTCGGAGCCTATTTTTTAAATTCATGCGCCAGATTTCAATTTACGGAGTCACACTGCTGCTTGTAACACACACTGCAAGTATGTAATAGCTCTCATCATTTTCATTTAGTACACTATAGCAAACATTAATCTTCACTGTGGTTTCTGATCAAGTCTTGGCTGCCTATTTAGGCAGCCAAGACTTGATCAGAAACCACAGTGAAGATTAATGCTTGGTAATTAAGACTTGAAGTATTAACTTAAGCACTCTACAACAATGATAAATGATAATCATATAAAAAATACATGTAAGAGTGTCTCTCTCGATTATCCATCGAAAGAATATCAAAATATGATCTGAGAAGTTTCGCACCAACTGAGAAGCCTATTTCTGAGATTTAAGAGCCAGGTCCTGATGTTTCAGAACCAAATACGCACTGGCTCATGCCCAGGTCGGTCCCTGATTTTAAGCTGCGGTAAGCTGCGGTTTAGACAGTAAACTCAAGGATCCCAAAAGCAAGCATACTCAGATAATAGAATTACAATGTTAATTTTCATTACACATTTCAAAGTTTGACAGTGTTAATTATAATAACTAAACAGTAGAAATATCTTTTTTTATTGACAGTCAAATCAAATCATGCATTTAAAGTTATTCTCCGCTTTACCTAAATATTATCTGATGTAGCACCAGTAACATATTCAAAACACCTTTGGAATGCAGAAAACATTCTGTATGACACTGAAGCCATCAGCTGTGGACGGTATTCTCTTAAAGTAATCAAAGTCCTGTTTGCAGTTCCTGATGAAAACAAATCCCTGGGAGAAAGTAAAACTAATGACATAATGATAGTTGGATTCCCATGGGAACCACAGGAAGTGAAGCAGAGCTTGTCTCAAGTCAGTCCATATCATCCCAACTTACCACACATGAACTACGTATTCACAAGTACTACTATTGATTTCTGTAATGAAAGTTTTGCTTTTGTTATTGGAAAACTTCTACCCTGAAACTGTGGGAAATGGAAAATCGGAACCATCAATTTAGCCTCATGGTAATGACATGGAAACGTGCCAATCATTACCATAAAAAATTGAAGCTTGGAACTCTAACAAAAATTCTAAATTTCCAAAGCTTTCTAGATCCCATTAACTGTCTCAAATCTGGAAGACCATATTTGACCTCTGACAGGAGGTGATAGTTGCAATTAATAAGTTTTCCTATTTTCAGCATATGCTCCACATTCAGGTAGAAGCCAAAGCAGTTTTGGTAATAAGGATTAATATGCTTTGCTATAATTTATTGGAGAGTGTCAATCGGCACTCTCCAATAAATTATAACAAAGCAAATATCAATGAATAAATTAATACTACCAAAAATAATCAAGCACTCTACAACATAAAACACTCCAAGTTTTTCTAGCTAATGAAACTGTAGTATTCCATAACTTTCCATAAGTTTCTATTGCTCTTATAATTAAATTAACAAAACTATCTTAGTCATTACCTTCAATGGTGTCAGTCTACATTCTAAATCAATTGCATTAGCTGATGTAATGGTGAATTCTATTGTCTCACACTTTTGTGTTTGTCTATCACATGGCTTTGGTTCAGATTTCAGTGATGCTGATGGAATAAGAACTGGATTTTTCTGTTTGGGACGATGACGTTCAGCTTCTTTTTTGTAGTCTTTCTTACAAAAATGAAAAAGTCTGTAGTTAGAATTTGTACATTCAATAAAATAATAATTTTAATTATGCACTGTGATTATTATTAGCGTCTAGAAGGCTAAATACTATTTTTTAGGATTAGAACCATCTTTATGCCAAAAACCTTCATGGTCTATAGAAACTTCTTATTTAGAGCTGGGAAGTTTGGACTTTTCAGATTCGGTTTTGGTTCGGTTTCAGGAAAAAACATGGGTTTGGTTCAGTTTTTTCTATGTTTTAAGAACATATAATAAATAACTCTTCAGGCTCCTTTACATGGAAAAACTCTGCAATAATTTATACAACTCTGCTCACCACAGAAAAGCCCTCTATGTAAGTATCACCATTGCGATTAACATAACTTCTCATTGATCACTCTTATGGGTTCTAGTGGATCAGTTACTAAGCCTATTCAGTCAGAAAAAAACATAAATTGGGGTAACAAATGAATAAACTTCAACTAATCTTTGTCGTGTTCTCACTGCTACATTTTATCCCTTACTGACTCATCCCTGTCGATTTGAGATGAATGGCCGTTTGGGTCGTGCAGAGGTTACCTAAAATGCAAAACACCCAAACGAAAAATGGGTTGCGCGAAATTGTTACCGGGTCACGCAAAATTTTTGCCAAGCTGAATGATCTAGTACGAATGAATGGTGGAATGATGTTGATCATCAACCAATCATCAGCTGCACAGGTGTTTGTATCTGCCTGAAGTATAGCTGCTCTGTTGGCCAATTATTATTGGCCAGATATACTTCAGACAGATGCAAACACCTATGCTGGTGATTGGTTGACGCTCAACATCATTGCAAATTGTTGATCATCTTAAGATGTAGCATAGGTACAAAATCAGGAAATGGCAATAATTTGATGTCTCTGCCACAAATAGTTGTTAAGGATGCCATACTCTTCTGCAGTATACTAGCCCATGCCAAGATTAGGCTATAATTGCAACTAATTTGTATCTGAATTCCTGCAACACAGCATCATTGTTGTTCCTAAGGGCTCATCTCTATTCATCAGGATATTGCCCATAGCAGCAAGGACTTGGCTTTGAGACATCAGTTCACGTATCAACATAGCTGCGATTCATATATATTTAGGTTACCTAATGGGTTACCTGAATCGAGTACAGAGGAACGAATGATAAAGTTACCAAACCTCAGACCAGGTGAATGACAAATGGGTTAAACACAATTCTGAAAATAGCAGGCCTGTGACTCATCCTCAGGATGAGTCAGTAAAGGAGAAAATGTGACAAATAAGAATGTGACAAATTTGCTCCTTTGCCAGAGGGACAAAGTGACAAGAGTGCATAGGGCTATGAGTCCAGCTCCCTCCCAGTAAGAGAGTGTGATCAATTTTATGCACTAACACAGGAAAACTGTTTGGCTGGATTTTGGGGTATTGTGGTTCAGTTTTCTGGTTTGCTGCCAAAAAACACAAATGATAAAAAAAGAAAAAAATAAATAAACAAATTAAAGACTATTATTAACGTTTATAAAATAATTTCAGGGTGTGGATATGATTGTGACCCTGGTAAAATTCTCTGCCCACTTTTGTAATCAAAGTACTAAATTTTTCATATATAACCTCATATAGATCGCATCATGGCACAAGTATTACACTGTGTAATGTCCCGATACCAACCGCAATACCTTGCAGTGATTGGTCAATGCCTCGTTGATTTTATTTTATGTCGCCGGGCACGTGCATATATCTACTGTCAGCAATTCTTATGTCCACTGTCAAGGAAAGCGTCCCGTTGCCATGAGCAACGGTTCATCGTAATGTCTTTTTTCACTTGAAATCAACTGAGACAAATACATTTAACTGAAGTAAAATACACACAAAAGTACCGTTATTACGTACAAAAAGATTAGTTATGTAAACATGGGTAATTATTTATGAAACCGATTAGATTATAAGGTTTCTTTTCATTAATTTACTGCAACATAAACTGAAACGAATCGAGAGCATATCACCCCGTTGATTGCGTACGTAAACATTGAATAAAGGGAAATCACTGCAGTGTATTATGATAAAAGTTAACACTTTACCGAATCTACGTCTGCTTTCTAATATTCGCCGTAGGCCTACAACAATTCAATTTTATTTGTGTAAGAACGGGACATATATGTTATTATGTTTGTTGACAGGGGACATGGTCTCACATTCCCTGCATGAAACATATATTCAACCTCGGCTGACGCCTCGGTGGAATATAAATTTCATGCAGGGAACGTGAGACCATGTCCCCTGTCAACAAACAGAATAACTTATATTATAAGGGTATAAATGCAACATTACACTCCTAGATCCCTGAGCATGCATGATATAGTAAATGATTTTGCTAAATTTTTTATCACAATATAAATGATTTACATAGTTATTGATACCGAGTACAGTGGAACCCACCCATTTGATTGGATATCTCTTAATTGAATATCCCTGTTAATTGAATACAACTTCCAAGCACAAAACCATTTTTCATGCCTTCAGTACAAATTTGGCCTGTTGATTGCATATAGATTATAGAGCAAACTTCAGTTAATTGAATAAAAATTATTGTAATTTGTTGAGAAATTACCCTGACAATCACCAGTTTCCCCCTGTTTGTAGACCTATTTGGCCTCAGTACATCTAATGCAGGCATTTAATCTATTGTATCTTGCTTGACAGAGCTCTATGAGCTCTGTCAAACAAGATATAATAGAATAAAGTCTCAGTTTATTTCTAGAATACAGGAAAATGACTTAACCCTTGTATATAAATTCTATATAAAACAGGGTGTCAATGGAGATACAGTGGAACCATGTTAATTGAAAAGCCACTTTGTCAGAGAAAAACATTCAGTTAACAGCTTTCAATTAACATGGTTCCACTGTTTTATATAGAATTTATATACAAGTTCCCTAAATTTGTTTAAAATGTAGGTTTCCCAAAACACAAATTGAGTTTAGGCCCCACAAAGTAGATCTTCTGTTTCTCGGGCCATTTTTGTAAAATTGCATGTGGGCGGGTGTTTTTTTATTTTATTTATTATTTTTGTAATTATTTCTTTGGCATCAAAAGTTCATGTTCTTGGTTTGTTTCAGGTCTCATAATGTACAGAATAGCATGGGTGGTGGTGTATCTCGTCCCTTGAGTAAAAGAAGGCTTTGCAATGTTAAAACATTGCAAAGCCTTGTTGCACTCAAGGGATAAATTTATCAGTTGTGTGAACTTGGGTAAAATATCAGACAAAACCCATTTAATTTTTATTTTTTAAGTTTGCATTGGTTATAAAAAGAGAGCATGTGGCAGCCAAAATGACCATGCAGGAGGGTCTGAGAAACAGATTTTTAACTTTTTAGTCCTTAGAGGACAGAGTTTATAAATTTCATATAAAGTTGGTTGAATTTGAGATTTGTTTTATCACATGATATATGAACAAAGCATACAGATCAGATTGCAGTCAAAGAAATGATCTCTAAGTATATTCATGGATCATACCAAAAAACAACCTAAAATCATGGCATACAATGATATTACAGACCTTCTATTCAAAAAATCTGTATTTAAATAATTTATCTCACATATTCATCAGTCAGTTCACAAAAGAACATCTATACGAACCTATTTTTTCTTCACAACCCTTTCCTCTGTATCCTTTCTCACACAAACAGCCAGTTTTTGTACACAGACCTTTCCTGTGGCAATCATCAGGACACCGAATCTTCATACGAATTTCATCAAATATTACTGCCTGCAAATCCCTGGTATCTATAGAACTAATTGAATGTGATCTATTTTGTAATATCTCATCTTCGCACAGAATTTTTACAACTGCATAAAATGTCTCAAATGATATGCGATCTCCTTTATTTGAGCATTCTACCGCACATGTTTCTACAAGAAATGCATGTCTTTGATTGAGGTAGTTTTTACAGGCCTTCATAACAACATGATTGTTAATGGTATCAGAACAAAGTTTTCTGTTTATTGCTTTCTTTTTTGGGTCCATCTCTTCACTTGATAGTGCAGAAGTACCATTGTCAGGATTTTCTGAGAATGGATCTTTTTCCACTCTTCCTGTTTGGAGTGGTTCAAAATTGTCATATAAGTGTGTGTGTTGTTTTGTCGTATCAGATAAATCTGATATGAAAAGTTCATTAGAATATTCTATGCTACCACACTCGACTTTACTAGTATTACTTGTACAGCTGCAAAGAAAATTATCTCTAGGTTCATGGTATTCATCCAGAAACACACTGCTTTGCTCTTGTATTCTGAAAAAAAGAGAACAATATTCAATTTGAAAATAAATATTCAAGAATGTTGAAAAATTTATAGTAATTTATATATTTTTTATACTTACCAATGACCCAGACTTAGCTGGTGCTAACTCCAACAAAACCAGGGCCAAACACAAATTTTGCCCCCCAATCCCCAAAATTTGCATCCAAAACAAAAAGAAATCATGTCCTAAAGGACCTCCATAGTACGCCTCTACTGCGCATGCGCAGTGACGCAGTCGTCCCGAAATTGGCGCCAATTATCATTCTTACTGGCAGTGCCTGGTCAGCGCTATGTACTCAGCGGGGAGGCAAGAGTTCCCAACTCCAGGGAGGGCCATCCCCGTCTGGGTCATTGGTAAGTATAAAAAATATATAAATTACTATAAATTTTTTAACATTTTTATACTGTACCAATGACCCAGACTTAGCTGAATAGTAAACAGGCTGGAGGGCCTAGGACATAGAGGAAAATCCAATAAGCTCAACTATATAGTAAAGAGGTAACCCCTTAAGGAGAAAAGGAGTATTAGGCTTTACATGTATCTTTCTTATTTAATATTAAATTAGAAAGATACACTACCCTTAATAATTGAGCACAATAACATTCATGTTCTCTATTAACATCCAGTATAACCCTTATACTAATTATTTTTAAAGCAAGCCAATAAATAAAGTAGTCCAGAGAATTGAGACTCTTTATAATCATTTAAAAGTGTCCGAGTATTGTATATTAAAGCCCGTTTGACACTTGACATATACAAATGCTTCACACCGAGCTACACTTTAAAAATAAGACATGAATGAAATTAAACATTAATATTACACTTTAAAACCATCCCGGAAGCGACTCAGAAATACTGACTTGGAGGAGGCATTCCCTTGCTTTTCACTATAAAGCAGGTGACCTAAGGGAACACCCGCCCCCCCCTTCCCCTTGCCCTGGGTCAAATAGCCCAGAGCGAAGAGGGCAGCCGGACGGAGTCACTGCCGGAACAGAAAGCCTGCATAACTATAGTTGCAACTGTTTAGTGGACGACATTCTGAGCAACAGATAACGGACCTAAACAATGCAGGTCTCCAGAAATGGACTCAATATTTCTGAGATAAAAATTCGTAAATGTGGATGGCTGAGACCAATAAGCAGCCTTCATTAAATCTGTAATAGCAACACTATTAGCATAAGCCCAGGAAGTAGAAAGAGCTCTTACTTCATGAGCAGAAATCTTAAGCACAGACTGCTGAGAAGAAGATAAATCTTCATAAGCAGTACGGATAGTTAACTGAATCCATCTAGCAATAGAATGGACTGAAATGTCCTTTCTATTAGGCATCAAAGACAGAAAGAAACGTTTCCGTCCCTTTCTGATAAACTGAGATCTCTGTTTATAGATACGTAGTGCTCTAACAGGACAGAGTAAAGGCCTACGCCCGTCTGAAGACGGAAGAGCCTTAATAACAATAGGTTCCGGATATTTATTAGGAGCCTGATTCTTAGCTAAAAAACCCACATTAGTAGTGAAGGTGATAGTGTTCCCAACACTACGATAATGAGAATCATCCACCGATAGTGCATGAAGCTCACTGACTCTTCTGGCAGAAGAGAAAGCTAAGAGAAAAGCTGTCTTATAAGATAAGAATTTGAAATCTACTGTCCCAAGAGGTTCAAATGGCTTTTCCTTCAATTTAAGGAGAACCCAAGCTAAATTCCACTTAGGAATTAATCTAAGAGTTCTGGGTCTATTTATCGAAAAGTTTCTAACCAACTTCGATAAAGAGACATTAGATCCAATTTGTAAACTATCATGATGTGCATAGGTATCAGATAACATAGATCTATAACCCTTTATAGTAACAGGCTGCAGTTTGATTTCGTCAAACAAGTATACTAGAAAGTTTGCAATGTCTGGTATAGAGGGATCAAATATATCTACAGAATGATCCCTACACCAACGACGAAAAACCTTCCACTTAGCCGCATAGTTTAGCGAAGAGGAGGTCCTCCTACAGTTAGAAATCGCGTCCACTGCTCGTCCTGTAAAGTGCTTGCCATGCAAGAAGGACCGCACAACGGAAAAACGTGAAGGTTGAGACCTTGCGGGTTGTGATGGAGTTGGCGCGATTTCCCCTGCGAAAGAAGATCCTCTCGTGGAGGAAGCTTCCGCGGTAGGTCCCACAACAGACACCTGAGTAGATTTATCCACGGTCTCTGTGGCGACAGAGATGCTACCAACAGAATCTTGCATTGAGATTGTTTTATCTTTAGCAATACTTGTTGAATTAACGGCGCTGGAGGATACGCATATCCTATCATTCCGTCCCAAGGGATCGACAGAGCGTCTACTGCAAATGCCCTTGGATCCGGACACGGAGACACATACGTCTGCAACTGATTGTTGAGATGTGTCGCAAATAAGTCTATCATTGGCCGTTCCCATTGGTAGCAAATCTGATTGAATACTTGTTTGCTGAGAGTCCACTCCGACGGCAACAAGCGACCCTTTCGTGAAAGGGAGTCTGCTAGCACATTCAGACGACCCGGTATGTGACGGACCGAAAGAAGAACGTGATGTTCTAACGCAAACAGAAGGATTCTTTCCGTTAGATTGAACAACGGAACTGAATGAGTGCCTCCCTGATTCCGTATATACGCCAATACTGTCGTATTGTCAGATAGGATTTGGACATGAGCATCGTGAATAATGTCCATCCAGTGACGTAACGCAAGCCAAATTGACATCATTTTCTTGATGTTTATGTGCTTGCACAGCAATTGCGGATCCCAAAGACCCTGGCATCTCGAATCCGTTGGGATTAATGATGCACCCCAACCTGTTTGACTGGCATCCGTCATAACGGTAAAACTCGGATCCGGCAACTGCAGCGGAACTCCTTGAGTTAACCACTGAATGTTTGCCCAAGTCTGAATCTCTTGTTTCACTTGATCTGACAAGAGAACGTCTACATCGAGCGAATGAATTTTCACACTCCAATTCTGAGTCAGGAAAATTTGAAGAGGACGTGTGCGTAGCCGCCCCATCGGAATGAGATCCGCGGCGGCTCCGCACAGACCTATCAGTCTCATAAATTCTCTCGCCGTGACTTTGTCTGCGTGCAGACAATAGCGAGCGTAACAACTGACTAATTTCGCTCTGGTTAACGGCAGACGAACGAGATTGTTGTGCGTCTCGAAGCTCATTCCCAGATGAGTGAATGACTTGGACGGCACCAGATCCGACTTCTCCTCGTTTATTATAAAACCGAGACGTCGGAGCAATAGAAGAAGATTCTGAACATCGTTCTGAAGTGTTAACTCGTTGCCGTACCTCTGAAGAATGTCGTCCAGGTAGGCCGACGTTACCGCAGACGAATGAGCTCGGAAGTAGATCATTACCGAGTTCATTACCCGAGTGAAAGCCCAGGGTGCTAGATTCAATCCGAAGCACATGGCCCGGAACTGATACACCACTCCTAGGACTGCGAAGCGTAGATACTTTCGGAATGTCGGATGTACCATGACGTGAAAGTACGCATCTTTGAGATCTATGCTCGTTGCATAATCGTTCACCCGAATACTCGCTCTGACCGATCGAATCGTCTCCATATAAAACTTCGGAGCGACGATCAGCTTGTTTATCCAGCTCAAATCTATGACTGGACGGAACGAGCCGTCTGGTTTCGGAACCAGAAACAGATGGCTGTAGAATCCCAGAGATTCCTGGTTTTCTACGACCTCTACCGCGTTCTTCATTAAAAGAGACTGCACCTCTGATAACAGAGCGTCTCTTTTCTGTGGATTTGACGGAAGATGAGTCCACTTTGGACTTCGAGTTAATGGAGGCTTTCGTTTGAAGGATATCTTTAGACCTTCCGAAGTCACTCCTCTCACCCAAGGGTCGTCCGTAATCGACGCCCACTCTTGTGAAAAACTCGACAACCTTCCGCCAACCGGAACGCGATAGAGGTTTAAGCCATCACCTCCTGGACCTGCGAGGCCTGCGGTAGGAGAAACCACGTCTTCCACGACCCGCACCTCGCCTCGTCGACCTCGGGGCGTCCGACCGATTGTCCCGGCCTGAAGGACGTCCCGAACGAGAGTCGCTATCCTGACGGTCTCTCGAATAAGACCAAGAGGACGCACCGGAACCTCTATAGGAACCTCTCTTGGGCGCATTAGACCCAGAAGTGCCTGTCTTATTCGTGTCTGCTGTATCCGACTTTTTAGGAGCCGATCTGAACAACAGAGAATCATTAGCTTTCTTTTTAATTTTATCATAAATAGCGGAAAGCTTGCCGTCAAAGAGAAGTTCTCCTGAGACCGAAGCGACTCTAAGAGAGTTCTTCACCTTAGAATCCACTAGTGTGGATGTAGCTAGGGCTGCGTCACGTCTAACCAACTCCAGATTTGCCACTGAAAGGGCAGAGTTACACGTGGAATAAGCTACTGCCCTTGAAAGAAGTCTTAAAGAGGATTGTATATCCTGAAACTCTTCCCCTTGAAGGCGCAGTGATAACGCCTTAGTAAGGTGATCTGCGTAAGATAAGGCATCTAAATTGGCTCTGTTAGACGCAATAGCAGTTTCCAACACCGCGGTTGGAATAGAAGCTGACGACGGTAATGATAGCTCTAAGTCTTCCGCCTCGTCGTCCATACGCAGAGGAACTCTCGGTATACCCTGTCCTGCCGTATCGAATTTATTCCTTGCATTAATGAAAGGCAGGTTAAGAGTATTAGCGGACAAGAAACCTGCTTTCCCCGTCCTGGAAGCAAGTTTAAATATAGCGTCGTTCAATAATTCAAATGTCCTTGCAACATTATTGGACTGCGACGGAAACTCGGGAGCGATGTCCCTGAACCGCTCAAAAAATTCAGAGTCCAATGACGCTATAATTCTCTTGTCCGGAAGCGCAGCAGTCTGGCCCGACGGAACAACTTGAGGGAGAAAGTGCCGGATGAAGTCCACGGCAGCTTTATGTTGTTCCGAAAGGGATAGCTCCAATTCATCCGTATCCCTTTCACCATCCGGTCGGACCTCCCGATGTTCCCGGTCGTCCGCCCCCGATGCTTCGGCGGAGCGTACCGACCCAGTGCCGTCGGATAATTCTCGATCCGACACCGCTTCTGTCGGCTGCTGGGATGCTGCGATAAGCTGTGCTATCTGCACAAGAATGTCCGACGTCGAGACCTGCGGAGGCGCAGTCATTCGCTGCTTCGCCAAGGGCAGCTCCGCATCAGATGGCTCCCGCATACTTTTCCTATGCGAACGTCCGGAGTCCATCGGTCTCGAATCCCTGGCTGCCGGATGGTGTGACCTGGTCGCCGAAGAATCCTTCATCGGCGAAGCTGGTAAAATATCGGAGGTCACGCAGCCAAGGTGCGGTCGTGTGCGCTGACGAGAAGAGGAAGCCTTAACAGTCTCTGCGGACTGCTTATACAACGGAGCGTCCCGAGCGACGGACGTATGCTCCGCTAAAGACACATTTTGTACCACAACATCTGGTCCCAGATGTTGTTGTACGAGAGAGGGACCTCTCTCGCTCGCGGCCCGGCTGGACCTGGACGAGCTAGGAACCGGACTAAAAGGCTTCCTCCATTCTCGTTTACTATCCGCCGTCACTGGGTGTGCATCTATTATGTTTATAGTGCTCGCATCACCCAAAATTTCCTCTTGGACCGCATCGGACGAACCCGGCTGCCGAACCATTCGGTGAATGGACGCTACACCGGGCGAGCTAGCGGACGACATTTGTCTAATCTCCATGAGCACTTTTGCCGCTAGCTCTGAATTCATTTGTGACGACGGACGCACACTTGAAGAAGATAACATGGAAACATCACCCTGTTCTGGTTCCTCTGAAATAGAAACTGAGAGAGTAGAGTGACCTTGTGGAGAAAAAGCCGGCATCGCACTTTCACCAGAAACAACATATCGTGACACACGTTTCCAATGTTTCTCATCCCAATGTTCACATATAGGACAGGGATTAATGCGAGAACACTGACTACAATTAATACAATGACCATGAAAGTCAGAGGAAGATTTCTTCCTATTACAATTTGAACAATGTCCCTTCATTGTGAAAGAACAACAATAAGTCCTAGTTACTCGCAAAAACCCCTGACACAAAGATACATAATAACATGATCCATTAATAAATGAAAAAACAATTGCAAAACAAAATAATTTTGAAAAAATATTTTTTCAGAGAAGCCCAAGTTGCTGAAAAGTAACGTTGAGCCCCGATGGATCCGATGGCAAAGTGAGGTCAAAAATTTTAAATTTATATAAAATAATTAATGAGACACTTTCGGATAATATAAATGTATCTTATAATGAGATAAACTACCACAAAGGCAAACAGCCCCCCTCAAAAAAGGCTGTTGCCAATGAAAACAAACAGTGTAAACACACTAGAAAACATGACTCCAGGCACTGAAAAAACTGGCCCGGAATCAGTCATCAATTACACTCTATCTGATGCAAAACAGAGACTCCCAGGGGAGAATCTGTAGAACATCAGATGGAAGATGCAGAACACAAACGTTATACACCCATGGGTGAAAACGTAACTATGGGGAAAATAACAGAAAACATTCTGTAACCAAGCAACTCTCCCAGGAAATTTTAGAAATGAAACTTCTCAAAAATATGCCAAAAGCATGGGAGAATTGCCAGGGGGGACTTTAGAAGGCTAGGGGAGAGGAAACACTGAATAAGCAGTGCAACAATTAGCAAGAATGACAACAAGAGGCCCATGCCTCGAAAATAGGCAACTTAACATAATTTCATCAAAAAATTTTAAGTACAGCCCTGATTATTTTTTGCCACTTCTTTTTCCTCTCCTCCTTCTATCCTCCTTAGAATCACATTTTCTCCAAAAATTACGTGTCTGGCATCCTTTAAACTGAGATTTACAAGCACAAAGATCAGTGAGATGTTGACTGATGAAGGGCCAAACAGAGAATGATAATTGGCGCCAATTTCGGGACGACTGCGTCACTGCGCATGCGCAGTAGAGGCGTACTATGGAGGTCCTTTAGGACATGATTTCTTTTTGTTTTGGATGCAAATTTTGGGGATTGGGGGGCAAAATTTGTGTTTGGCCCTGGTTTTGTTGGAGTTAGCACCAGCTAAGTCTGGGTCATTGGTACAGTATAAAAATATTAAAAATATAGAGGATATCTACGCTGTTTTAGTGAATATTGGGAATTATCTCAGGAGTGTGGACCTGAACATTTTAAATAATATGTTCAGGTTCACACGAATGAGATAATTCATTAAAATAGCATAGATTTCCTTTTTATTATATGGCCGCATGACATTTTACTGCATAATATTCAGCCCAGTACGACTTCCAATAGTTTCAAGACGATAGCAAAAAGCTGCTGATTGTTCCTTCAAGGTTACATTCAAGACCAAGTCATGCGCTGAAAATTAACATCATTTAGGAAGCTAACCTACTGAAAAAATTCAATGTGTGGACCTGAAAGTTTTATTTTTCACGACCAAGCGCTCGTAAAAAATAAAACTTTCATGTCCACATTCATGGGATAATTCCGGATATTAACTAAAATACTAGAGCTGTAGGTTTTTAAATTTCTTGTTCGATTTCGGTTTTGGTTTTTCAGGTGGAGTAAAACCTCGGCTCGGTTCGGTTTTCGGTTTGTTCATGAGGCCAAGTAAAATTCAATAAAACTCATTCTTATGTCCGGAGTCATAACTGAATGGTAGTGAAATTGAATGAAACTCAAGGAATGCCCGAAATAAGCAAAAATACATGTACATGAAGAATCAGGAAGGCCAATATAATAATTATCTAAATATACAGAACTTTTATTGTGCTTGGCCATTTTCCGAGGTCTGACACCTACACGCAACTTGAGGAAAGCTGCAAACACAACTAAGCTGAAATGTCGGAAATCCACAGAATGTAGCCTTCCCAGAGTAGTGAGAGTACCCAGACACTGCCATTGGCAGTGGCTGGGTACTCCCACTACTCTGGAATGGCTACACTCTGTGAATTTCTGCAGCAAGAGAGTATTTAATAAAAAACAAAAAAACCTTAGATTACGGGATGTCGACGGTTTCGGTTTCGTTTTTTTTTTAAAACTAAAAACCTGGGTTCAGTTTCGGTTAACCTACAGCTCTATAAAATACAGTAGATTTTCTATTTTATTATATGCTACGAGTCATTTTTTTATTGCACAATATTCAGCCCAATTCGACACCAAATGCATACCTTTCAAAACAGTAACAAAGATCAGCTGATCATTCCTTCAAGCTGACGTGATGCGGCGTAGTGTGACGTCATTCAGGAAGCTACTGAGGGATATTTCTCTATATCCATCGAGTTGATAAATATCGAGAAATATCTTTTACATAATTTGCAATAATTCACAGGCTAGCATATAATAAAATACATGTATCACAATTAGTGGTCAGTAGCAAGACTGGAAACAAGCAGACTGTCATCTGCAGAATCAGGTTCCCAGAGGTTAAACTTAGTGATTTTACCTTGCACTGCAGGAGGTAGCATTACCAAATTTACCACCTGTGAACCTCAATCTGAATCAAGGTTTCAAGCCTAAACAGAAAGAGGTACCTAGGGGATAAATTTGGGGAGTCTAGCCCACTGTAGTATGGGGATAGCATCAGCAAATTCACCCTCTGGGGACCTCATATTGCAAATGGCAAATTGCTTATTTCCAGGTTTGGTCAGTAGTAAGATTTTATATCACTTTTATGGCATTATGTATCGCATAATGTGATGTGATACTGGTTGAAATATTTGCTGCATTGAAATAAGCTCAGATGCTATTATTATTTGTTTTTCTTGATTTTGTCTTGAATTTGTCATATTTCATTTATGAATTCTTGACCTACTGGTGTAAGTGTGTTGTGACTAAATCACGATCTGCTTGAGAAAGAGGCTGCATGGTCCTTTTGGTTGCTGTATTCTCTCTTTTTATAATCAATGCAAACTTAAAAAAATAAAAATTAAATGGTTTATGTCTGAATAAAATTGATAAATTTGTCCCTTGAGTGCAACAAGGATTTGCAATGCTTTAGCATTGCAAAACCTTCTTGCACGCAAGGGATGAAATACACCACCACCCATGCTATTCTGTAGATTATGAACCCTAAAACATACAACAAACCAAGAACATGAACTTTTGATGGCAAAGAAATAATTACAAAAAAAGATAGAGGTACTGTGAGCAAGCTCACAAAGTGATACACCCCACGCCTGTCAGAATGAAATTATATTGCTTCATGCACATCTTCATATGGAGTTCTTCCCTTGTGTAAAGTTTCATGAAAATTCTTCAAACAGTTTAGGAGGAGTTGCGCTTATAAGGATGGGCAGACGGACAGATGGACAGATGGATGGATGGGCAGGGTGATTCCTATATACCCCCCCTCCCCCCAAACTTTGTTTGCGGGGGGTATAACAAAAAATAAAATGCCCGCCCACATGAGAAAGAGGAGATCTTCTTTGTGGGGCCCAAGTGTGAATTATTATTACCTGGGTATAAACTCCACATCACTGGTGTTTTATTATTAATCTACATGTATTTCCAAATGAGTTTTACTGGGCAATGGTAAAGTGAAAACATGAAGAGTGAAAAAACTCAGCAATATTGATTGGTGTGTTTGTGTACAGATGGTGGGAGTCTGGGAGAGGTGGAGGTGGTGGTTGTTGTATGATTTCTCTTATCATCAACTTAACATTATATATCAGAGTTAACTTTGAGTGCTAGAAGCCACTATCATGGCTCTATCGAAATGTGTCAAAAGCCACTTTAGTGGCTTTATGCTGTATTCATCATGGCTTGCTCGCTTCTCAGCAGAAGGAAAAATTCTTCAAATAAAATTGTTTTATTACAATTTATTGGACAGTGCCTTTTGGCACTTTCCAATAAATTATAACAAAACAATTATTTATGAACATTATCTTGCTTTACCATGGATCCCCTTTCTGAAAGCATGATGTCTTTTGAAAAAATACTATGTTACAAATCACCTTGAAAAAATAATTTAGCACTCTACCAGTTGAACTATTCAAACTACTTTATCATATAAAAAGCAGCCAATCCGTATTAACACCATGTATTCATAATTTAGGTTCAATAAGAATAAAAATTATCAAAAAGAGTTACATATGTTATACACATGTATACTTACCCTGATTCCATGCCTAAATCTTCTGACAAACAATTTCCTTGTGCCTTGTCAATGAAAGAGGTTGGAACCCATAATGAGACGGTCATTCCCCAGTCTTCTAAACTAGCATGGATTCGGAATGATGATGGAACAGAAACCTGTAAAATGAAAATTTCATTTTAGCATACATCATAGTTATATTCTAATTATCCATAGACCACATAGGATTTGCCTGTCACGCAAATTTTATTTTGTTTAAACAGTACTTTATTTGTACTCAGTGTTACAAGTTAGAGCTGAGAAGTTTTCTGGTTCAGTTCTAGTTTTAGTGGCAAACTGGAAAACCAATCTACAAAAACCAGCAGAATGGTTTTATTGTGTGTTGAAGACTATGGCCTCTAACACAATTTAAAGGTGCCAGAAATTTTAGAATATAGGGGCTGATAAATTAACATTGACATTTTCAAATGTTCTATCACATATTTTGGTAAGTGACCATGGGGTTTTCATGGGCATTACATGAGTGGTTTGTTCTGAAAACTGTCACATACAGTAAAGATCAATGCCGCCCACCATATGGTCACATACAGTAAAGACTAATGCCACACCATACTTCTTTGGTGTGTTGTCTCATTAACTTTTATGTGTGAATCGAACACTCTTAATTAAGCCTTGTTACCTCCACTAATAGTTTTCCTGTTGCCACTCAGACCCTAGTTTGGGAGTTTGGGAGAAGTAGTTACTCCTCCAGGAAACAAAATTGTAAACCCGGGCACTTTTTCGGTTCAGTTCCGTTTTTTTGCAGCAAACCAGAAAACTGAACTGCAAAACTTGCAGAATGATTTTACTGTGTTTCTGCATAAACTGAACAAACTATCTTACTGGGAGGGAACTGGTCTAGTGGCCTCCCATGGACTCTTGGCACTTAGTCTATTAGTCTATCTGATAAATATGCAAATGCATTGTGGAACATTTTCTCCCTTATTGACTCGTCCACTGGACGAGTCAATAAGGGAGAAAATGTGACAGTGAGAATACCACATAGATAAGACAGGCCTGGCATTCTGAAAAATGCAGGAGGGCAAAACATCACTCTCCTCAATCAGCTTAGGAGAGCAATTAGCTTTACACAGCATTTTAAGTATCCAGTTGAACGAACTCATTGAAACTGAAACCAACAGACTATTACATCAGTGATTTTATTAACTTTACTAAGGTAAAGCGAAATCTCTTAGACATCTAGATGTCTCACTCAACAACCGAACACACACTTGACAAGACATGTGTGTGTGCCCAAGTTGGGGGGTGGGGGGGGGGGGGTTGAAGGTGGTAGTGGTAGGCGTATGACTTTCTTGGACAACAGGTCTGCTTGAATCTGCAGTCACATCCTGGTGCACATGCTTCAAGTGACAGGATAGTAGCAATGGTAGTATATTATAGTGTCAATATTCCTTGAATAATTACCCTTCAAACTGTGATGTCAGTTGTTGAAACTGACAGAAAAAAAAATATTGCTGTGACCCATTTTGCTTCAAATGATTGCAACTGTGTTTGGGTATGTACAAAGTACATACCCAAACACAGTTGCAGTCATTACCTTTTACCACTAAACCACTTTCAAAATGAAATTACGTGATGTTATGTGACTTCGAAGTTAAATTACATTTTTGCTTTACAACAAAAATTTAATGTGAACATAATACATGTAATCTCAATCATCCCAGACCAAAATATTTAGGAGGGCAATTTTTCGCTCTCCTTAATTCTTTCAGGAGGGCAGTAAGGAGAGCTAAAAAATTGCTCTCCTGAAATTGCCAAGCCTGATAAGATGAACTTTATTCATTTGTTACCCTAATTTATGTTTTCTTCTGACTGAACAGGCTTAGTAACTAATCCCCTAGAACCCTTAAGGGTGATCCAAGGAAAGTTAGGTTGAACACAATGGAAATATTTACAGACAAGGCTTTCAGTTAAACAATATTTATTTGAAATTAAGTTATTTGTATACAGTACGCAACAGGTACAAAGA
Organism: Pictodentalium vernedei; assembly: GCA_031216915.1. Taxonomy (NCBI): domain Eukaryota; kingdom Metazoa; phylum Mollusca; class Scaphopoda; order Dentaliida; family Dentaliidae; genus Pictodentalium; species Pictodentalium vernedei. Next base: position 125,765,517 of record CM062294.1, on the reverse strand, counting down.
AGAACAAGCAACACAATGTACAACAGTACACAAAATAACAAAGATAAACGAAGATAGATCGCTGTATATGAGAGGGATTCGACCGAAAGCTATCAGCTTATGTAAGTCGTCTCCCTTTTGTGGTGAGCAGGGTTGTACAAACTATTGCAGATGTTTTCCAAATAAACAAGCCTGAAGAGTTATTATATGTTCTTAACACATAGAAAACCTGAACTGAAACCAAGATTTTTTCCTGAAACCAAACCTGAAACTGGAACCGAATCTGAACAAGAGGGATGTTACATCCCAATGCTCACCTACATTCGCGCTTGATAATGTCGTTCCAATGTAACATGCCTAATATTTAGTTAATATAAATCATTAACTAGGCATCAAATGATTAATGTGGTTTATGTGATGACTTTGGAAAGTCTATATTTCTGCATTTATTATATATCAATTCAACATAGAATCATTGGATATAAAAGCATTTTTTTTTTTAGAAATGTTTATGATTAAGAATATGAATCATGAGGCCAGATATTAAATCATAAATAAGAATTAGGAAAGCTTTCATAAATTTATTTTTTACAAAATAAAAATACATCAGATCAAAAAAAAATAAAATAGGAGGTGCAAAATGGCATTATGTAATGAAGAATCACTGAAATTGTAATTGAAGTACATTCATTGGTTAAAGAGGAGTTGCGGAAAAACATTTGTTCAAGAAAGTGACTATAAGTCCCAACAAAAATACATCATATCAACAACTAAAATAAGCCTTAATGTTACTAGTAACAAGTATGAGAAAGTATTAAATAAAAAAAAAAGTTGAAAAATTTTTTTTTTAAAGAAAGTGAATATAAGTCCCCAAAATCCCCCTCAAATTCCTCAAATATGCATGTAATGAGGGCGCAACATTACCGCAATGTAGTTCAGTAACCCATGTGTACAATATCAATTGCCTGGAAAGACACATAGAAACAGAACTCACTTTAACACAAACTTTTAGAACTTAAAATTGAGTAAGTCAGAGAAAAACGTGAGCATTGTGACTAAAAAAAAGAGAAGAAATCAGATAAATTTCTGCATACAGTAGGGTTAATACCTAAAGTAGTTATTGAAATGTGAAAATAAACAGTAATGAGAGGTGAAGGCACCACAATCTGCACAAAAGCTGACTTTAATGCAAATTCTTACAACACCTAAACGCTAATTCTTACAACAAGTTTTGGCAGAAAATCAGCCTCAAAGTCCTCAAATATGCATGTAATGAGGGTTAAATATTACTGCAATGGAGTTCAGTAACCTAAGTGTAGAATATTAATCGCCTGGAAAGACACATAGAAACACAACTCACCTAAACACAAAGTTTACAAAGTTTTACAACTTGAAATTTATTAAGTCCGAGAAAAACATGAAAATTTTGACTAAAAAAAAAAGAAAATTTCCATTAAATTTCTGCATGCAGTAGGGTTAATACCTACAGTTGTTATTGAAATATGAAAATCAACAGTAATGAGAAGTTAAAGCAGCACAATCTGCACAAAAGCTGACTTTAACGCAAATTCTTACAACACCTTAACGCAAATTCTTACAAGTTTTGGCAGAAAATTTTAGGTGAAATTTGGAAAAAAGTCATAGTATCAGGGTTAAATACTGTTCTGATAGTCCCCTACAACCTACATATGCAATATCAAAGGCCTGAGCCCACTGATCTTTGAGAAATTAACCTTAACATTAAATCTTACAATATTGGACCCGCCGACGCTGACGCCCGAGGTTATAACAATAGCTCACCACTTCAATAGAAGTAGGTGAGCTAAAAATCAAAACCTCCCAACTCTATTACAGTGGAAAAGTACAATTAATGTCAAAGAGAAGAAGAAAGACAGTATCCAACATCAAGCTTGTAAGCTTATGTTCCAATGAGACTATAATCCTCGCTCTCAGATTGGACAAGCTGTTATTTAACTTTTCAACACATTATCTCCCTCACTTCAAGACTGCCCAAATCGAACTTGAGGATATTGTCCATGCTATAGCATGCATATATTCCTTTTTGTTCAAAACTACTCTTTTTCCCATGGATCTAAGGAAAGTGTGCATATAACAAGCATAGATAAATGAAAAGGATGTTACATTCTGGAAAGGGTGCATGCAATGTGAGAAAGTACAAATTAACCATCCCTTTTGCCGGCACAGAATGATACTTCTAATTTGAACCTTGCTGTGAAACAAAACATAGCTTATGATTCCATTTAACCCTTTACCCAACGAATCGCCTGCATCCGCCCACGTAATATGCAGATTCAACAGCTGAAAAAATATTATTTTTTCGAAAAATTTCAACAAAACCATATCATGTGACCACTTGTTGGAACGAGCTCGTTGAGCTCGTTCCAATGAGGGGTCACATGATATGGTTTTGTTGATATTGTTCGAAAAAAAATTAAAAAACTATATTTAAATTAATAAATTTTGATATCGTCTGCATTGGGTAAGAGGGGTGGGTCATAAGCACTATGCTTTTGAGACAAAAACTGAAAAAATAAGAATTTTGAATGTTGATTTGTGTAAACGGTACTGTTAGGTTGGGCCTGAATGGTGATATATGTAGACAGTACTGTTAGGTTGGGCCTGAATGGTGATATGTGTAGACAGTACTGTTTGGGCATGAATGGTGATTTGTGTGAATAGTACCATTAGATTCGGCCATTATAACACAATTGCTGTGTGAATTCAGCATTATGCGATACACCAACACATTGAAAGATATGTTGTAGATGCACCAGACACAGAAATCGCCTTACATGTAAGAACATCATGTTAAAATGCATCTGATTGGTTGTTATGCATCTGATTGACATTATGGCGTGAATGAAATGGTTCAACAGAAAAAAGTGTCATGCAAGAATGTAAACGGACTGCAAAAGGGGATATTTTTCTTCAAAAATATCAGCTTCATCAAATATTACACTTAATTCAGGTTTAATCATTATATAAATGCAGAACACAACTCGGGTGGAGTACTGGGGACAGGAATTAATGACCCTTGTTGGAGCTTTTCTTGTATTTCATGTGCGCCCTCTGAACACATGAAATTGAGAAAGATCTCCAGCTCGGTTTCTTGATTCCAGTCCCCATACTCCATCCTCATTGTCTTCTGTCTTTTTATCAGTGTTCCTGCAGGCAAGGACTGATAAAATTCAAGGGAGTTTCTTGACATATATCAGCATTTTCAAGGTCCTACAAGAGCCAAATTCAAGGATTTTCAAGGCCAGCCTTCACTGGTTCTAACTAGGACCCTTTGGTCATTACCCCATTCTCCCACTTCCCTGCAGGGGGAGGGTGGGGTAATGATCAGAGGGTTCTAGTTAGAACTATGCCTTCACAAACTCAGACTTATAAATCTACAGTACGTGGAGAGTGGATTGTAACTAAATCACCCGTGGAGTGGAGTTATCACCCAAGCCATAACTTTCAAATTTTGTACATATCGACAAAAAACACAAGCAAAGTTTCAGCCAATGGTCCATTGGCTGAAACTTTGCTGGTGCTGGTTATACTTTGCAACAAATATGCAATTATTCCTCGGGTGGAATCTCCACTCTGTGGGTGATTTAGTGATTACACACTCTCCACGAACTGTATATAGTTTTGATTATGCGCTCCGTCAACATTTTAATTTCGTGAATATTCTAGGCTTTTCAAGGCCGCTTGGCACATTTTCCAGGATTTCAAGGCCTTGACTGACCCCTAGTCAAATTCAAAGGCTGATCTTGAATCCATGACACCATGGGAACCCTGTATTATGTTATTACAGTAGGGATAAGAGGTTAATGAACTTCCAAAACTGACTCACCATTACGTTGTTTTCTCCTTCATAAATTTTCATGCCTTTCCTACCACTCTTGATATCTAAGGTGACCCGAGCTTTACCAACTGGCCCTTGGCCATGACACATATCCACTGACACACTGTCCCCTCCATCATGAATGTGAAATCCACAAACATATTTTCTACCATTGTCCAATTCCCAAATCTGGATGGTTACCTGTAACAAAATGAAAGTCATCATCGCTGTTGATAAAAGAATTCTCACACTTCAAACAAAACGATCTTCAGATTGAACTCTGATGTCAAATTATTGAAATTTCACCCAGAAGTTTTTTCTCCATAATGCAATTTGGAATTTAACCAATTCAGTCTTATTTGACAGAGCTCAATGAGCTCAATGAGCTCTGTCAAACAAGACTGAAATGGTTAAATTTTGCTTGCATTGTTGGGAAATTTGTTTCCTGTAATGTTGATATTTCGACCTCAGTGTGCAGAGAGTTAAAACAAATCTATCTGTTGCACAAACACAACGGAAATAATTTTGAGGTATACAATTGAGCCTTTAAATTTTGAAAAAAACTATAATGAAATATTTTCTCCAAAAATGAATTAAACTTACTTATATTCTGACATTATGAAAAAACAGTATGTGGTAGAATGCTGTTAACCCTTAGTACAACTGATGTAGAAATATCAAAATTTCAACCTGCAGTTTTTTTCCAAATTCCAAAATGCAACTAAGAATTTAGCCGATTCAGTAGTGTTTGACATAACTCACTGAGCTCTGTAAAACATGATTGAATTGGTTATATTTGTATGTTCTATTACAGGAAAACCTGCTCCTTGAAATTTTGACATCGGTGTGCAAAGGGTTAACTGAATGCTAATATTTCCAGCTAAAAATACATTATTAATGAGCATTTCAACTGAAGAGACTTGTTCAATTCCATATACTCAAGTGATGAATCAAGTATTTAACCCTTTGAGACTTTAATAATCCTGACGTTCAAACATCACTGGGAATTCAGTTTCTTCAAAGTTTTTCACAAGACATTTTTCACATTAGCGATTATCTGGTTGAGGGCTAGATTATTTTTGGTAGTCTGAATTTGTTATTCAAAATTTGTTTTATTACAAATTATTGGAGACTGCCCACAGGCAGTCTCCAATAATTTTTAATAGAACAAATTTATATAAATAAAATATTATTCGTGTTTGATTGAATATGAAATATAAGCAAGTAAAGTAAGTGTTGGCTTTCCCTTTTGTATCCTCATTTTTTAAAAGTCCCGATAGTGATTCTAGCACTCAACCAGTTAAGAAGTCTTGACAGCAGGATTATATTAGTATTTTCAGGAACCGATCAGGACTATTTAAAACACGCTCTAGCCTCGGAGCCTATTTTTTAAATTCATGTGCCAGATTTCAATTTACGGAGTCACACTGCTGCTTGTAACACACACGGCAAGTATGTAATAGCTCTCATCATTTTCATTTAGTACACTATAGCAAACATTAATCTTCACTGTGGTTTCTGATCAAGTCTTGGCTGCCTATTTAGGCAGCCAAGACTTGATCAGAAACCACAGTGAAGATTAATGCTTGGTAATTAAGACTTGAAGTATTAACTTAAGCACTCTACAACAATGATAAATGATAATCATATAAAAAATACATGTAAGAGTGTCTCTCTCGATTATCCATCAAAAGAATATCAAAATATGATCTGAGAAGTTTCGCGCCAACTGAGAAGCCTATTTCTGAGATTTAAGAGCCAGGTCCTGATGTTTCAGAGCCAAATACGCACTGGCGCATGCCCAGGTCGGTCCCTGATTTTACGCTGCGGTAACATTTGACTCAATGGTTGTCACTGAGAACTATTCAGGAGAAAACAGGAATTGAGGTTAAAACTTTAAAAAATCGAAAAATACTAACAAAACAAATGACCACAAAATATCAACACGATGTTTGATTTTGTACGTCATAAGACATACAAAAGTATCAAAGGGTTAATCAAGATGGTACAAATTAGAATTATGGTTTCCCCAACAAGTTACTATCATAACTTTTCTCTGGTGATCTGTTTGTCAAGTACAGTACTGCAACTGCAGAGAGAGAATTTTGATTGGATCGTGACTGGGTTGCACTCAAAAGTTGTCTTTCCACTTTTTTCCCTCCAGTACTATAGAATCTCACCCTTTGGAAAAGAAATGCAAGAACATTGAATTCTCAAATGTGATTTTCATTCTGCATATAGCTTTTCACCACTGTGTGGCTTTCCGAGATAGTGTATGGAAGTAAAAACCTCATCTCTGGGCATACATCGATGAGTCCATTAGGCATAGCTGATGTATGACCCAGAGGTGAGATCGAGACTTCAGTACACCATCTCAGAAACTCACATGATGGTAATAACCAATTTATTTTATTCCTTCCATTCTAGACTTTTTATCATAATGAATGGAATCAGTACACTTTTTAACAGCATCTATTTTGATAATCTTTCGGCATCTATGAATTGATTTTTTTATGAATGAAGACAATGATGTCATGGACTTGCGTTCCTGCACTATGCATAACATAATCCCATTCATTGTTCTACTTGTACTATAACTGCTGAAGTTTATTAGAAGTGTTTCAACTGTGTGTTTGTTTGTTTTATATTTCATGTTTAACATATGGCAAAAATATCATCATAGCAAACAATGATCTCGTCTAATTTATTTGGTTAAGCTGGTGATTTATTTATCATTTAATTAATAAAAAGGATGGCCTTGACATATGTAATAACATGATGCCAACTGAGTGCAGGTAAATAACATTCTCTTTCTGAATCGAATGATGGCATGTATAGTTGTTATCCTCAATACAGATTTATATTTTGTCTAGACATTGTTACTTGTATTGGGGGAAGTAGGTTATATATATTTTATTCAGAAAATCTTGACCCATGGTTTGTTAGTATTTTGCGATTCAATCATGATCTGATCAGAGAAATACCACTTTTGTTATCACAGTACTATCGACATTTTTAGATTTTAATTTTTAAACAGGGGGTGCGGTGACGTTGTGGCAACCAGTTCTCATCAGATCACTGAAGTTAAGCAACGTCCAGCCAGGTTAATCCTCGGATGGGTGACCATCTGAGCAATCAATTCCGACTCCCACATTGTGTACTTGGGCAAGGCACTTAACCTTGATTGTCCACATGGGGGCACGTTGATGCCATGTACTAAGGAGTACTGCACATCGATGGTGAGCCTGTCTTCAACCAATCTGACCCTGCCTGTGCTGCAGTGCAGAGTTACTACGATGTTGGGGAGCTGGCAGCTGCTCACCGTTGCTCAGTGGTTCTCTCTGGGTGCTCTGGCTTCCTCCACCCCTAAAACTATCACCGACATGATATGACCTTGGCTGTTAAAGCCTAATAAATAAATATACAAATAAATAAATAATTTTTAAACAAGAGAACAACAAAATAATATTGATATTTTTACGATTGTGCAACATCAAAGGCTGTAATGAGATACCCAGAACACTGCACTTTATTCAAAAAGTTTCTTTCATGAGGTCAATGGTACGGTGTGTTGCAAAACACTGTCAGAAAGGGCAGAGAAGCATTACCAAGAGTATTTTAAGGAAATTTCCACTCTGGGGTCCAGTAAAAAAAGGTGAACAATAAATTGGTCACTCTCCACTACTTTCTAGGAGAAATATTGACAATCAAGATGATTGTTAGCCTAATCTGTACAGCCTGAGGTTAATACATCACAATTTATTGTATCACTGCATGTAGTATCACTTTATACTAAAAGAGGCTTTACATGAAAATAGAAGAGAAATATCAATACAATATAAAAACTCTACTTTGCTCAACTTCTCAAAGAAAAATATCTGTTTTACCTGTCTCTTCTGTCTTTTGTTTTCAAAGAGGACATAGGAACCTTCTTCTTGAATCTGTAGAGACCTACAAAAACATTTCAGATGTTAAAGTAAAGAAATGTCAATACAGTTTCCATAAACTATCAAAATAGTTTTACTATATGGGCTTGTGGTCTGGTAATGATGTTCCAGACAACTTGTTAACCTTTAAGTCCCTATACAGCCACAAACTAGAGCTGGATGGTATAGAAATTTCAAGTTCGGTTTCGGTGTCAGTATTTTAGAATGATTTGCCTCGGTATCAGTATGGTATTGGGTGTCAGAAACATACATGTACTCAGACCAATATCAAATGGTATTTTGAGCACATTGCCCTTTATTGGTCACCGTGCGCAGCAGACATAGCCTCAGAATTGTCAAAATGTTGGAAGTAACATATACACTCGCCATTGGTCATTTGATGGAATAAAACTGCTGAGAGAAAATACTACCATGGGTATTTTCTCTCATCTGTTTTGTTACATCCAATGACCAGTGGTGACTGTTTTTAGAACTACAATGTCATTAGGATCTTCTTGGGAATTTTCCACAATTTTCTGTTGTTTACCCTTTTATTTTTTAACTAATATCGGGAATATTTTTCAATACTGAAATTTCGGTATTTTGAGATTCCCTCGGTACAGTAAATTGGTATTGGTTCGATACTGATACCTAATGGTATTTACAATATTCCACCCATCCCAACCACAAACTGCAACTTTTATATTGCTTTAAAAATGTTGCTCCAGGTGTATTCTTCCTTGAGAACTCTACTGGTTGGCTGCATTTATCTTGACATAGTTTTTACATCATTATTAGCTGGTTGTATAGGCACTCAACAATGGTGTATAATAAAACATACCACAGCATGGGTAAAGTATAGAGAAACATTGTTTGATTCCTGTCCCCCATCCTCTACTTGAGTTGTGTTTGTTATTTAATCCTGAATTAAGTGAATAAAGCTGATATTTTTAAAGAAAACTATCGCCTTCAGCGGTGATATTTAAAAAGAAAAAAATCACCTTTAGCAGTTATAACTTTCTTGCTTGATGTTGTTTTGTGTTGAAGCAGTTCATTCATGTCATAACGTCACTCAGGCATGTAACAATTAACAGGTCCCCATTGCCCACGTGGGGGCACGGTGACATTGTGCACATCGATGATGCACCTGTCTTCAACCAATGCTAACCCTGCTTGTGTGGAGTTATGTTGGGCAGCTGACAGTTGCTTGCCATTGCTTGGTGGTTCTCTCCAGGTACTCTGACTTCCTCCACCCGTAAAACTGTTGTGGTCATGATTAGCCATTGTGCAGAAATATGTGACCTTAAACACCAATAAATAATAATAATAAATAACAATTAACAGGTTAAGTCATCTTCCTGTAGTCTTGAGATAAACTAAGCATTTATTCTATTATATCTTGTTTGACAGAGCTCATGGAGCTCTGTCAAACAAGATATAATAGACTGAACGTCCCTATTGATGTACTGAGGCCAAAAAGGTCTAAAAACAGGAAAACTGGTGATTGTCAGTAATTTCTCAACAAATTACAAGATTTTTTATTCAATTAATTAGGGTTTGGTCTACAAACTACATACAATTAATAAGTCAAATTTGTACTGAAGGTGTGGTAAATGGTTTTGTGTTTAGAAGTAATAATCAAATAACAGGGTTATTCAATTAAGAGATATCCAATGAAGTGGGCTTCTCTGCACAATCAAAAAGAGGTCCTGTGGACAATAGTCAAACTAAAAAATGGTAATTGACCTGTTAATGATTTGTTGACTCCTATAGAAAATGCTCCTTTATCTACTGCTGAGCAAGACATCTTTGATTTGCAATTTATTATTATTTTTTGTACAGTTATTATAACATACCAAGAGAGTTTGCCATCACCCAGTTTATCGCACACACTTCACATGCATTCTCTGGAAAATTACTCTGAATTTGAAGCGAAATAACTCTCTGCCACACAAAGTGTCTTGTTGGCAGTGGTTAGGAATCACTAAGCTACTGGACTCACATGGTGTGGACTGGTGTGGTAAAGATTCTTCCATTAGATTTATTATGAGAGCACATCTTTTAGAATCCCCAGGCCCTTAAATTCATTTATTTTGGGGCCACCCTTTTGCTCTAATTTGGGCACATTAAAAGCAAAAATAACAGTCTTATCATATTATGCTTTATTGCCATGCCTTTGTATGTGTTTTTATGGTCTTATTATGATGGAAGGTATTCTTGAATATGGAAGAGACACAAAGAATTAATATATTTTTCTTGATGTCTCTAAACCTTCTCTAATTTGGAGACACCTGTTATGGTGTGGAATTGGGGTAATCCAAAAGACCGATCCTTTAGTTCATCAAGGTGGGCATTTGCCATTTTCCTTATTTTCAAATCTAACAGGCCACAGAGGGCATGGGAGATTGCATACCTCAAACTGACATGCTTCTTTTTAACTGGTTTAGTGCTAGACGCTACTATCAGGGCTTTCAAAATGAAAGTGTCAATGCACTGTAGCTTAACTTGAATGTGTTGTGTTTGATGAAAAGAATAATGTTCAATGTTTATGAAAGGGTTATCAAATAAGACAAGGATTGTGATAATTTAGAATATGTTAATTTCTGTTCCCTACATGCTATGTTTTCAATAAGAATAATTTGAGGTGTAGACTGCACTGAAGAACTGAGGCCTGGATTGATGTGCCCTCACAGTTAATGTTTGTCAACCAAAGTTACCAAGTTACAGTAAAATCATTCCAAAACGAGTCATCCTACCAAGTTACAATGAAATCCCTTCATAAATATGACTTGTAGACTTTGCTAAAGAAATCTAGGTCATGTGTCGGTCCGGTGGTCATGGTTGACTGATCGTGATCAGAATACGATAGTCTCATCTAGATATCATAGCAAGTTATCCTACCAAGTAACAATGAAATCCCTTCATCTAGACATCATACCAAGTTATCCTTCCAAGTTACAAAGAAATCCCTTCATATGAACTGTACTGTAGACTGTGCTAAACAAATTTAGGTCATGTGCTTGTGCAGCCACCATGGTTGACCGATCATGGCCAAAATCGGATGTTCTCATCTAGACATTATACCAAGGCAGCATCCTACCAAGTGCAACCTGTAGACCATGCTAAAGGAATCTAGGTTAACGTGCCCCTGTGGCCAGCATGGTTGACTGAACCTGACCAAAATAGTTCTCACCTGGGCATTATATAGAGTCATCCTACCAAGTTACATAGAAATCCCTTCATAAAAACAACCTGTAGGCTGTGCTAAAGGTTTTCGAGTTTCGGGGCCCACGTAGCCCTCATGGTTGACCGATCGTGACCAAAAGGGGATGCTCTCATCTAGACATGACCTCAAACCTGTATTTTGTGATGATCAGACAAGAACTACGTGGTGTAGCCTGTGCTAAAGAAAATGTCAACAGACCTTCAGACATCACAAACTTCCACAACTTAAGTTAAGCTAAAAATGATGGTACCAGAGCACAAGCCTACATTTTCCTTGCTCATGTTTCATATTCACTTAAACGCAAATAAAATTTTGTTTATATAAATTGTCATTAGACAGACAAAATGTTATTGATATATTATGATTATTTGCAAATTGCAATGACTAATCTTAGAAATCTACAACACTGCAATTTACTTCATTTACAAGTTTCTTTCATTAGACTGGTGATATGGTGTGTTGCAATACACTATCAGAAAGGGCACAGAGCAGTATATCATGGCATATGGTTCCAGTATTGATTACCAAGTCCTATTTTACCAGTAAAACTGAAATAGTTTATCACAGACATCACAAACTTCCGCAACTTAAGTTAAGCTAAAAATGATGGTACCAGAGCACAAGCCTACATTTTCCTTGCTCATGTTTCATATTCACTTAAACACAAATAAAATTTTGTTTATATAAATTGTTTTATTACAAATTATTGGAGAGAGCCTGTGGGCACTTTCCAATAATTTGTAATAAAACAAACTTTGATGAACAAATTCAGTCCACCACAGAAAATATTGCCTTCAACCAGTTAACATTAGATAGACAAAATGTTATTGATATATTATGATTATTTGCAAATTGCAATGACTGATCTAAGAAATCTACAACACTGCAATTTACTTCATTTACAAGTTTCTTTCATTAGACTGGTGATATGGTGTGTTGCAATACACTATCAGAAAGGGCACAGAGCATTATATCATGGCATTTGGTTCCAGTATTGATTACCAAGTCCCATTTTACCAGTAAAACTGAAATAGTTTATCACAGTGACCAATCACTGCTCCACTTCCTGGTGTTTCCACAGAAAGGGACATTAGGTAGTTGAATAATTTTTTTTAAGTATAATCAGGTCCCATTTTACCAGAAAAAAAATGCCCGCCCCCCCCCCCCCCCCCCCCCACAATACACATGCACTGCTCTACTCCACCGTATTCAAATGGGGAAGGAAATTAGTTCAGTAATTTTGTTTTGCAAAATGTATCCGAAAAATCGGCATCTTGTTGTCATAAAGTTTCTTTATATGCAGTACTTACTGCAATGAACAATTCTTATACCTCTATTGAGTTCAACCATGTTTCATACAAGTCTTAAGGCCTAAAAAAATAAAAATCTGTTTCTCAGGCCCTCCTGCATGGTCCTTTTGGCTGCCGCATGCTCTCTTTTTATAACCAATCCAAACTTAAAAATATCAAAATCAAATGGTTTATGTCTGATATTTTACCCAAGTTAATAAAACTGTCCCTTGAGTGCAAGAAGGCTTTGCAATGCTTTCGCATTGCAAAGCCTTCTTGCACTCAAGGGATGTAATACACCACAACCCATGCTATTCTGTAGATTATGAGGCCTAAAACATAAAACAAACCAAGAAGATGAACTTTTTAATGGTAAAGAAATAATTCCAAAAATAAAAAATAAAATAAAAAAATGCCCACCCGCATGCAATTTTACAAAAAATGGCCTGAGAAACAGAAGATCTACTTTGTGAGGCCTAAGGGGTTTTTATTAAAAAATATATAGTGAATAATATACAGTGAAACCCTGTTAATTGAATACCACTTTACCCATGAAAATTATTCCATTAGCAGGAATATTTAATTAACAGGGATTTGGTCACTTTCCTACATTCTAGAGATAAACTGAATATTTATACTGGTAGTGTTATCTAAAATGACTCCCTATTAGTCCTGCAAAATATTTGATACTGAGCATATCATTCTTCACAAGAGTACAGTGGAGCCCTGTTGATTGAATAGTCACTTTGTCAATGAAAATTATTCAGTTAACGGGAGTATTCAATTAACAGGGATTTCCTCACTTTCCTATTATCTAGAGATAAACTGAGCATTTATTCTGTTATATCTTGTTTGACAGAGCTCCTGGAGCTCTGTCAAACAAGATATAATAGATTAAATGCTTCTATTGGATGCACAGAGGCCAAATGGGTCTGTAAACAAGTGGACTTTGGTGATTGTCAGGGGAATTTCACAACATATACAAGATTTTTTATTCAATTAACAGGAGTTTGCCCTATAATCTGTATGTATTTAACAGGTGAAAATTGCACTAAAACTATGGTAAATGTTTTGGTGTTTGGAAGACATATTCAGTGAACAGGGTTATTCAATTAAGAGATACCAATTAAGTGAACTCTATTGTAATTTGAAATAGCTTACCTTTTATCGAAGGTATATATGTATGGATCCCCATAAATTGTACATAAACTGTAAATGGCATCTCTTATTTTAAGCTAAAACAAAGGAGAGACTTATTTTATTAATCTCTATCAAAAGTACATGAAAGCAATAACTCAGTACTAATTTCAACCATTCCACTAAAGCTGCATGTATATAAAAACATTTATTATATGCTAAACGATAGGTTATTGAAAAAATTGCAGAAAGATAGAAATCGTATTCCCCACAGTGTAGATATAGAAATTTTCACTTTCACGGTATCAATCAAAATGGCGGCTTTCAAAGCATCACTGCAAAGTGATTACGGGTCAAATTATCACTGGAAATGATCAATTTGTTCTAAAAATGTATAATGAAAAGAACCTCTAGTGTTCTTGAGTGGATACTGATCATTTCCAGTAATAATTCAACATGTATTCACCTTGAATTAATGCATAAAGCTGCTGGTCCAAACATGGCCTGAAAGTCTGTAATATAAGTTTTTGGTTTGGTACGTCCTTTTAAACATTGTACCAAACCAAAAACTTATATTACTGACATTCAGACCAAGTTTGGACAAGAAACCCGCCAGCTGAATCAGATTGCAAGATGCTATCTGTTCCGAGTATCAATCAAATCACTTCCACGTTTCAATGATTCAATGTGCTGTTTACTTTCTAGTGCTGTGCGGTATACCAAATTTATGGTATGGTTTCGGTATTATAGGGATACCGAAAACTGTACCGAAACCAAATAAAAATACCGCTTATTTCGGTATTTATATTTTTCTGCGAAATTGACAGAAAGTCAACTCATCAAGGTGGATCATAAATGTAAAAGCCTGTAGGCCGCATCTTTTGATCGAATTGATAAGAAAACACACAAATGTGAACTTTGTAAGTGATAGGTAGGTAGCAGATGCTGCAAATACGTCAGAGAAATAAATAAAAAAGTGACTGCAGAAAAACAAAAAATGGCAAGTTGTTAACTTGGTACTTCCATTTCTGAAGAAATACGGCCCGGTTCCAGTGTTTCCAACATTCTGGCTGATTCGATATATTTTCTGGAAATTAAACTACTGTGCGATTTATTCACAGGAGACATTGGGGGTCGGGTGGGTGGATAACTGTAACTGGTTGACATTTGGTTGGAAATAATCCACTGGTTTTGAAAACTCAATATGTTGACAACTTTACATACAAATGTTAATACTGTCAGTGGTTATTGTGTGTCCCAATTTTTTTATGTAGCATTTCTTTTTCAATTCAGCATTAATATTTTAACCCTTTACCCAACGTAAAGGCCAAACCGGCCAGCGCTATTCTCAAAAATCGCCAATTAATTTTCAAAATATTTTCATTTTTTGTCACAAAAACATAGGTTATGACCCCTCGTTGGAACGAGCTCGTCGAGCTCGTTCCAACAAGGGGTCATAACCTATGTTTTTGAGACAAAAAATGAAAAAAATTAATTATTCAAGAATTATTTTTGCAAGTGTCGTCTGCTTTTCATGTTAGGTAAAGGGTTAAGTTGCAGGTACTTTTAACAACTGATCATTTTATTAAAATACAAGCCCCCAAACTTTAACACCTGATCATCTGCTTTATATTCTTTCGAATAAATAATTTATACTGCACACTATTGCACATGGGAAAGTTGTGATTGACCTTAATTTTAAGACACATTAAAAATCAATGTTCGGAAGCCAACAGGCGACATCAGATTTAGCATTATCGAAGTTCATTTGGTTGATCGAGGCGCAACGAATGCTTTGAAAATGGTTTAATGTTATTAGTAAATAAATGATTTGTACATTTTTTCTCATGGAAAATGAAAATTTACCCTAATATGTCATGGAAAATCGTGGATTCTCTGGAATTTTCAGAAACATGTAGGAGGCCAAGAACCATAAGTGAAGTTAGTGAACACAGATAGAGTGATTCCACTCGAAAATCCCCAATAATTGTAACTAGGTGTCATGTTATTTTATATGTTTATCATGGATGACAATGAAAGGTGGATGACACCATGTCATTGACGTGTTGCATGATTGGCAATGATTGCACAATCTTTTCACAACAGGGATTATCATAGTGAGATTAATCAAAGTTGAATTACTTCAATTTAATTGCATATTTGTGTGGATATTGGACACTGAATTCACCGAACAGTGGACAATAATCTTGTTACAACTTTGAAAGATAAGGGGGGGGGGGGGAACCAAAAACTTACTGAAAAACCCTGAAGTTGAACATATATAGTTTCTTCTACCTGAGTCAATGGGGGAGGGGGATGGTGCATGTATGAAGGACAGAGAGGCCAACTGATTAGCTTGGCAAGCTATATAATGAATCACTCGATGCAGTGTGATGATTCAAAATGAATGGAGTGATTCATTAAATAACTTGCTAGACTGATCTGTTATCGCAGCAACTTGTCAAGTTCATGAGATATCAGCGCTGAACCTGTTTAGTTACTATATGGTTGAATGTTGGGAAATTGGGTCAGTTTGCAGCTATTTCCAGTGCTCCATGCATATACCGAATACCGTACCGAAACCGAGGTATTTTCCCCAAAAATACCGATACCGAACCTGAAATTTCAATACCGCACAACTCTTTTACTTTCATGCATCAATTCAAGGTTGAAACGAGTGGAATTATCAGATTCTTATGAAAAGCATATAATAAAAAGAAAATCCAGTGTTTTTGAGTGGATACTAAAAATTATCTCACTTGTGACTGAGATAAATGGATATTTTTGCTTGTGCAAGCGTTCGCGAAAAATAAACATTTGTCTTGGTTACTCATGAGATAATTTTCGGTATCCACTCAAAAACACTAGATATCTTCTATATATTACTGTTCATTGGATATATAATGCTAGCAGTAACGCTGCAATAAAGTTCAATAATTGTCTTTGAAAAAATAAAATACGAACATAAGGATCTCTCAGAAGCATACCTCATGCAATGGCTATATCTGGCTTGTATTTTCACAACAATTGTCATTCAAATTTTAATATTTTTCAACTTTAGCCCACAATACCTTGCTCATGATGCCTTAGTGGAAAAAGGACATTCCAATTATAGGGACATAAATGGGTTATTGGTAATGTTTTTTAGGTGCGCTAGATACTTTCATAGCCACAATTTGTAACCACGAGAGTTGTAGATTAAATGAAACATAAGAAAAGAGAATTATCACACTACAAAATAAAAAAAAACAACAATCAGTGCTATATGGTTGATACTGAGGATATACCACAACAAGACTAGACCTCAAACCAGAATAAACAGACGTTTACCTTGGCAACAGCAGCACCAAGGACCAACAGCCAGTAGAAAACTGCAAGCTAATAGAAGGTACAGACCTAACATGAGTCGGAACAGTAACAGAAATTTAACCAGTTTTGTATCACAACTCCAATACTTACATAACTCCCACTCCAGAAAATATTACAACAACAATGTTAGTTACAAGGACTTAGTTATCAATCTCTCTAGCTTCAACCTCAACGAGTAAGATATCAGTTTGCTCAGCAAAGGTCTCAATTTCTGCCCCACCCTAACCCACAATGATCATGCCCAACTTGCCACTGACACAAAAACTTTTTGGGGGCACCTTTGCCTTAAGCTGTTCTTCCAAGACACTGAAATGGATGCCCCCTTTCAAGAACAGCTAACGTAGAAATTCTGCAAGAATTTCTGGACACAAAACCCGGGCCAGAACCCATGCCTAGAAGCAATATTTAAAACTACCAACAACAAGATCCTATCTAACCCTGCATGCCACTTCTATTCCAACTTGAGCCAAGGGGAACAGACAGCATTATCTAAACTGTCTTGCAAACCAAACACTGGGATTAAAAATGTTGACAAGAGATCCACAGTAGTTCAGATGGAAATTGTACATAAATAATTTTGAAATAAAGAATGAGTGTATTTTCCAAGGGGGAGGGAGGGGGGGAGGGGGGGGGGTGAGACGATGACTTACCTCAAAACCAAATCATCATGGTGAGTAACCACTGGCCCTGGCCTCCAGAGGGCGATATGTGAGTCCATGTGTGCATCTATATGGTCTCTATCACCTTTTAGAGTAATTGTATGTATGACTTCGGGAGATGACTTACATAAGCTACAAGCTTCCTGTCAAATCCCTCCATCATTCTGCAATCTGATTACTGTTAATGCATGTTATATTTTGAGCTATTGCATTAGCACTGTTACTCTTCTGGTATTCAATTCTGTAACATGTAGTAGGGCTGTCAGGATTTTTTAATTTAGGAATTGATTAATCGTCACAAATAATCGATAATAATCAATTAATCGTACCTACATGACCCCCTCTCACTCTCTTTGAAGTCGTTAAAAATGAAGTTCAAGTCAGTTGATCTACCTCAAGTAAACAACGAAGATGATCCTCTTTTAGGTACATTCAAAGCTTTGATGTACTGAACTTTTGAACCATCAGTGTAATAATCAAGACCGGTCGTCAGTTGCGAACTTCGCAAGTTCGCAACTGCCGACCGGTCTTGATTATTACACTGACAGTTCAAAAGTTCAGAACATCAGAGCTTTGAATGAACCCAAAGACAAATGCTTCTACCAGCTTCTTGACGTTTAACGTCAACGTTCTTGACCTTTTACCTTTCGAAACAATAGTTATTTCATTAATTTTTTTCTAATTATTAAACGTCTAAAACAGGGTAAAATTTACCGATTCTTCGACAACGAAAAATACTAATCGATTTCGGTGTGACCGATCGACAATCGATTAACTGATTAATCATGACAGCCCTCTAACATGTAGCATATTCCTTCAATAAATATTGTTTAAACTAATTCCAGTCTCATTGGTCACCACAACTGTTGAAAGAAAATTTAATGCTTCCAAACAATGTCGACAGGGCTCAATTTAATTAAACTCGTATAGAATGTTGCAAGACAATTTCCAAATTTTGCAATTCAATAAATATCAATCCAAAGTTAATTTTCATCATCAGCTAATCATTTTTCCAGTCTATTAGTAAATTGCTATTCAAAATTTTCAGATTAATGTTGACAATGAGCTGTTGCTAGCAGTTAGCCCTGTGCAGTGTCCAGTACTGGTAATTCTTGCAACCATTTCTGTTTTTTAACTTTAGTCCTTACAGTACAGCCACCATGGCCTGGTCACTTTCCACAGATGGGCAATATTTCCACGGATGCAATAATATCAGATTCCAAACACTAATTATAGAAATAATCATCACATCAAAAATTTAATTAATGAAGCACTGGGTACAACCCAGTGCTTCATTAATTACAATTTTGATGATAATGATTTTTATTGCCTGGTAAATGCATGCTTGGATGTAACTGAACACGTGGGGGGGGGGGGGGGAGGGGGCGATGGCTCAGTAGATAGAGGTGCAGGCTGCAAGCCGAGAGGTCCTCGGTTTGAATCCCACCTGTGGCATTGTGTCCTTGGGCAAGACACTTCACCCCCATTGCCTACGTGGGGGCACGGTGGCATTGTGTATTAAGGCGTACTGCACGTCGATGGTGCATGTGTCTTCAACCAATACTAACCCTGCTTGTGTGGAGTTAGTATATTGGGGAGCTGACAGTTGCTCGCCATTGCTTGGTGGTTCTCTCCGGGTACTCCGGCTTCCTCCACCCGTAAAACTGTCGTGGTCATGATTAGCCATTGTGCATAACTATGTGACCTTAAACACCAATAAATAAAAAAATTAATGAATAACTGAACACGTGTGGATTATGACCAGTCCACGGCAACTGTACTGTATTGTGTCATATTCCAACTACATCATCAAGGCATCTGCACTCATGTTGTAATAGGATATTTTTTCAGTCAGAACAAATCAGGTTTTTAACCTCCGCTCCAATCGACCATCTTCAAGATGCCTCTGCTTCAATTTGACATTCAATTCAATTTCCAGTAATATGCCTGATTTGAAATTTTGATTTGAAAATTGATTTGAATTGAAAATGCATGATTCAAAGGTCTCTAATATTCAGTCACAATCTTAGTTTAGCTTACCTTAGACTCTGCTTTGACATTCCGCCATAAATCACTTGTATAATCAACTATAGATGCATGTACAGTACTTATTCTTCTATCAAAATTGTAGCCAAGAACACCTCCAGTTGATATTGGTATGGATACCTGTCCACAGTTATGTTCATTACACTTTTGGGCCTGAAGTTTGATGGAGCAGTTATGAAACTGAATATCTAAAATTAAATAAAGAAACTACATTAACCCTCTGCACACTAAAGTCAAAATATGAAAAATTCAAGTTAAATTTTGTTTGCATAATGCAACTTGAAATTCTTTTTTGTTTGACAGAGCTTAATGTGCATTTGATAGAGGCCTTCTTGGGGTGCTTTCACCAATTCTGTTTCAATACTCAAAAAAATTAGCTCTTGAGATATCCTTCACAAAACTTGTTCCACTTGTTCCACAGTATAGATGGACAGTATTGGAATTTTCAGTTTGGTATCAACTTTGATATTTGTTGGGTTTTTTTTGTGGGGGGGGGGGGGGGGGGGGGGGGGGGGGGTATACCATGGTATTGGTTTGTTTTTGGGTATCTGTCTTGACTAAGATTTGCTAATAATACCAAAGGGGAATGCATATCACAGAAAATATACAACACAAATCACATCTACGGTAATTTTGTGACTTGTTCCAAACACACCATAACTTCAAATGCCTATTTCAGGCTTTTGTGTTCTCAGAACATGTGCCCTTAACATGCCGTCAATAGGAGGTTCTGTGGACAATACACAAATCAAATTACCTGAGCTGTGATTCCTAGTTAAGACTTGGCTGCCTTAAAACAGACAGCCAACACTTGACTAGAAACCACTGCTGAGCAACTGGACATTTAAAGTTTGTAATCTAGTGGTAATTCAGGATAATAGCGCAGGCCTCAAAGGGTCAATAAAACTGAGAATTTATTTATTATTATTTATTTAGTGGTGTTTACTTTAAGGTCACATACTTATGCATAATGGCTAATCATGACCGTGACAGTTTTATGGGTGGAGGAAGCCAGAGTGCCTGGAGCGAACCACTGAGCATCGACAAGCAACTGTCAGCTCCCCAACATTCTAACTCTGTTCAAGCTCTGCTCAAGCAAGGTTACAGTGGTTGAAGACATGTGATCTATCAACGTTCTGTATACCTTAGTACACAGTGTCATCATGACCCCATGTTGGCTACTGGGATAAAGTGCCTTGCCCAAGGATACAACGTGGGTCATACCGGGTGGGGCTCGAACTCGGAATCTCTAACATAGAAGTCCAACAGACTACCACTGAGCCACCATGTTCCCGATAAAACTGAGAAAGAAACCCAGTCATTTCTTTCATGAAAATGGACTCTTTTTAAGTGTTTTCCAGTCTCAACAAGGCCTTATAAGTAACAATGAGTTTCGTTTGGTATTTTGGGTATCCTTGTGATATCGGTTATCAGTTCAGTTTTCTGGTATACTGCCCATCTCTATTCCACTGGCACTTGACTCAATCATTTGATGAAATAAAATTGATGAGAAAAAATACTCCTCTCTACATTACTAAATAACACGTTTATTAAGTTATATAGGGAAGGTATTTTTTCTCAGCAACTTCATCTCATCAAATGACTGGGAGCAAGTGGCTGTGCTTGTTCAAAGAAATGTTCTGCCAGTGTCCTGAGTGGTGTACATGACCCAGTATAGTTTTCCTACTCGGTTGGTGTGTCAAAGGAAACTCTCTAAGTATGAGTTTGAACCCCCAGTATGCCACTTGCAATATAATGAGCATTCTTCTTGATTATGCAGCACTCAGGGAATTTGAAAAGAGAAGTTCTATTTGATTTCTATGGATGTAGCATTAAGTGATGCAATCGTCTGTAATTAATATGTAATTAATATGAAAAAAATTAGTTCCCTTGATGTGCAGCAATATCAGATGTTTAGATTATCTCTCTGGTTATGCAGAGAAATAACCTTTTTGTACCTGTGACTTTGAAAATCAACTCAAGCTCAGTCTACACATATGGGTGTATTATATTCTGATGAAGACCTTTCTGAGATAATTTCATCAATACTGTTTCAAGATATCATTCACAAAACTTGTTCAAAGGAAGGCAAGTAAAACTTTTGTAAGTCTGAAATGCTGCATTGCAGTGGAATTGTGTTAACTGAATAACCACTTTGCCAGTAAAAAGTACTCAATTGACAGAGTATTCAATAAATCTTGAATGTCACATGATAAATATTTTTTTGAAAATAAACCACTATAAATAATTTCTTCACAACTTAGATGTGAGTCTTCCATGGAAGACGTGTGTCGCCTGGCGTTTCAGACAGAATTCTAAGTGGAAAAGGGGCATAACTCTGGAAAAAATACAGCAGATCAAAAAATGAAATAAGAGGTGCACAATGCCATGATGTGATACAGAATCACTGAAAGTTTCATCAAATCCATTCATAGGTTAAAGAGGAGTGGCGGATAAGAGAAGCCTGGCGTTTCAGACAGAATTCTAAGTGGAAAAGGGGCATAACTCTGGAAAAAATACAGCAGATCAAAAAATAAAATAGGAGGTGCACAATGCCATGATGTGATAAAGAATCACTGAAAGTTTCATCAAAATCCTTTCATAGGTTAAAGAGGAGTGGCGGATAAGAGAGAGTGTGACGCGGACGACGTGGACGACACGGACGACGCAAGAAGACAAAAGTAATCCCTATATGTCGCTCCCCACTTCGTGGGGCGGCGACACAAACACTACCTGAGATAAAGCTGTGATAAAGGATAATGAGAAAGCAGCCAACACATGGTACTTACCTCTATGAGAGGCCTTTAGGAGTATTCCAAGTGAACATGTGGGAGCATCTCCTCGACAGATTATAGGAATTGTTGATATAAGCAATAGCTTTGTAACTTCTCCTTCATTCAAAGTAACTGGGTTTTCTGAAAACTGAGAAAAAAGAAATCAAATTATTTAGGCCTCACAAAGTAGATCTTCTGTTTCTCAAGCTATTTTTTTGTAAAACCTGCATGTGGGCGGGTGTTTTGTTTTTTTATTTTATTTTTATTTTTGTAATTATTTCTTTGCCATCGAAAGTTCATATTCTTGGTTTGTTTTATGTTTTAGGCCTGATCATCCACAGAATAGCATGGGTGGTGGTGTATTTCATCCTGTGAGTGCAAGAAGGATTTGCACTGCTAAAGCATTGCAAAGCCTTATTGCACTCAAGGGACAAATTTATCAGTTTTATTAACTTAGATAAAATATCAGACATAAACCATTTCATTTTCATTTTTTAAGCTTGCATTGGTTATAAAAAGGGAGGATGCGGCAGCCAAATGACTATGTGTAAGGGTCTGAGAAACAAATTTTACTTTTCATAAAAACAAAATCCAGAGATAGACTGGGCAGAAAAGTTGATTTATGAAATATCAACAATTTTTCACTTAACATTAACCCTTAAACATCCATTTCCAATTTTGACAATCCTTGTGGCTTCAAAGCAAGAACCCCAACATGAGGAATGCTGTCAGTGCTAGACTGGAACAGGGGATTCCTAGGAGTGGCTTCTAGTCAATTCTTGGATGCCTAAATGACTATAGCAGGTACCATCCATGCAAGTTAACCCCTTTAAACATTGCAGACGATATAAAAATTTATTATTTTAAATATTTTTTCAAATTTAAAAAAAAATTTCAACAAAAACTATATCAGGGGACTCTCTCATTGGAAGAAACTTGATAGTTGTGTTGAAATATTTTTGATTACAAAAACAAAACGAGAATTTCAAACGAGTCGCAGCTGGGTCACGATCTTGTCAACATTGTCTGCCTACTCTCCTCTCCACAACACCATAGAATACTCTGTGTCAAAAAAATGCAGGAACATTAAATCTTGTATGATAATTTCAGGGTTCTTACACTAACCAGGTGAAATGGTTTCATACTTTTTCCATACTTTTTCCAGATATATCAGCCCTTTCTCCATACCCATTCGAGTACCTTAAATTGATGAAAATTGGACTGTAGGATTAAAAGTTTCATATTTTTCCCGACATATTAGCCCATTATAATTACCATTATTATACCTCAAATTGATAAAAATCTGACTGTGGGAAGATTTTTATGCAAACAGTCAGTAACATGTGGAAATTAAATATTTTCATGTTTTGAATAACATTTTCAAGAATGTAATTTCTTCATACTCGTGTGGTTCAGCAAAGCTGCCTATTCAAGTTATCAGAGACCATGAAATTATTATAATTTTGAATTGTGTTTTTCTTAATTCATATGATTTAAACCTCAACACACAGATGTCAACAAATGAAAATTTCAAGTATAAAATTATAACCATAATGTAACAAGGAATTTAAGCAGTTCAGTCTCATTTAACAAAACTCAATGAGTAATTACAAGCCTTTGACATCATTTCATGGAAAGCTCTCTCACAGACAGCTTCCTAAGAAATGATGTCACAGGTTGGAATTATTAACCAAGGAAAATGAAATAAAAGAATAAGCTTCTATCAGCTGGTACTGTGTGTATGAAAGTTCTTATAAGTAGTACTGTGGAGTCCACTTAATTGGATATCTCTTAACTGTATATCCCTGTTAATTCAATATAATTTCCCAACACAACACCATTTACCATACCTCCTGTACATATTTGACCTGTTAATTGAATATAAGTTATAGAGTAAACTCCTGTAATTGAATAAAAAATCTTGTAACATGTCAAGAAATTACCCTGACTCTTCCCAGTTTTCCTTTGGTTATAGACCTATTTTGGTACATTCAATACAGGCATTTAATCTATTATATCTTGTTTGACAGAGCTCATGGAGCTCTGTCAAACAAGATAAAATAGAATAAATGCTAAGTTTATCTTTAGAATACATGAAAGTGGCACACTCCCTGTTAATTGAATACTCCTGTTAATTGAATAATTTTCACTGGCAAAGTGGCTATTCAATTAACAGGGTTCCACTGTAAAAGAAAAATTTCAAGTAGAAAATATATAGACAAAACTACATGTATGTTTCAATGAGTCGTTTTGTATTCAATGAGTCAGATGTGCGTAGGAAGAAAACGTCGAGACCGAAGGTCGAGACGTTTTCTTTCTACGCACATCTGACGAATTGAATAAACGACTCATTGAAACATACATGTGGTTTTGTATTATTACATGACCCAAGCACCTACTGACCTAATTTTCTTTTCTATCAACGGTGGTAAACACCATGCACTTTATGCAGTCGCATTGCATAAAAAAAGTCCCGGTTGGAACAGATTGGTGTGCAATACGGAATTCCGTATTGCACAGCCATATTGCATGCCGTATTGCATAAGAGAGACTGCATGGGCATGTAATAAAAGCTGTAATGCAACAAGGAATTCAACCAGTTGTTTGACAGAGCTCATTGAGTTATTCAAAGCCTTTGGCATCATTTCTTAGGAAGCTCTCGTAGTTTCCCAAGAAATGATGTCACAGCTTGGAATTATTAACAAAGGAAAATGGAATAAAAAATATGTTTATTTCACCGAGTACTGTGTGTGTGAAAATTCTTATAAGTAAGGCACAATTTCTTTCTATGACAGCTTTTTCCTGACAGGCAATTTTAATGGAATAAGTCATGCCACTGACCCATCAGACCAATTTCAAACCTGTTTTCAAGAAATGTAAGGATGCATTCAGCAAAATCAGTTTTACCTTCAGCCCAACAAAGAATCTTTTACTGGAAAACCATTTTTCTTCATTTGTGTCCTTGACAATGAACCCAATACTGCAGAAACCTGGAAAAAAGAAGATAGCAATAACTATAAGCTGATCAGCAGATTGACTGTAATATTTACCCAATATACCCAGCACCATCAAAATGTTCTATCCACAAAAATATTGCATGGGGCAAGGTGTAAAGATGTTGTGATACTGCAACTGAAAGAGGTCCTTAAAAATTTATTAATAAGGCCCCACAGAGTAGATCTTCTGTTTCTCAAATAATGGCTGATGTAATCTTGCCTTAAAGTGAACTAGATTTATATTGTTACATTACATGTTTGACAATTTGTGTTAACATTACCTTTGACAGTATTTATCTAACAATCATATAGATTTTGGCCTGAAAACCACACGAAACGGTACGTATCACATAATGTGTTCCGATTCCGTATCATATAGACGACTCATTCTGATTCCGTATCATATAGACGACTCGTTTTCGGTAGTGCTACGGGCAATCATAACAGGCACATAGATACATTCTATGTGCGTTTCAGTGGTCGACCGAACATTATGTCCCAAACATGTTTGAAAATAATTTAACCCTTTACCTATCATGAAAAGCAGACGACATTTGCAATAAAAAATTATTGAATAACTAATTTTTGTCTCAAAAACATAGGTTATGACCATTCATTGGAACGAGCTCAACAATCTCGTTCCAACGAGGGGTCATAACCTATGTTTTTGAGATGAAAAAATAATGATAATTAATTGGCGATTTTTGAGAATAGCGTTGACCGGTTTTGGTCGTTACGTTGGGTAAAGGGTTAAGATTTAATCTGTTTATGTGACAGAATTGCTAGATAAATGAATTATGATTAATGTGCATGTCCCGTGATTTATATCAGATTCTTGGTGGTGTCCAAAATGGGATCACAACTCGCCGGCAAAGCGGGCTTGTTCTGATCTCATTCTGGATAGCACCTTGAATCTGATACAAATCACAGGACATGCACATAATCATGATAATCTGTATGTATCAATCGTAAAATTAGTTATATGGTAAATCCAGTAAATCTGATTTGATACAAAACTTTAGGTAAGGCTCCACAAAGTGGATCTTCTGCTTCTCTTTGTAAAATTAATGTGGGTGGGTGGTTTTTTATTTTATTTTTATTTTTGAAATTATTTCTTTGCCATCAAAAGTTCATGTTCTGGTTTGTTTTATGTTTCAGACTTCATAATCTACATGAATAGCATGAGTGGTGGTGTATGTCGTCCATCGGGTGCAAGAAGGATTTGAATGCTAAGGCATTACAAAGTCTTGTTGCACTTAAGGACCAAATTTATCAATTTTATTAACTTGGGTAAAATATCAGACATAAATTTAATTTTTTAAAGTTTGCATTTGCTATAAAAAGAGAGCATGCAGCAGCCAAAAGGACCACACAGGACGGACCGAGAAACAGATTTTTAACGTCTTTAAGCCTCATCACAAAAAGTAAGATAAAACTCATCAACTGATTCCTTTAAAAAGCTGTTAGTCATTAAGCACTAATATTGAAAATAAATAATGCAGTGGAACACTTTAAGTCTTCGGTGTAATAACCACTTTGCTAGGAAAAATATTCAATTAACAGGAAAATTCAATTAACCAGAATTTGAAATTTTGCTTCATTACTGTGACAATGTGAGTGTATTTTCTATTACATCTTGTTTGATAGCTCAATGAGCTCTGTCAAACAAGATGTAACAGTAAACAGAACATGTGTTTTAACAAGAATTACTGAGTTCAAATAGGTCTGTAATGCTGGTGAATTTGCGGGTGGTTTGTCGAAATTTTTAAAAATCACAATATTTTTTTTATGCAGTTATAACCCATATGCATTTAGCAGGGCAATGATGCCTAAAGGAATAGCAAGCAAATGGTTTGGTGTTTGAAGAGAAAGAAGGTTATCCCATTACAGGGTTTAAACTTTATGCAAGAATTGGAATCAATTCTTGCAAGGAGATTAGGAGAACAAGGTGAGTCAACTTTTATTCTCAAAAATATTCATTTGATTCTTGTCATTGCTTCTGAAAGTGTCCTTAACTGGTAGAGAGCTAAAATTATTTTCATCATCAAAATTTGTTCACGTCTTTTTGCCTTGTTACAATTTATGGGATAGTGCCAGAAGACACTCTCCTATAAATTTAGCATGGCATTACCAGAGACTAAATAGCTTCACTTCAAAGATAATATGAAGCACAACCACAAATTGTGAAGCCTTTAACTGGCTGAATGCTGGAAGCCCATATGTGAGCGTTATTCTAAAGTGCAGGTCCTGCAACTTGAAGGGCTTCAAATTCAGTGGCTGTGCTTCATTTTATCTTTGATGTGATATTATTTAGTATGTAAGGATTTGCCTTGCTACAAGCACTCTCCTATAAATTTTAACAAGGCTGAGACATGCGAACAAATCTGATGGCCAAAAGTAATTTAGCACTTCTACCAGTTAAGTTTTAATACAAGCATTTCTGAATGTCCAAATATGGGCTTCCAGCACTGTAAGTCTGTAACAGTTAAACTAAAAGGTTTCAAGAATCCTACTTATCTTTTGCTTCCTCATAATAAGGTAAAAGCTGCTGCTGATGTTTCATTGAGCACCAAATAAATAATAATAAAAAATGACTTAGCAGTAGTGTCTAGTGAAGTCTTAGCTTTCTACACCGGCAGCCAAGTCTTCATCAGAAGCCTCAGCTGAAGCACTGTACAGTTCACCAGCAAGTCCACAAAAAGAACATATGTTAGATGGTCAGGATTAGCCATTGTGCAGAAATATGTGACCTTTAACACAAATAAATAAATAAATAAATAAATAAATAAATAAATAAATAAATAAATAAATAAATAAATAAATGTTAGAACCTGTGTCCCACATGCATATTTAAAACAAGAGAGTCATCAAAACTGGAACTAGATCATTTGGGGTTAAATTCTAGTAAATTTTAGTACATATATAAATATGGATGGTTTGTTTTTCACCATGGAATATTTACTGGTTACACTCACAAGGGCATAACAGTACTCTCAAATTCTAAATAAATTAAGAACCGAAAATCGATTCTTGTAGCTTAATTTTACGAAAATCAAAAAACTCTTTCTTGCAAATAGGGGCACATTTTAAAGCCTATAGTAGTTAATATCCATTTAATGTGGTGTGCCCACTGTATTTTTTTTTTAATTACAACACTGGTTATCCAATCAACTTTATCACTGACAAAATTAATAAACCTCAGTTCTGGCCAGTAGTCTACAGGGTATTTGGGGTTTTTAAAATTTTTATTAGCAGTTTTAGTGCTGTCCTGGAAAATTGATTAGCAATTACAACTTCAGCCCCACACCACCTTTTCTATCATGTACAACCCTGCCTGGTTACTCATGTCTGAGATCATACTTCAGCATAAGCCCATCCCTAACTTTACAAATGTGAGTTACCAAGTGGCCCACACCCTTCTACTTTTCAGTTTTAAAATAAAGATGATTTTAGTCACAGGCACTGGTAATTACAATGCAAATAGGTAAGTAGTTTATCTAATGATCGTGACAACTAACCTTACCAAATACATAAAAAGCTAGAGTACCATGGTCCCATGGGTTGGCAATGAAAAATAAGTACATCAGTGATTGAGACATGCTCTTGCAGTTCATGATTTGAATTTCAAATCGATCCACCCGAACGAAAAAATTCGTGGAACATGATTATGAAGAATGACTGGTTCACATTAAGGTAAGAAGCTAATTTATAGGCACCGACATCATAGAAAACACCAGTGAAGTTTTGTCAACTCATTGAAAACACTCTTAAAATGGGTGGTTAAATTTATCATTTCACATGAACAACGGACGTTCATAATAAATTGGTGTATTGTTTATCTGTAGTTTTACCATTTTTGAAATGGAATGTTGGATGAGCGCATAAAATATTGAATCGCACAATGCAAACCAAATTTTGGTGACTGGATCACACTTGGGAGATCTTGCTTCGCAAATTGCAATGCAAACCCGAACAAAAAATACTTGGTTGATAAATTGTATTATACAAATCTTATTTTTGGTTTCAGACCCCATTCAACTCAAACTCAGGCCTTAGAATTTGTCCTGATTCACAAGAACAGATTTTGATTCTCGCAATAATTTAGATTTTGAGAGTACTGTTATACTCTTGGAGTGTAATGCAACCTATTCCATATTTATGTGTTTACTCGAGTTTAATTCGTGAGGGCGTAGCTCCAGTTTTGATGAGTTTCTTTTTGTGGTCTTCGTGATGGACGTTACAGTACCTTGGAATTGTAGTACCTAGGAATTGATTTCTAGTGAAGTCTTGGCTGCCTGTACAGGCAGCCAACACTTTGCTAGACATCACTACTGAGTTGAAGTGTTATTTATTTATTTATTAGTGTTTAAGGTCACATATTTCTGCACAATGGGCTAATCATGACCACAACAGTTTTACAGGTGGAGGAAGCCGGAGTACCCAGAGAGAACCACTGAGCAATGGCGAGCAACTGTCAGCTCCCAACATACTAACTCCACACAAGCAGGGTTAGTATTGGCTGAAGACAGGTGCACCATTGATGTGCAGTATGCCTTACTACACAGCGCAACTGTGCCCCATGTGGGCAATGGGAGTAAAGTGTCTTGCCCATGGACACAACGCAGTTGCTGCAGGTGGGATTCGAACCGAGGAGCTCTCGGCTTGCAGCCTGCACCTCTACCTACTGAGCCACCACGCCCCCAGTTAAGTGTTCCCTTATTATGAGGGACGCGAAAAATAATAAGTAGAATTCTAAAGAGCTTGTTTGGGTTGAACTCATACATTCTGAAGGCTGACCACTAGTGACCAGTATTCAAGAACTTGTAAGTTGTAAGGGCCTCTAGTAAAAAGAAAAAATTAAGAAATAAGCAACGTGTTGTACAGTACCCAGTAGTTCAAAACATTTGATTGGTCAGATTCCATCATTAGTTTCAGATTAGCCCATGTGGTCACGTGACTACTCCCACACTTATCATTTGAGTCAGAGATACAAAATAGGGCAGAGTTTCTCAACTTTTCTGTTGACATTTGGAAGGTTAAATCAACTTAAATGGGCATACAATGTTGGTAGATCTATATCTAGCTAAACCTTGATGTTTTGGGCATTTTCCTTGCTGAGGAGTGGGGGGAGGAGGGTTACACTCATAGAACTTCATGATTATTTGATCAATAGACAAAGATTCAGTTTCATATATAATTCCATCTACAGGGTGAAAAAAAAAACACATTGAAGAGCACTTTTTTTGCCTCCAGGCCTTTCCAAAGAACAAGCAAAGGGTATTTATGGCTCCTATAACCCACACATCCCACCCATCTCTAAGTGCATTGCATTAGCAGCATAAGAAAGAGTATTCTAAATTTACAGTGATAGCTCTGATTAGGAGCTCAGTGTGCAACTGATATTATTATATTTTGGTTATTATTAATTTATTATAATATTAATATAACCACAGGAGCTTAGTACTATGATCTAGAAGCCTATACCATAGATTATAACCCCTTATGAAACTTCCCCCCCCCCCCCCCAAAGGTTTACAGACTCACAAAATACAGCACATTTTATATTGGAGATGGGTGAGTATGGGAAGGGGTTTATAGTCTTCAAGGACATGGTTCCAAGCTCTTGTGCTGAAGCCAGGAGCTCCCTTTGGCCATCACTTCAGTACCATACTAGGGTAAAGCTGAAGAATATGGCACTCGGCAATTTATTTTTAAAATACTTGGTCTCCTGAACTTTTTTTTATCTTTTACTACTCTTCATCATATTTTCAATAAATTTAGTGAAAAAAAAAAAGATTTAACCCTTGTGTCATTTTTATAAGCCTACTTTGTGGGTTGCATGACAATGGGCACACACTTTCCTGCTGTTTGTGTTCAACTTGTATCATAATGTGTCATCTGCAGCTAGAAAAGAAAATTTAAACTGGGAGAAATCATTAGGGTCAGCATACTAAGGACAAGGGTTAGCAGGCCACTTATAATCTAACCTTCAGTATACTGGCCCTAAACCTTTATGGATGTCTCTTATTTTAGTCTTCTTCAGGATGGAGATTTTGTTTCTCAGTATGTTAAATTTACAGCACAAAATGGGGTAAAATAAGCTAATAAAATTATAAATATGATATTACTGGGCTTTAGATATGTATTATTTGTTGGGAACACGATGTGGAATGAAAATGGGCCTAAACACAGCAAAACTCAGGAAACTGGGTATTTTTAAAATAAATTGCAGAGTCGCATATTCTTCAGCTGTGCCCCGAAATGTGTGCACTGCTATTGAACATGACATTGGGATAACACTGCCGACATGAAATATTGAAAGGTGTTTATGCAGCTGTTTATGTTGATAAAACTGGTGAAAACCTCCTTTTTCGACATTTAAACAACATGAATGCAAACTGACAAAAGCTGAACAGAAACCACTGAAACAAGGTGACATGCTGCAGAAGCTACTCACAGCAGACACAAATTTGAAGTCGCTGTCATATTTCCATTCTTATTATCCCCCTTGATACGCCGAAGAACAGATTTTTTTTGTTTATCAGATTATTTCCCTTGATATACGACGTTCATGTTGGGCGATATTTGCGTTCAGTTGCTCAAATTTCCTAAAGTGAGCATCCTTCTCTCGTGTTGTTATCAATAGGATCAATCTTTAGATATCATCCCAAGCTGAAAACCGGAAAGTGCTAATCTGCTCAAATAATGTGGTAATTAAGTGTCTTTTTGGAATAGTATTAACACAAGGGGCGTAATCGGGCTGAGTGATGTTGGGGGGGTGGGGGGGGGGGGGGGGGGGGGAGGGTTGTCTGCTGCCAATGCCAGCAGAAAAATTTCTTTTCGGAAAATATTGATTGGCCTTCGCCCAAGTAACGAATATAGACTATCATTTGATGGCTATGAAGTGGCATGGAATATACCACCAGGGTCTCTCGGGGTAACGCTGAGTTCACGGTAAGTTTTTTTTTTTTCGAACAAGCCTCTTGTGCGATGAGGGAGCAAACAAAGGCGCACATTGTTTCTCAGAAGTGTGGATGTCTGCTGGGGCTTTTGGGATTGGCATGGAAATGTAAGAGTGCAAATCATGGACACTATAATTTAACCCTTACCTAACATGAAAAGCAGACAACTCTTGCAAAAAAAATCTTGAATAACTAATTTTTTTTCATTTTTTGTCTCAAAAACATAGGTTATGACCCCTCATTAGAACGAGCTCGATGAAGCTCGTTCCAACGAGGGGTCATAACCTATGTTTTTGAGACAAAAAATGAAAAAATAATGAAAAATTAATTGGCGATTTTTGAGAATAGCGCTGGCCGTTTTTGGCCGTTACGTTGGGTAAAGGGTTAAGGGATGATGACGGGTCACCATAAAGTAAACTGTCAACAAGTAATCAGCGGCAAAGTTATTCCCTGTAAATCGTTCTTTACCGTGCACCGTGAGCATAGAACTTCATAACCAGTTCGCGACCGTAACAGTTCAGCTGGAGGCACGGTGACCCATTGGTCAGAGCACTGGATCGAATGGTTGTACTAGTACGTTGGAACCTGACCCGCGTCATCGGCGTTGTATCCTAGGGCAAGATACTTAATTCCAATTGCCCAAGTGGTTGCGCGGTTGTACAATGTGCTATGGCGTACTGCCTGTTGATGGTACATGTGTCTACAGCTTCTGCTAACCTTGTAAAGTATGGGTTCGTATAATCGTAACTTGACGAGAACGATACTTACTCGCCGCTGCCCGGTTGTTCTCTCCGGGTAATCCGACTCTCCATACGTACAACTGATCATAGCTGTCTAAAGTGTCTGTAACCCATTATGTATAAGCATACATATAATGTCATTTTATTTAAATAATAATAATAATAACAATAAATTAGTTTCAGATATTTTCTCAGTCTGCAGATACATGGTTAATTAGTGGTATGTGTGGAATAGAATGAATGGGTGAACGCCGCTCACTACTTCACTGCATTTGCATGACTAACAGCTCCCTCTGCACTGGTTTCCCGCCAAATTCAGTTTTTGCAGTAGTTGATTCTGGGGGACGGTCGTGAGATAACTGGTTACGGAACGCAGGTTCCCGTATATTTTGTTTACATTCGCTTTTGCTCACAAGTACATGTGTGAATTTAATAATGCAAGGCACTGAATGCACTGCTGTATGTTCTGTTCAATGGCGATCCATATTTGCAGAATTATGGAAATCTTTTGTAGATCGGTATCATCCGACTGATTCGTTGCATTCCTGATTAAATTCTGTAAACTTATACCACCTTGGAATGATTTTCACCAAGGAAGGGTTACAAATGGCACTCCTGACGATTTGATCGGTGGATGGCGAAGTGACGAAAATCTCACAACAGATCGTTTCGAAATTCCACAACTTGCGAAAGGTTCCTGAAATTTCACCACTTTGCATTTCATTTTGTGGTGACGGAATCAACTTGGAAGGAAATGATGATTTAGCCAAATTTCATTCACCTCAGAGAATGTCTAATTTTCATTGATGACATCCTTATTTTTTCCAGTACTTTTGATTAACATATCATGAGACTGAATGCTGTATTCAAGGGACTATTAGATCATAATCTAAAGCTCAGTCTATCAAAATGTGAGCTTTGCATGACATCGGTACCTGCTTAGGCCATGTGGTCTCTGTTGGAGGTATATCTACAGACCCAGAGAAAACAGCTGCTGTGATTCAATGGCCAGAGCCGACAAACAGCAAAGAACTACAGCGTTTTCTTGGATTTACTGGATATTATAGACGATTCGTGAAGAACTATGCACAGATTGTTCACCCACTCAATAAGTTGCTTGAAGGTCATGGAAGTAACAGAAAGGACCATAGAAGCAAGAAAAATAAGACGAAAGTGGAGTGGAGATGGGAAGAACCACAACAAAGAGCCTTTGACACTATTAAACAGAATCTCACCCAGCCCCCTGTTCTTGCCTGTGCAACATGAAAAGCAGACGACACTTGCAAAAAAAATTCTTGAATAACTAATTTGTTTCATTTTTTGTCTCAAAAACATAGGTTATGACCCCTCGTTGGAACGAGCTCGACGAGCTCGTTCCAACGAGGGGTCATAACCTATGTTTTTGAGACAAAAAATGAAAAAAATAATGAAAATTAATTGGCGATTTTTGAAAATAGCGCTGGCCAGTTTTGGCCGTTACGTTAGGTAAAGGGTTAAGCTGCACACTGACTCCAGTGGAGTTGGGTTAGGAGCAGTTCTCTATCAGGAACAGGATGGTGTGGATAGAGTGATTGCATATGCAAGTCGAGGTCTGCGACCTAGTGAGAAAGAATATCCTGCTCACAAGTTGGAATTTTTGGCCCTAAAGTGGCCAGTCATAGATAAATTCCATGACTACCTTTAAGGAAATTCATTTGACATTTTTACAGACAATAACCCGCTAACTTATGTTTTGTCAACAGGTAAGTTGGACGCAACTTGTCATCGATGGATTGCAGCTTTAGCGAATTATAATTTTACAATCACTTAAAGATCTGGAAAGTTGAATACAGATGCCGATGGGCTTTCGCGGAAACCACAGATTTTCAGTGAAGAAATCAAAGCTATTTGTCAAGCCGCTTTGTCAACAAGACCGCTAGTAGGTAGTGTCTCCACTGGTACCTCCCCTCATTCGGCCGGTAACATGGAGCATATTGACTGGGCCAAGAAACAGAGGGAGGATACACTATTATCTAGGATTATGAATCTTAAGAAGACACACCATAATCCAAAAGAATTGAACATTAGAGAAGAATCAGCTGAAGTTCAGAATTTTTTAAGAGAATGGAGTAGACTGATTCTGGATGGTGATGTGTTGTATAGGGTGATAGGACTTGATGGCCAGAAAATTCAGCAGCTGATTTTTCCAGCCTCATTCCAAAGCAGAGCTCTTAAAGGAGTCCACGATGATGTTGGCCACCAAGGGAAAGAGAATACTCTGTGGTTGGCTGAACAAAGATTCTATTGGCTGGTATGTCCAGAGCTGTTTCTGACAGAGTGGATAACTGTGGTCGATGTATTCGACGAAAGAAACCTGTTAAGCCATCTTAGTGGGGCGGGTTGCTATAAAAATAGTTCAGGCTGTGATACAAGCATGAAATTTGGTATGGAAGTCACTTTTGGTATATAGAGCACTTTTGGATAGTTGGCCACGAAATATCTAATTATTTTCAAGATGGCCACCGGAAGTGAAAAAATCTGCACTATTGGTGATGGGAGTGCAGCATATATGAGTGAAACATATAGCATTAGGATCTAGTAACTGTTAGGATCTAGTAACTGTTGCACTGGAGAAGAAGCCTGGCCCCAAACATGACCCGCTTGGAAAACTGCCCTTTTAACATGCTCATATAGGGGTGCCCTAGTTGGTGGTATGCCATTGTATGGACATTGCTTTCGAGCGAACAAATCAAGGCGACATTCGTCTACTCTGCATGTTGTGCTTGAACGGTCGTACATGACAACAACAAAATGTTCCAAGATATCCATGTCTGCCTCTGTAACTTCATTCTGTGGTGAACTGAGTCGACAGAAAACCTCTGTTGCAGCCTCATACACATTCCATGCCCGCCAAGCAGATTTTTTTCCTTTTCCCACAAAGGCAGACACTGTATCACACCCTGTAAAAGCATGAAAGAAAGGTAAAGCACTTGACCGAGGTCCAATTGATTTGGTAATATCGTGTACTGGGAGCCAGCGGAAGTGTTGTCTCTTCCCAAAAGCTAACCACATTGAATTAATCTGAAGGTCAGTAAACACGGAGATGGCTATAACAGCAACATCTGTGTCGGAAGTAACAACAGTCATGCTATTATACTGTAACAACAGTCGCATGTTTGGTATGAACAAACACACGGGTGTCCGCCTCTTCATGGTTACAGGGTGACAGCATATCTGTGTTCAGTTCCTTATTACAGGCAACATCATCCCCTTTAGTGACAACTATAAGGCTGTTTGTCTGAGCATTTACAATTCTATCTGCCAAAAATCCAAACAGTTCAGTTTTGTTTTCATCACACCTCAGGAAATTGCTCCACGACTTTGGTACGTTACTCTTACCGACCACTTTTCTTCGAAACCCAGCTCCCCTTTTCTGTCGAGTTCCTGCTTTGAGGCTACTTTCAAGGTATACATCAAAAACAAAATCTACTCTTGTACTTTTTTGTGCACATCTTACAATATATGGTATAATAACCTCAGCAGCATAGTCATCAAATGTTTTAGCAGCTCCAGGTGGTTTTGCATTGACCACAGCCGCACCATCTATAATCATAACTTCAGTATGAGGCTCTTCTACTCGAGCAGCTATCCCTGTCCCTAAAATGTCCATCAGCTGTGATTTTACTCCAGAGTTGATCATACCATTGTGTGATAATGATGGTGGGTACTGTTGGTTGTCATGTTGAAAAAAGTTTTGAAGGTCAAACTGTCGATTTTGCCACGATATAAAAAGTCATGAAAAAAGTTTACAGTTATTTTTCAAACTCTCTATTTTCAGATTCCCCACCGTAGTATGAGGCTTGATATTTTTGCTGAAAAGGGAAAGCTTATTTTTTGCCAAGGGTTCATGAAAACTTTCTTGTCCATTAGTTGTCGATTTTTCAAGAATTTATCATACTGTTTTCTGCCAACAGGTAAAAGCTGAGCCATCGACTCGTTTACCTTTTTATCCGCAACTTCTTTGACATCGAGGGAATAAAGGTCATGATAAATATTCTTCAAATGGACTGCCATACTCAGATATTGTTGAAATTGGTCTACAGACTTTATCCTGAAAGTCCTCCTGAGCAGCAGGGGTATCGTCATGGTGTCTTCTGTTTCGTTTTAACTCTGATTTGCCAGCTGCATCTGCAAATTCATCGATAACCCTGCTTATTTCCGGCCCCGCTATCATCCATCGGCTCAGTGCTGCTGGGTCTTCTGTTAACCCAATAGCCCCACCGTCACCCCACCCCAATGCGAATTTTAGCAGGGGAGAACTCTCTTTAAAATGACACCTTTGTTGCAAATTTCCCTCAAGTAGAGCCTGATATCAAGTCACCACGGCCAGACTATAAAGCCCTGACAAACTTCATTGACAAAAACATTATGGCCGCCTATCTATTTTTAGAAATGTAGGCCATCTTGAAAATGGCCTAATTTTCAGTGGCCAACTATCTCAGGTTTTTCTACTATATCTAAAGAACACATGGTGAAAATTTCATGCTTGTATCATCAAGTGAACTATTTAAATAAAAAATCGCACTAATCCGCTCCACTATCTGCAGGACTTGTACCAGTCCTAACTAACAGACCAATGAAAATGGTGTGCATAGAATTTTTGTCTCTGGAAAAATCAAAGGGTGGATTTGAACATATATTGATGATTACTGACCATTTTACGAGATATGTCCAAGCCATCCCTTGTCGAAACCAAACGGCTAGAACAACTGCCAAGGCTTTGTATGAGAATTTCATCATCTACTTTTGCTTCCTAGGGAAGTGATCAAGGCAGGAATTTTGAAAGTAGACTCATCAAAGAACTTTGTAAGCTTGTACACATAAAGAGATCAAGGACAACTCCTTACCATCCCATGGGGAATGGTTCAGTTGAGCGTTTTACTAGAACATTACTCAATATGCTGGGGAAACTTGAAGGAGATAAGAGAGCAAACTGGAAAGATTATGTTGCTCCTTTAGTACAGGCTTACAACGCAACTAGAAATGACGCCACAGGTTATTCACCTCCTTTTTTAATGTCTGGGTGGCATCCGAGGTTGTCTGTAGATGCTTTTCTAGGAATTAACCAGTGAAATGATCCTGTACAGGACCACATGACTTACGACTTATGTAAATAAGCTAAAAAAGATATTACAGTATGCTTATCGAGCAGCAGCCAGTGAAGCAAGTAAAATGCAGAAGAAACAAAGAAAGATATGATAGATTGGTGACAGAGAATAAACTGGAAGTGGGAGATAGAGTATTGGTAAGAAACGTTGGGTTGAGAGGAAAACAGAAGCTTGCTGACAAATGGGAGCAGGAACGCTATTTGGTCACTCAGATTCCAAATAGTGACATTTCTGTGTTTCAAGTTCGTCCAATGTCACAAAATGAACGTGTGTCCACACTTCACAGAAATATACTTCTGCCATTCAATGCAATCCCACCAGACACGGCGATCACTCCAACTTCAAGTTTTGATAAGAATCCATCACAAACCCAGACCAGAGGAAAACAATTTGAGAGTTACACATGTGCAGCTAGTGCTAGTGATTCTGAGAATGACCGGTCTGATGTTTATGTCACACCACAACGCAGGAAGGGAATTCCGTCCAGTACTTCCCATCAGACACCCCGATCACAACCTAAATCACAGAATGTTGCACAGGATACCTTTGGAACTGGAGGTGAAACCAACAAAAGCCAAAATACAAATAGTGCAAAGTCAAGCATTCTCACAGATAGTCCCCCCCCCCAGACTGCTGCTTCAGCTCCTGATATCGGAATAAACATCAGCCGTGAGGTTAATGGATCACCATCTAGACCTGAGCAGCGTACAAATACAAATAGTGCAAAGTCAAGCATTCTCACAGATAGTCCCCCCCCAGACTGCTGCTTCAGCTCCTGATATCGGAATAAACATCAGTCGTGGGGTTAATGTGGAGCCGCCATCTAGACCTGAGCAGCGTCTAGTAAAGCCTCAAGATAGGTATGGTGATTGGATTCACCAACACATTACCTCGGTGGAACCAGATGAAATAATTTATGTCTGGTTATTTTTTTCCCAACACAAATGAGAAGAAACTTAAAAAAAATAAAAAATAAAAAAGGTACAGATTTGTATACAATTTATATAGCTTCGTCAATATTCCTGTGTTTCAAGTTCGTCCACTATCACAAAATGGTGGACGGATGGTGAACGGATAGTGCTATCCGTTCACCATTGGAACGATGGCGAACGTTCCAATGTTGAACGGATAGCACTAGTACATCAGCACTAGTATAATTTATATATATAGTACGTGGAGAGTGTATTATCACGAAATCACCCGCAGAGTGGAGATTCCACCTGAGCAATATTTGCACATTTGTTGCAAAGCACAACCATCAACAGCAAAGTTTCAGCCAATGGACCTCCGGGTTAAACCCGGAGGTCCATTGACTGAAACATTGCTTGTGTTTTTTGTCGATATGTACAAAATTTGAAAGTTATAGCTTGGGTGGTAACTCCACTCCGCGGGTGATTTAGTTACAATCCACTCTCCACGTACTGTATATATATGTCACATTTAAAAAAAAACTAGATTACAAAAGATGGTGATATAATCATTATTCTGGTTTCAACTTGCATGTCATGTAACAGTATAATTTTGAAATTCAAGTTCATTATACATCTAAGATAATTGACTAAACTGCCAGATTAATTTAATTTATTGTAGATTTGGAAGATCAAAATACTTGTGATGATGCAGTGAACTAATGAATTAATTTAATAATTATTGTAGGTGTTGTAGATACTGATTGAAATACCTGTGATGATATACTGAACTGTGATATTTATACAGAGAATATCCTTGAACAGATTGTTTCTTTGGCCAAATTGCATCATTAAAGAATGATTTTTTTTTATTTTTGTTGTAGATATAGATTTTTTAAATGACTGGAGTCATTTCTCTGCAAGGAGGGGATGATGTAACCCATTGTGTATAAGCATACATTTGATGCCATTTTATTTAAATAATAATAATAAAAATAAATTAGTTTCAGATATTTTCTCTGTCTGCAGATACATGGTTAATTAGTAGTATGCCTGGAATAGAATGAATGGGTGAACGCCGCTCACTACTTCACTGCACTTGCATGACTAACAACTCCCTCTGCACTTGTTTCCCGCCAAATTCAGTTTTTGCAATAGTTGATTCTGGGGAACGGTCGTGAGATAACTGGTTACGGAACGCAGGTTCCCGTATATTTTGTTTACATTCGAGTTTGCTCACAAGTACATGTCTAAATTTAATAATGTAAGACATTGAATGCGCTGCTGTATGTTCTGTTCAATGGCGATTCATATTTGCAGAATTGTTTTGTAGATCGGTATCATCCGACTGATTCGTTGCATTCCTGATATTAAATTCTATAAACTTATACCGTCTTGGAATGATTTTCACCAAGGAAGGGCTACATGCCGTTGAATGTCTTGAGTTTCTGGAAATTTCCTCAGTCTTTCCCGGCTAACTGAACTCATTCCGATCGTCCACCTTACTGTCTTGGTCTGGCTCTCTATTTGTTTTGTAATCGAACCACTCTTTCCTCTTCTTTTTTTCTAAATTAGCTTGTTTAATTTTGCCTTTTTTCCGGGTGCATTTTACCACTATTGTTTTTTTTACTGCTACCTCTCTCTTTCTCTTCTCGTCTGTAGTTCATGTCACTAATACCACATCTCATTCACCTCCATCTTCATTTGGCATGTAAACCAGGCGCAATATGGTTTGACCCGGAAAAAATTTGGGACAAGCTGATTTTGGTGTCATTCGACGCGGAATTTATCTGGGAACAACATACAACATATCCAAAATCCGCAAAAATCCGCTTAGGGGAAACTTTTTCATGCAAGATGGCCGCAAGGAGGGGTTTCCTAGAAAAAATCTTTAGTGGCATCAATTTCTCAATAGGCTTGATATTTTGTGTGAGATCTGGAAAAGTGTTGTGCGTCATTCGTACTTTAAGCACGAATGCCAATCTTATAAGCGGAAAAATAAATGAGAAAATTCACAATTGTCTGGGAAATGGCCCCAAAATACCATTTTCTTCAATTTTCACACCCATACGAAGTTGAGTCTGAATAGAACAGAATAAACGAGCTATAATTCTGCAGCCGATGTTTTTCATAACTCCCGAGATGGCGAAGAATGACATCGATCAACTTTCTTCGCATTGATTAAATCCCGAGATGAGATCTGACCGAAATCATGCCGGTGTTCCTCAAGGCACTCTGCTGTCGCGAGTTTTGTCTCCAATCTCAACCGGCTCGGAGTTCAGTCAATTCTCCCCTCGGCAGACTCCACAAGCAGAGACACATTTGATTGCGTTCTTTCTACAAGAGCATATATTCGTTCCGCAGGGGTGTTTGGAGGTCATTTTGCATTTGCAACGTATAAATTTCAGGAGAGCTTCAGGCGCTGCATCCATGTCCGTTATCACGGATATCAACTCATTTTCGAGAATTTCCAAGCCCCATTTCTGAGGATCTAGGATATCAATATCCAATTGCTTCCATTCCACCGCTTGTAGGTGGACTCGCAGGCTGTGAAAGTATGCCGCGCGTTCAGTTGGAGGTAGTTTCTGAGGTTCGATTCCTGTCTTGCTGGAAGTGACCATTGTCATGAACTTTGAGTGTCTCAAAGCCATTCAATGTGTCTGACTGCTTGCCAGAGTACAGCATTACAAACAGTTCAGCTCCGATTCTTCCAATTTCTGTTAAAGATACGGCGCTGTCGTGCATTGTTGCTGATATCTTCTGAATCTCCCTTGACTTTTCTAACCTCTTGAGAAGCTGTGTTTCCCTATGGCCAAACGTTGTCGAAGTAACATCACACCCACTCCATGCATGTATTAACAGGAGGTGTCGCCTAGTTGTTTCTCCGATCTTCGCTATTATATCTGCGATCTTCCATGTCAACGCCACCCTATGTGACTTCCGTGCTTCTGATTGGAAATAAACATCAGTCGAAGTATGATTCCAATGG
The DNA here is from genome assembly GCA_031216915.1 of Pictodentalium vernedei. NCBI lineage: Eukaryota > Metazoa > Mollusca > Scaphopoda > Dentaliida > Dentaliidae > Pictodentalium > Pictodentalium vernedei. Next base: position 125,723,514 of record CM062294.1, on the reverse strand, counting down.
TGAACGGATAGCACTAGTACATCAGTATCATCTGCGGCAATGGCAACTGAATTCCCTTGAGATGAAAGTTTGATGGCACTTTCAACAATCAGGGTATCAGCATCCCCCGAACTGCAGTTAACAGTATGTCCATCCGCTCTCAGTAATGTGGACAGCAATCTTATGAACTGCATTTTGTTATTCTCGTTCGACAAGAACCGTTCCTGGTTCTTGTGTGCAGCTCTCCTTCTATGCTCATGATTCTTCGTGTTTGGTCGCTGTCCATAACCATCGAAGACGACACAGCCATTATGCCCATATTTGTTGGCCACATATCCACATACTGATGGGCTACTTCCGAGTAGGTAGCCTTTGCCTTCCATTTGACTCTGTGGAGGAGCCCCCCCCCCCCCTCCCCCCTCCCCCCCCCCCCCCCCCCCCCCGTCAAGCACGTACGCGGCATCAGATGGCGGGTTCGAAAGTGCTACTCGATCTGTTCTTGCAGCTGCTAGGTCGGCCTTGTTTGCTTTTTCGAGAAAGAAGTCTTTGAAGAGGGCTGTTGGCATCACAGTCAGTTCGTACTCGAAAAACTGTGCCACGTCGCGCTCCCTCTGAGCAATAGCTATCAATCGAGTGAACAGAGCTGATGGGTCTATTGATACCCTCTGGTTATCCAACTTCACCCCGGGGTTCAAATGGTCTAAAGTGCGAATTTGATCACTCCTTTTGATGGAGGCATCAGAAACAACAACATTGTCTAGTTTAGAGTACACGTATCTCCGCCCCTACCGACTCGGTATTGTCACAGTTAATACCGTCACCCAAGGAAGCTGACAATCCGGAGGTCAGGGAGGGCAATCTTTTATTCTCATCGAAAGGATCGTACAAGTCAAACCACTCTAGTATTTTCATCATGTCGGTGTTGTCTCGTTTTCGACGAGAAGTGCCCATGTCTACATGTTGTTCACTGGTACTGAGTTTCATGTGAGTCAGCGTTGTCATAGCTTCGTGTATTTCAGCGCATTTATGCATGGTGTAAATCCACTCCCGATGCACTGATTCGGTCACCCCACGACCTCGCGTTAGTCCACCTCGACTTTTAATTGAGTGAATGGGGACTTGTTCAATCACAAGGTCACTTGAAAGGCCTGCCAAAACCCTGGACTTCCGGCGTATAGCATGGAAACTATCAAAGAAGAACCTATCATACAACCACGGATGTTTCTCGGGGAGCTCAAGCATCATTTGCAGATATAACCTGCAACTCTTAGCGTAGTGTACATGTTTCGTGGCAGTGTAGAGGTTCAACATATTACTGACAGCAATAAGGTGGAGAGTCCAATCGCCAATGCGTTCACCTCTGATGAACATTTTCAGTGCCTGGACATATAGATATTGTATCCATAGCTTAGCAGTGCGCGATTGTTCAGCCAGTTTGGCTTTGTACTCGTCGAGGCAAGTGTTTACTCTTTCCAGAGCTGCTGAGTTTGAAACATCGGAAAGCGCTATCGAGGTGTCCAGCACATTATCATACAACTCCTTGACACTATCTAAATCTTCACTGTTGATAGATTTCTGTCCACTCCCGACGCTACATGAACTCCTCGGAGAGGCATCAGGTTCAGCCATTTCTGGGCTAGTAAGGGATGTGCACATGTGTTATGGACTGTGATGATACACTATGTATACCATGTGTGTTAGTGAGTTGAAAAAAACTGGATTCACACAAATCCATGTCCTCACGTTCGCAAACATTGGAATGCTGATTTCGGAAAATGGATCAAAATTCGCTCTTACACCACTATCAGTTTATATGCTATAAAAAAAATTTCCCCAAAGCGGATTTTGGATATGTTCTTCGTGAGACATTCTTCTTCAAAATGACACAAAAATCAGCTTGTCCCAATTTTTTCCGGGTACGGCCACTTTACTTGGTTCAACGCCTGCACTAATGTTCTTCTCTTTCGGTCGATCTCTGTGCATTTCACTTCCCGATTTGACTACATTCTTCCCGTCCACCCCGCGGTTGTTTCCACATCTTTTGGTAGAGCCACGGCTTGAAAACGTTCGGAGCTTTGGATGCATGTGGCCTCTAATGTCTACATTTTTCACTCGACGACATAAGCTAAGAAGGTGTGGTCACCTATCTATTTTAAAACATTTTTTTTCCATTTTCCTCAATTTTACTCGACTAATTGTTTAACTACTACAGTAAAAAACTTGAAAAATTATCGGCTCGATTTTTTCAGTTTTTCGAAAACAAATTACATTCCGGAACTCGAGAACGCTTTTAACGAAAAGAAAAGGACTCTTCGAAAACAGTTTTTGAAAAACTAAGACTTGCGACTAAAACATTGTTTATGGTGACCACTCACTGGAACCTTTTTCGACAAACACGTTCCAATGAAGGGTTCAAAAGCTATGTTTTGGAGTCAAAACTGAAGAAATATTAATATTTGACGGTCAATTTTAGTGAAAAGAGATTACGATATGGTCGTTGTGTTAGGTAAAGGATTAAACGAAAGGTAATGGTAATTTTGAATCCCCTGCGCCCCGATGTCGAAATATCAAAATTTTAAGCAGCAAATTTTTCCCATAACACAATCACGAATTTAATCAATTAAAACTTGTGTGACAGACTTCATTGAGCTCTATCAATCAAGATTGAATTGATTAATTCCCATTTGAATTATGTGAAAAAAATTGCTGCTTGAAATTTCTGTACTTTGATGTCAGTACGTAGAGGTTAAAAATGAAAATTTAACTCTTTCCACGAATCAAGTCACGGACGTCACTGGTCAAATTAAATTTATCTTCGAAGGGAGGTAGCAATAATTTGTTCATATAGCCCTTTAAGGTCGTAGAATTATATTATTACCGACCCTCTGTTACAATTTGTTGCCCCTTACAGACGCTTCCTAGGGGAGGTGCGACGGTAGTATGTAATGCGGCTTTCGTCCCCTATCAGGGTGACCCCTGTGAATGACTCCGGAAGTGACGTCATATCAGGTGACCATATGACGCCATGTTGGGTTGTCGTGGCAGCTCACGTAAGCGGCCATCTCATGACGTCATTACCATAGGAGGCAGCCATCTTGTTTTCTATGGTTGCACGTGGTTGCGCTGTGACGCAAAACCCTCTAATAGGACTGGGGTGTGTTCGATTGAACAAGAGCATTTTGGGGGTTCCGATTTTCCCCAAATCCTCGTTTACTTCGTACAATTACACAAACAGACACGAAAAATACCCCAAATCACAAAAAACCCAAACTACCTAACAAACTTGGAGAAACCCCATCTTGTGCTTATGATAGTATCACGTAGTGCTATAAGATGCGTTCCTTCGCGTAAGAGTAGTTTTGCTGGTTCGAATTTTCCCCATATCCCCGGTTAGAATTACTACAAATAAGCCGCCAATTGTTTTACTACTTCGGCTTTCCCACTAAATTCTGGATTTCTACCTATTAGAGACGCTATTCTAGCCACACTAACCCTAGCAGTTTATGTAGTCCTAGCTACTCTTGACTACCGCCTGTTAAGACCTATGCCCTCGTCCAAGTCTTATAATCACAAGTCAGATTGCTTGATTTCCCGTAATCTGTAGCTACCCATACTGAGTTATCTCTCTTGTATATACTGAAGGTCTCTCTGATCCCCAAACCCGAAAGACAATCGACCAGGAATAGGTATTACTTCAATGACTCGAATCTTATTGAGTAAATAAGCTATCGAGTAGTGACTCAAACGGGCATCGCTCGGACGACTTGAATCCCACCGTGTAAATGAGCTATAGAGCAATTGCTCGAACGAGTGACTTCACATAAGGATCTACAACTCATTTTGGTATTTGGGGATACTTATGACTGGTGTGACGACGTCACAACATAACCACTCACGTGGGTTACCAGGACAACACAACATGGCGCCACTGGATCACGTGGCATGACGTCACTTCCGGGGTTATTCGCGGGGTCACCCTGATAGGGGACGAAAACCACATTAGATACTGCTTGCGACGAGTGCGAACGCACCTCCCCACAAAGTTGGAGTTCCACTTGAGGCATTGGTGATTTGAAGGATGGGGCGACTAAACTTACTCCAATACATTGTACTCTCTGAGGCGGCTTAGACACAGAGGGTACGATGGGTTGGGGTAAGTTGTTTTAAAGTTATAAGCTATAAAAAGATAATTTGGCGAAGTTTAGTAAGTGCCTAGGCGTTTCACATAAACTAGTTGCATAGTCGTGTATTACAGTCCCTATATGTTACGTTGAGTTTGTCGCTGTTTAACCCTTTAACTAACGTAACGGCCAAAACAGGCCAGCGCTATTCTCAAAAATCGCCAATTAATTTTCATTATTTTTTTAATTTTTTGTCTCAAAAACATAGGTTATGACCCTTCGTTGGAACGAGCTCGTCGAGCTCGTTCCAACGAGGGGCCATAACCTATGTTTTTGAGACAAAAAATGAAAAAAATTAGTTATTCAAGAATTATTTTTGCAAGTGTCGTCTGCTTTTCAGGTTAGGTAAAAGGTTAATGTTTGCCAGAAATTAAGAGAGTTATATATATAGGTATAATAAGAAAAAATTATTAAAGTTCAAAACAAATACAACTACATCACTGAATATATTCCTGCTGGCGCTTTCACCGCTCTCTATGCGGATCTTCAGGCATTTTTTCTTTTATAAAATACGTTATAAAATACGTTATACGTTATATTTTATCTATTTGCATATTATCGGAGGATAGCTATCTAGGGATATACTTATGGTTCCTACTCTATTCCTAGACCATCCCGTGGATCCTAGCTTCTACAATATTTCATTACTCCCAGCTATCAGTTCGTCTCTTGAGTTCCAATGTGTTCTGTGTGCCTACTGGCACATAGGACACATTGGAACACAGGGGACGAGTTACTATACAGTTACAGCTCACGATCTCTATAGATACTACGAATAAATCAAAGAGTCGATCTAGCAGTGACTGCGTTGTGTCCATGGGCAAGATACTGAATTCTAAAACAAGTTAGCGATAACGTACCTAAAAATATTTTTCAAGGTCTCTTCATGAAAGAAGGACCAACATAGTAGGCTGACAACTTCAACTTGCTTTAACACAATCGAACGAGAAATACCAAGATTCTCTTGTATGTGAAAGATTACATAATTTTTTTTTATAACTACCAGCACAAGGATTTGTTTACGAACATCAGATATAGGTATAATACATATCGGGGAATAAAATATGACTATCAACTTTATCAATCTATTTTGAATGCAAATTTCAACACACTAAGTGCAAAAATGCTTGTAATCTTTCACATACAATAGGGCAAAAATGCTTGTAATCTTACACATACAATAGTTCAAAAATGCTTGTAATCTTTCACATACAATAGTGCAAAAAATGCTTATATTTTAACTTTTAAATTTCACATATTTTCCAAGATGCTGCGATAGAGCTCCATTTTATACTCATTTTTCAACATTTTTTATCGTTTCTATCAAGTTTCTGGTTACGCGCATCAAACCTGAAAATAAGTGGTCAGACAAGGACAATGTCAGGTACAAAAAGACCAATGTCTGACTGAGGTTTAATATCAGTCAAAATATCTGATGCCAGAATTATTAATGAAGTTCAGTGATCAGAACATCATGCATGCCTGAAATCATGTACATAACTAGCAAACCTAAAATTAATGATTATTGTGATTTCTGGCCCTGTCATGTTGGGAAGTGTGAAGAAGGTGACTGTACAGCTCATCAGTATTAACAGCATGTGAAGAAATACGATTTGACATGGCCATACATGTATCTAAATTATGTTTGAAGAGTAATTCAGTTCCAATTCAGAATGAAACCAATCATACCTTGTTTGGCGGGGCTCATTGAGCCCTGCCAAACAAGGTATGGTTGGATGAATTCTGAGCAGTTTTAAGATGAAGGTCCATGTACATCCAAAACACATTATTTTGAATACTCAAACTCCATTTTGTAATATGTCAGATGTCATTCTCAAATGACAGACTTGATTCGTTTGGTGTCTGACATTTTGTTCGGAAGCGAAATGAAAATTATTTTCAGGCTTGACGCCCATGCATTATGGTGTTTGTAAAGTGAGTGCCAAATTCTCATTTACGCAAAAATGTGGTCATTCTGGTGAATTTGTCAAAGGAATTCTTTCACATATCATATTTAAACTCAAAGGCTTTCTCGTCTGAAAAAGGCAAATCTTGGTATTTCTCGTTCGATTGTGTTAAAGCAAGTTGAAGTTGTCTGCCTACTATGTTGGCCCTTCTCTAAAGCTACATCAAAACAACTGATTGTGTTCTAACTCCAAGAGATTAATGTTGTTTCTATAGGTGTTATTCCTTTGTAACGAGATATTGTACCACAAGAAAGCTGAAGATTAATGTCGAAAATAGGTTTGTATTTAGACCAAAAAGTGATTGCACTAAATGTTCAATTCAATAAATAATCTTAAGTTGTACTCTGGATTGAAATTTAAACAACAGCAGAATTTGAATAACGAAACTTATATTGCTACAAGTTTTTTTTCAAATATTCTTGAAGCTGTTTAGAGGTGCATTAATTTTAAATTGTAATTCCAAACGTTGGATGTAAAAAAAGGCCATGAAGAGACCTTGAAAAATATTTTTAGGTAAGTTATCGCTAACTTGTTTAGGAATTCAGTATCTTGCCCATGGACACAACGCAGTCACTACTAGATAGACTCTTTGATTTATTCCTAGTATCTATAGAGATCGTGAGCTGTAACTGTAGAGTAACTCTTCCCCTGAGTTCCAATGTGTTCTATGTGCCAGTAGGCACATAGAACACATTGCAACTCAAGAGACGAACTGGTAGCTGGGAGTAATGAAATATCGTAGAAGCCAGGATCCACGGGATGGTCTAGGGTCAGAGTAGGAACCATAACTATATCCTTAGATAGTTATCCTCCGATAACTATCCTTCAAAACGATATCCTTCAAAAGGAATCCTTGAATATACATCACTGTGTCATAAGTATCCTCAAATACCCAGATGAGGATATTAGTCGTATGTGGAGTCATTGTTTCGAGAAATTACTCGATACCTTATTTGTTCGATAAGATTCGAGGCGCCGAGTAATGCTTTCCCGTCACAGCGCGATTGACCCTTGAACGTTTTTGTAGGAATCATACAAACTCTTCTGTCAGATAATGATGTGATAGTGGGTAGGGATTAAATGAAAGGGGTGAGCTGATGGGTAGAGATCAGAGGTCGGAACCAGAAATAGCCAGAACTGGATAGTCTATTAGGTTTGAGTAGATAGAATAGAATAAGACTGGAGTAGATGGAAAACAAGGATTCTGAGAAAATTCGATCCACATAAAATCTGGGTTTTTTTTTAATTTTATATAGCTGTCGGTTTGTTTCCAATAATTAAACATACTCTCATACACCGGAACACACTAATCAGCTCTATCGCATTATGTATTACCCAAGCTAGCAGAGTGATGGAAGAATTCGAGTCAAATTATGGTCATTTTGGGTCATTTTCGGTTGCGAACAGGTCGATTTGGGTATTTTGGGTAATTAGCTAAACTCACGTTGAATCGAACGCACTATTAGAACAAACACCCGACTATTAGAGGACTATCAATTACATAGCAATAACGTTATAGAAACCAAGATGGCCTCCAGTACAAAATGGACAATGGAAACGCGTGCGCTCTCTCACTACACGTGATATGCATACGCACCGACGCGACGCATCACATTGCGATGGCATCAACATATTGGCTCACGGGCGTCACCACGCCAACGTAACATGACGTCACTGCGTCACATGACTATGACGTTACTTCCGGGATCTGGGGCGGGGTCGGTCAAATGAAGCAGATATATCGCATCTGTAGTACTCAACACTTATACATGTATATATTAACACTCACAAGTACATTTCCAAGAAGTCTTAAGCTTTTGAACTATAAACCCGACTGACTAATATTCCAACCACATCACCAGGGTATGTCTTCGACTTGTTGAGGTAGTTGCAATATTTTTTTCGGTCTGGACATGAGCCATCAATGTCGGGGCAAATGAGGCTTAGCCCTTCCACCCCACCCACAATCGGGCATCTTCGCGATTCCTCTGAGGTGCTTTTAGAACAAGTCACAAAATTACCGTAGATATGATTTGTGTTCATAAAAGAATGACACCGTTGAGCTCATTGGAAGTGCCATTTATTGCGTGATGTCAGAGTGATAGAAGAATAAGTTATTCTGTTTTCCCCGATGTGAATTCCCCTTTGGTACTATCAGCAAATCTCAGTCAAGTCAGATACCGAATACCGAACCGATACCGTGGTATACACCCCCCCCCCCCCCCCCCCACTCACCCAAAGTTCCTAAACCGATACTGAACTTACAATTCCAATACCGCTTACTTCTCAACTGTTGTCGATAAGGGCGGATTACTTCAGTTTACCTAACAGGACTAGATAAAGACACTTACAAAAAAACCTTGAATAATAACTAAAGAATTCCATATATTGCTTCCAAAATATAACTTTTGGCCCCTAAGCATAGCTCCTCGAGCTTGATTCCAAAGGCGCCATGAGCTGTTTTAAAAGAGAACTATTTGCAGGCGCGTAACCAGCAATTTTGTATGGGAGGTGTGCAAAGTGGCGATCGACGATCATCCAGCAACTAACTTGATTCTGAATCCGTTTGTGTCCATAATCTATAAGCTGTGAAAGGCATCAATAAATAGGCTACCCTGTTGCCTACTTATTGATGCCTTTCATAACTTGTTAGTCCACATTGTGGCCTTATTATTGGTCGATGCCTTTCAGAACTTATAAATTATGGACACAAACGGACTCAAAGTCAAGGAAATTTGAGGGTTTTGTCAACATTTCTCTCGGGGATGGCCCCAGGACTTCCTCCAGTGAGATGGGGACATCTCTTATTGTGCTCGCCCACATCCGCCTTTTATACTTTTTTACAGCCGATGATATAAAAAGTATCAAAGTAGTGCCAAGGCATTTGACGGAAACTAAATGCAAACGAGAACATTTGTTTAACCCTTTACCTAACGTGAAAAGCAGACGACACTTGCAAAAAAAAATCTTGAATAACTAATTTTTTTCATTTTTTGTCTCAAAAACATAGGTTATGACCCCTCGTTGGAACGAGCTCGACGAGCTCGTTCCAACGAGGGGTCATAACCAATGTTTTTGAGACAAAAAATGAAAAAAATTAATTGGCGATTTTTGAGAATAGCGCTGGCCGGTTTTGGCCGTTACGTTGGGTAAAGGGTTAAACCAATTTTCCTCACTCTGTCGTACTCCCTGTGGCAAAGGATTATCATGGGTAATGAACAAGCCGACACTTTGTCCTGTATCTATGGCCCGAAAACGGAGTTTGAAAACTGGAAAATGTACAATATTGGACTCACACTGTTTACGGCGGTTTGCAGCAATTTTCTTCAGGATCAAATAAAATCACTCTTGGTTGAGGATCAGACACGTCAGCCAGTGTTTCTGCTGCCGCGTAGTTTCACAATAAGGCGGCGGTCACACCATCGTACGTCAAGCATCCGATTTTTGATACGACAGTCGTATACGCATTCGGATTGAAATGAAAACTTTTGCTTTCCTTTGCGGTGGTCACACCAAAGTGTACGATAAAATGTTCGTATACGTCGATCTTGTCCGTCGGAATAAAATGGAACATGCTCCATTTTTTGACGGACCGAATCCAATCGTATACGATTTTTTTCATTATTTTGAAGGCCAAGGTAAAATCAAAGTATCAAAAACCACATAATTATGCATGTACTACGTCATTGTCACTTTTATGGTTCTTGGAAGTGCTGTGGAGAAGGTAGGTGTGCATCTTTGTTACTCGTGTCTTATATTTTCCCCAGTACGGTTGTAAACAAATTTTCAAGTGGTTTAACATCTGCGTCACTACCGCCAGCAATAGTTTGAATTTTTTATTCAAATTTTTATTGAAAATTAAGATACTTTTATATTTAAGATACTTTTATAAAATCCTAGCATGCTCAATACAGAGGTTCAACCATGACGGCCCCATTTTCATATTTCAATTTATACGTGATCCTTACCAGGCCTTTAAATTCTTCCCAACTAACGACGTTAAACGCTGTGCCCAAATAAGATAATTGCGCCCAAATTATTCGGAGTTTGAAACTTTTTCCAAAGTTTGCAGTGTTTCGACAATATATAGTTTGGCCAGGTTTCCTGATTGCAATATAGCTAAGAGCTTACCTTCAAATCAAACAATGCAACAGATAAATAATGTTTAAAAAACCCACATAGAAAAGCAATCGGCGTCGACAGTGCCGTATCGACGCCGATTGCTTTTCTTTGGCAAATTCTGTATGATCATATTGAAGCTGGAGACCTATTATATTCATGTTTGTGGCATTTCCTATTAAACGTCATGCATAATTTACATTCAAATAACACTTTAGCTTGACACTGGGAAACTAAGAAGCCTTCTCGGGTAAATTACTCCAAGTGGTGGTGGGAACCGATGATACTGGTGAAGACCTATAATAAGGTGGTTGTGAAGTATCATTTTAAAGGGGGGTCCTGAAACAAGAAACAGACACCAAGAGGAAGAAAATACCGACGCTTTTTCTCCAGCCATGTAGGCACCAAAACGGCTAATCCATATTTGCCGTTGTGCCCAAATTAGACTGATCTAAAGGTCTGCTCCTTACGGAGAGCTTTGATGCCATGGAAGCGTACATATAGTGTGACAATGCAACGATGCTAATCGCAACGAAATACGTGTACGATAGACTGACTAGAAAATCGTATGTGATGGGGTGATCGTTGCCCAACACTGAAATTATTGCGCACGCAGAAGGAAAAAAATAATATGTTCTGTTATGTCGTGAAAACTGTTGTAAATGTCGACTAACAGTCATAGTTAGTAATGAGTTAAAATAGAAATTTTGTTATTGCGTAGTATGGATTCATGATCAGATTAAATGAGCCATTCCCTATACACGTATTTAATGAGTAGATTTAAAAAGGTGATAGACAAAAGCCTATAGGGCGAGTAAAATTTGTTGAACACACCACTTCATTTCAACACCTGCGCATTTTATGCCGGTTCCAGTTAGCAATCGTGCGTTAACTTGAATTATCTTCTCTGTGAATCTTATAAAAAAAACCCACAATCACCTGAATGATTATGTTTACGAATTTTGTCGCATGCAGGGTCAAGTCGAGATTTTCATGTGAGAAATGTATTTTTACAACACAATGCACGCGAAACAATACATGTTCAATCTAGAAATATGAACGCTAGCGGTGGACTCAGAATGATGAAGACGCTTGCCCTGTCCATTTTTTTTCGGGCCGTACACTTACTTTACCAGAACTAAGAAAATATTTTATTCTAATTATGAGTCGTATTTATCCCTTTACCTTACATGAAAAGCAGACGACACTTGCCAAAAAAAAATTCTTGAATATCTTTTCATTTTTTGTCTCAAAAGCATAGGTTATGACCCCTCGCTAGAACGAGCTCGACCAGCTTGTTCAACCGATGGGTCATAATCTATGTTTTTGAGACAAAAAAATGAAAAAATAATGAACATTATTTGGCGATTTTTGAGAACAGCGCTGGCCGGTTTCGGCCGTTACGTTGGGTAAAGGAAAAAAAAGCCCAAACTTCTGCATGTTTGTTGGCTGAGGGTCTCGTTTTTACTTTTCTTTTAGTGTAAAGGAAATCGGGGGGCAACCGTTACTTATTTACAGTTACTTATTCGACATTCGTTATCAACCGATAAAATCGGTTGATAACGAATGCCGAATAAGGAACTGGGGATACGTAACGGTTGTCACGTCCGTAAGGAAACTGATAAAAAGAAAGCCAAGATGAAAGCGGGGGCCGGTGTGTGACTTTACATTTTACAAACTAATAACTACGGCCGTTGGCGTTGGATAATGATGGAATGGAGGGAGGTGCAGGCCACTCCACATCTGAGTTTGTGGAGAGAGTCGGTTGAAATGTGAGTTGAGTGAATTTTTGATAACATTATGAATGAAGACTCAACACGGCTGAAGTTTTATGATTGATTGCATAGTTCCACTAACTGTATTGATATCTTGATATTTCCAATGTGAATTAAATTCTTATGGATTAGAATATCAATAACTGGAGCACAAAAGAATATCTGTACATCTTTCTGAGTGAAGAGACATCTCACTGTATGAACGGCCGTTTGTGCGCGAACGTCACGAGATGTTGGAAAACAACCAGCACACAATAACATAATTCCGAGCAGAATTTGACAGGTGGCTGGAGCTTAGAAACTTTTGATTTTTCAGATTTAAACCGGTTTGGTTCGGTTTCAGGTAAAAACCTCGGTTTCGATTCGGTTTTGCTATGTGTTGACCCTTTGCCTAACATGAAAAGCAGACGACACTTCGGGACAAACACAATTCTTGAATAACTCTTTTTTTAATTTTTTGTCTCAAAAACATAGGTTATGACCCCTCATTGGAACAAGCTCGTTCCAAAGAGGGGTCATAACCTATGTTTTTGAGACAAAAAATGAAAATATAATGAAAATTAATGGGCGATTTTTGAGAACAGAGCTGGTCGGTTTGGGCCGTTACGTTGGGTAAAGAGTTAAGAGTATTTAGTAAACAACACTTCAGGCTCCTTAACTTTGAAAAACTCCGCAATAATTTGTACGACACAACAGACCACAAAAGCCCCGTCTGCAAATATCTCCATTGGGGACAGCCTGACCACTCTCAGGGGTTCTAATGGATCGTTTACAAAGCCTATTCGGTCAGGAAAATTAGAGTAACAAATGAATAAATTTCATTTAATCTATGCCGTGTTCTCATTGTCACATTTTTCCTCTTATTGACTCGTCCGGGGGAGGGTCACTATAAGAGAAAATGTGACAATGAGAACACGACGTATCCACCCCTTTGAAAGATAGACTATATGCCGAGAATCTTTAGGGGTCATTAGTCCAGTTCCCTCCCAGTAAGATAGTTTGATCAATTTATGCACAAACGCAATAAAACCCTTCGGTCGGTTTTTGCTGGGTCTTGGAGTTCGGTTTTTCGGTTTGCAACGAAAAACGACAAGAAAACTGGAAACGAACCGGAAAACCAAAACACCACCCATCTCAACTGATGGCCTGAGAGCTTGACATTCTCCGTGAACTGTATGTATATTCAGGGTTTCCGCTCTGCAGACATGGGATCCCATCAACTGCCCCATTCCCCTCGCCGACTTTCCCCTATCCAAAAGGTACTCGTAAGGCTCTCATCAAAGACACTCGTAAGGCACGCATCAAAGGTAGAGAATGATAGGGAACAAGGATCAGAAAAAAATCAACCAGACTCAATTTTTTTTACCAAGTTGCAATAACTTTGACTATAGAACGATAGGATCTGGTGATGGGCGAGATGCCATACGCGCACGATTTGGGTTGGGCTCCATTGGCCCACATTGGTAAGTTTTGTATGCACTCTGAGGACATCGTTTTAACATGCACAAGGAATAGTTCCTCCACTTGGGCATCTCAGGAGTGCATTTCATACAGATAAAATCCTGAGGCCGGTAATGGTGAACTCAAGGATCCGACGGTCGCCCCGTCGGATCCTTGGATTCCCCATTACCGGCCTCAACATTTTTTTTCTGGCGGAAAGCCTGCTATATTTCGATTCCATACTTTATCTCTTAACCTGCTGAGTATTGTCTTGAATTTCAATCAAAATCAAGTCATGGCTGCCGCGTATTGTTTTAATGAAAACTACGAAAGAGTCTATCATCGAGAATTAATGGATAAGAGAACCACTTCTACCCATATGTTCTGTTAATGAGATCCGGGGGTATATCCAGTGGTGTCATGCCAACGGTGCACGGGGAGGCAATCTGGGGAGCATTTTTTGCCAAAATTTTGGGGCACGCTACGCGCCAACCGAAAGTGGCGCTCCTCTTAGATGGTGTTACCGATCCCCCCTCCCCCCCCCCCCCCGATATTTCCCTAGCATAACGCCCCTGGGTATATCTCTACTTGTTAATGGCATATTTGAATACTCGATAGGATAATTCGCCAGGAGCAGGCCAAGGTTCTGACACAGGATTAATTTTGAATCTTACAACTTCACAATCCCCATACACTTCGTTCATGACAAATTGATGTCACTTTAGTTGCTCTTTGGTTTATTCTCAGTTTCAAGATTTAAAATGATTCTTAAAAACGAAATAGGAATTTGGTTCTCAACACTTTCCTTTCACACCTGTTCACACCTCTTGTATTCACGAACGAAAGTATGGTTTCCTCGCGACGAAGGCTCTTCAGGGACAGTGTGGAGCAGGGTATCCATTTTCGACCCTTTGGCCGCATAACTAGACTAAGTGTCGCTGAATCATGTCAGCTTGCGGTAGAGGAGGAGAGGAATTGTGGAAATGGTCATCTTAGCGATTTTTGTGTTTCTTCTTTGTCTGAGATTTGGTGGCTGTATCCTGAGTATTGGTCGTGATACTATCGATATTCAGTATGGATTCCGACCTACGCATTAACTTGTAGGATTCATCCGGAATAGTTTAGAATGTTGAAATTAGTCCCCATTTGGATGACCTCGGACGTGACGTTATGTCGCTCTACATGATGGGTTCCACGACCTTGTCACCTGTGGCCATGCTGTGATGTCATTGCCATGCTGTTGGTGCACATTCATTGATCAACTGGCGGACATCGAGCAGGACCGTGGGTATAGCATTTTCTTAGGAAAAGTGTGACATCAGGGAAAACGAAGGGGATGCTCGATTGAGAAAGGGCAGCAGTATAGTAGGAACAGAATTAGACCCGATTTGCAGGACCCCGAATCTTCGCGATTCTATCGCCCAGACCACTGCCTTCGTGGCTCCGACGAATGAGTGTAAGAGTCAATCGAGCTGTAACTGGAACGAGCTATGCTCTGACGACACAACTTCACGAGTTTTATCGAGGAAACGAGATACAGAGCAATCGGTAGAAAGAATGACTTCTCGTACGGCTCATCCAGGTATTTGTGGACTGAAGATAGTACGCCTTTATGGACTGATGTGGCCTTGTCTGGCATTGATGTGGGCGTATGTGGACTGATGTGAATTGATATGGGACTGATGTGGACTGGTGTGGGCGTTTGTGAAATGATGCGGCCGTGTGTGGAGTGTTGTGGACTTGCCAGTGACTGATTTTGACTATCTGGAATTGATATAGACTGATCGGAGATTTATGTGGACTGATCTAAGACTGACGGAGATTGGTGTTAACTGGCTTGTAGCCCATCCCCTAGCGTTTATGGCTCCTAGCTACTAGATATCCGAAGGTTCATGTTTCCTAGCTAGTATACGGCTCCCATATAGCTCCAAGATCACAGACCACAGCCTTTATGGCTCCTAGTTTCTATATCAGCTCGCGGCCTTCATTGCTCCTAGCTTCTACATGGCCCCTAGACGATGGCCTTCTGGCTCCTATGAATGAGTCCACGTGACAATCGAGTTTGGGGTAAAGTAGACCGATGGGGACCCTTGATTCCTAGGTCTTGTGTGGCGTCTAGAAAATGGCCTATATGCAACATTAAAGAGATTCAGTACTGTCCTCGTGGACTAGTAACTTCAACAGGTGGTCAATATTTCCACGGACTCAATAATATTAGATTCCAAACACTAATTATTGAAATAATCACCAAAAATGTAATTAATGAAGCACCAGGTCCTCGGTGTAAATGGCGATTGTACCAGAGTATTTTTTAACAAAATGTCGCCCTGTGATGAATATTTGTCTCCCAGTGACAGTAGTTTTCAAGGTACTGGGCGACAAGGTATTTTTGTACAAGATAAATGCTACTAAAGCTTTCTCTGTTACAGTAGTGTTTTTTATGTTGTAGTGTACAAGTAATGAAGTATATGTACACATGCAGTACACGACTACACTCACATCACCCATGTTTGAGGTTGAATTTAAAAATTCAACTACCAGTATAGCACATGGGTGATGTGAGTGTAGTACACTGGTTGTTGAATTTTTAAATTCAAACTCAAACATGGGTGATGTTTTTGTACATGTTAGAGTGTGTGATTTCATTTTGTTATTTGTAATGACATTTATACAACTATCAGTATTATTTCTTTTTAAAAATATTGGTAATATTAAATTTGTATTCAGACTGAAATGCAATTTTGAATCAGTTCAGAACTTACCATTTTTGAGAAACCATAATGTAATGGGTGGGTGCCTATTAGAGATCTATGTCGCCCAGTAGAAATTGCTTAAAAAATACTCTGCGTTGTATCTTTGTATACAGAGTTTTGTGAAATACATTACCGTGTCTCCGGGGAATATGTCTTCTCCTACAACGAGTGACTGTCTGTTGTGTTTATTGAGATCAACTTTTCTATCACTATCCAGATATTTTGTCCACTTTACATGTAATATCGGTATGCTATCGCCTTCCTTATAGTTACACTCCAAAAGAACAGACTTGTCTTCTACTGTGGTTGTCAAGACAGGAGGATCAATTTCTAAATCTGAAATATAATATTACACTATATAAAAGTGTGTATATGGGGTGGGGTGGGGTGGGGTGGGGTGGGGTGGGTTCGTACAAATCTTCAAGAGGTACGGACCTATAATACCATTGCTCGACCCCGTGGAAAATAATTTGAAATATAGGTGCCACGAAAGTTCCATTGGTTTTTAATTTTCGGTGTTAACGATAGGGGCAACTGATAAATGTAGTATACTTTCTCAACCGCTGATGATGTCCCTTCGTGTAACCTCACAAACTGCTAGTGTCTCCTTTGTTTTGTACCTAATTACGGTCTACTCTTGATTAGATCATTTTTTTCTGTTTCATGGGATATATTCGACCG
The DNA here is from genome assembly GCA_031216915.1 of Pictodentalium vernedei. Taxonomy (NCBI): domain Eukaryota; kingdom Metazoa; phylum Mollusca; class Scaphopoda; order Dentaliida; family Dentaliidae; genus Pictodentalium; species Pictodentalium vernedei. The sequence continues at coordinate 125,706,619 of CM062294.1, read as the reverse complement.
ATTACCATTATAATATGTTCAACTTTGTCAAACCGATTTCAGGGGCGGCGGAACGATTTTCAAAGTGTGGGCAGGGGGGGGGGGGGGCTGAATCGGGCGATGGATGGTTGTTGGTATGAAAAAATTAAATTCCAGGGTCCCAAAACCCCTCATTCCATGCATCTGAGTGGATACTTTGAGATTTTTCAGGATATGTATTTGAAAGATTTCACACTTTTAGAGCCGTTAAAAAACGTCGGTAAAGCATACAGGTGAGGTCTCGTAACGACCAAAGCTGATAAATAGACCTCACCTTTATGTTTTACCAGACGTTTACAGCAATTATACTGTCTGTGGATTATCTTGTCTGGGGGTGGATTTGGTACTTGTATTTATCATATGACTCGTCCGTTTTGTTCACTTTAAAACATTTGATATTTTGTTTTCATATTAATCAGTGATAAATAAAGCCTTCCGTCAATTTCATTGGTCAATTTCAAAACTAGACAATTTGATTGGCTGAACAAAATACAACTGGGCCACATTTTCATAATTTGCATAATTAGAGTTGGGAGCTTCCATTGGTCAATTTCAAAACTGGACAATTTGATTGGCTAAACAAAATACAACTGGGTCACATTTGCATAATTTCAGTAGGGAGAATTTACGTTATCTCTCCTATTTAGGGTGGCTTATATTGTATTAATCTTTTACCTAACGTAACGGCAAAAACCGTCTCGCCCAATACAAGAAAAACGCCATTCATTTTTTTTTATATTTTCACTTTTTGCTTCCAAAACATAGGTTATGACCCCTCATTGGAACTAGCGTGTCGCGCTCGTTCCAATGAGAGGTCATAACCTATGTTTTGGAAGCAACAAATGAAAATTTTCAGTTATACGAGGGTGTTTTTTCCAAGTGCCGTCTGCAACTCAAGTTACGTGATGGGTTAAAAAGTAATACTAAGTGGCTAATTTGTGCGGGTGTGTGTCATGTGATAAATAGAATATGAAATGAGTGTTTTTCTCATATAATATTTATGAAACTCGTCCGAATCTTCCGTTTGGGCTCACCAGAGGCTCGCCCAAACGGAAAATTCTTAGACTCGTTTCATAAATATTATATGAGAAAAACACTCATTCTAAATCCTCTATGTCTGTAAGATTACGCTCTTTTTCAGTTAACCGATTTATTAACAGACTGTATACATTTTAGCGTTTGCTGCCACTTACTGCAAAAATGACCCGAAATCCATCGAAACTGAACCAGTACGAGAGAAACATAGCTGGCGAAAATATTGGGGAGGCTCTGGATCCGCCCCTTGTTTCACCAGTCATTGGTTGTGTTAAAATATATGCATACAAAAAAACATAGCCCGGCAAAAAAGTGGAGGGGCTGAAGACCTCAAGCCCCCCTCCCCCCCCCCCCCCCCGCGGTTTCGCCGCCTCTGAATTTCGATAAATGTTAAACTATTTTACTCAGAGTCTGATACGACCCAACACGCCGGGGGGGGGGGGGGGGTTGAGGGAGTGTGTGTGGGGGGGGGGGGTCTGAATATGACATGTACTTTTGCTCATATGCAACAGCGCAAATTCACATTTCGTGAAGAGTGCATTCACGCAAAATGACTTGCGGATTTACTTTCCCCACCCACATTCTGTAAATAGCTTAAGAATCAAATATAAAATATCAATCATACAATAGACCTCTAGGTTCAACCCCAAGGTCGGGTAGCAGAAACTTCCCCCTGTATTTCGTTAGCTTTTTCACAGATTTGATACCTCCAGTCTCGTTAGAAACTCCAAAGGTATTACTGCTGATCCATCCTCTGACAAAAGTAATAAATCAAAAACACAGACATTTGGGTTTCATTGGACAGAGTTGTTACAATGCTTTGAAATGCTGAACCGATCCACTAATTTCCAATCATTGAATAATATTGTTTAAGAATATTGAATTGATGGGTAGGAATGGTACGACTCTATATATCCCATCTAAACTAAAAGGCGATTGTTCGCGTCACTTTTTAAAAAAATCTCTCTCAGGTGGGTTATATTTGATGTTTCTATCCTACTCGCGTTTGTATACTGCAGAATGTTTGACGTACTGTCAGGAAATATATCTGCATTGAGAATTTGTTGGTTGATTGTAAACTCCGATGTCGAAATATAAAAAAGTTAACCTGCAATTCTCCCACTTTATGCAACTTGGAATTTAACCAATTAACCCTTTACCTAACATGAAAAAGCAGACGACACTTTCAAAAAAAATTCTTGAATAACTAATTTTTTTTCATTTTGTGCCTCAAAAACATAGGTTATGACCCCTCGTTGGAACGAGCTCGTTTCAACGAGGGGTCATAACCTTGTTTTTGAGACAAAAAATGAAAAAATAATGAAAATTAATTGGCGATTTTTGAGAATAGCACTGTTACGTTGGATAAAGGGTTAATACACCAATTCAGTCTTGTTTGATAGAGCTCTGTCAAACAAGATTGAACTGGTTAAACTTCAGTTGCATTATGGCCGACCTAGTATTTTAAAAGATCTTGGAGAGCGAAAAATCGCCGGGTTTAAAGGGTCTAGGAGGGCTCCTTTATGCCCAACTAGCGAGACAATATTTTGTAAACAGTGATCCAATCTAGTCTCTGTGAGTCCCCGACAGCTTTACCACTACCAGGCCTCGAGGCCTCTCACAGAGACTAAGGCCCAGTCCCGAGGTTTTATTTTTCGTCATTCGTACATTTCACACCACGCTATTTTGTTATTTGGGAATCTCAACCAGGACAGTACTGCTCTCCGTAAATGAAGATGCACCCGACGTTAAGCGCAATACACAATTTAACACCTTTGATTAGCCATCTGAATGCAGTTGTCAGTCCATTTTTAGAGTAATACCGTTATGCTCAAATGGCTAAACTATGATATAGCGTGTTAAATTGCTAGTGGTCATCTGTTTATGGAGTTAAGTGGGCGCGTTCTCATGGAATAGGAGAGCGATATTTCTCTCACCTTAATTTTTTAAGGCGTGCGATAGGCTTGCGATAAAATACCCATGTCTAAAACATCCGTCGGCGTTTGTATAAAATGGCTCAAAGGCGTCCCCGGTGCCACACGAATATGATTAAGTACCAAATGACCACAAACATTTGCCTGCAAAGAGTAACATTCGTTTAAACTATTACCTTCACATACTCTTTTCTTCCAGTCGAACAATTGATGGTCTGGACATTTGGATGTCTGTCCTATCAAAATGAAGAGAAAAAAGACAGTGTTATCAATTCACCATTTTGTGAAATAAAATGACATATCAAAGAAGAGGGGGGCGCGGTGGCTCAGTTGGTATAGAGATGCGGGCTGCAAGCCGAGAGGTCCTCGGTTCGATTCCAACCTGCGGCAACCACGTCGTCTCCTTGGGCAAGACACTTCACCCTCATTGCCCACGTGGGGGCATTTTGGCGTTGAGTACTAAAGCGTACTGCACGTCGATAGTGCACCTGTCTTCAACCTATGCTAACCCTGCTTGTATGGAGTTAGTATGTTGAGGAGCTGACAGTAGCTCGCCGTTACTCGGTTGGTCTCTCCAGGTACTCCACCCGTAAAACTGTCGTGGTCATGATTAGCCATTGTGCAGAAATATGAGACCTTAACCCTTTACTCAACGTAACGGCCAAAACCGGCCAGCGCTATTTATAAAAGTCACCATTCAATTTTCATTATTTTTTTCATTTTTTGTCTCAAAACATAGCTTATACTCCCTCATTGGAACGAGCTCAAATAGTTCGTTCCAATGAGGGGTCATAAGCTATGTTTTTGACGCCAAAAAAATGAAAAAAAATGAGTTATTCAAGAATTTTATTTGCAAGTGTCGTCTGCCTTTCGTGTTAGATAAAAGGGTTAAACACCAATAAATAAATAAATCAAAGAAGAAAACTTTACAACTTCTTTTCACCTAAAATGAGTATCTCGTCCTTTGAGTGCAACAATGCTCCACCTGCAACGCTTGCGCGTTGTTGCACTCAGGGGGCGATATGATCCCTCATCAAAACGAGCGTTTTAAACCGTTTCAATCAAGGATCTATTATTTAGTCCAGGGAGGAAATATAAATCCATTATCATTTTCTTGCTTGACAGTGTTCACAAGCTACAATGGGTTGTTCATCATGTAACTGAATCACTTAATTCCACATACTGCACTGCACAGAAATCGGAGAAAACGTCTTTTTTTTTAATTTCTCACGTGCCAAAGAATCAAGAAAGGACGCTGGCTTTATTTACACTAGCGTAGCAGGGATTCGAACCCACGACAAGACAGTTTCCTTCGGAACCAATCGCCTAGGCGGTTCACTTGGCGGTTGGTGCCGAAGGAAACTCTCTCCGCTAAGCCATTGTACAATGGGTTGGTTACATTGATAAAACATTTGATAATTGGCAAACTACAGATGAGTTAACAAACTAGTTTCAGACTGATGGTTTGGCCATGGTTGTGAGTTGGAAAATTCGACTTTTTGTCTTGTTCGGCGGTACTGTTAGGATTCTTCGACTACCAACACCCATAAAACTGACCAAAACAATATGATTGCGTCGAAATTGTCTCAAAGCTACAAATAAGAAACAAGAATTTGAGCAGGACAAGATATTCATAATCAAAAAGTATACGCTCCTATAGGCGTAGGAGAGTTGGAATTTTCTCAGTACCCGACAAAAATTTCGCGCAGGTGTGAATGTGGTTATTGTGGTACCGGAGCATGAATTTGCCCTAATAAAACTCATTAACAGGAATTTTGTATAAGATGTATGTGAGCTGCAGTATATGTACAATGATTTAATATTCGCCCGAATTGAAGTGAAACAATCGATCCGTACCATCACTTGCTGAATCGGTATGAACTTGGGCGTCTAACAGCCAGATTTGCAGTTCTCTGGCGAGATAGTCTGTCCGGTGGTCCAGTTCTCAAGCTTTGTATCTTGGACAAGGCCCTATTGTCTTTTTAATGGGGTTTAACGACACTTTCGACAGCCAGGGTCACCTCGTGTCGGACAGTTTCGGAGTACCCGAAGAGAACCACCGAGCAGCGGCGAGTAACTGCCAGACTCCGCAACGCACAAACTCCTCACAAGCAGGGTTAGCATTGGGTGAATATATGTGCACCATTAACGTCCAGTACGCCTCAGTACACAGCGCCATCGTGTCCCCACGTGGACAATCGGGATTAAGTGCCATGCCTAATGATACTACGCAGTTACGCCTAGTGGGGATCGACTGACGGCGGACCTTGCGGTTTGAAGTTCAACGCCGTACAGGGGCGGCGGAACGATTTTCAAAGTGGGGGGGGGGGGGGGGGCTGGATCGGGCGATGGATGGTCGTCGGTATGAAAATTTCAAATCCCAGGGTCCCAAAGCCCTCATTTCCATGCATCTGAGTGGATATTTTGAGATTTTTCAGGAGATGTATTTGAAAGATTTCACGCTTTGAGAGCCGTTAAAAAACGTCAGTAAAGCATACAGCTGATGTCAATTTATCAGCTTTGGTCGTAACGACCAAAGCTGATAAATCGACCCCACCTGTATGCTTTATCAGACGTTAACAGCAATTATACTGTCTGTAGATTATCTTGTCTGGGGTGGATTTGGTACTTGTATGTCTGTTAGATTACGATCTATTTCAGTTAACCAATTTATTAACAGACTGTATACATTTTAGCGTTTGCTGCCACTTACTGCAAAAAATGATCCGAAATCCATCGAAACTGAACCAGTACGAGAGAAACACAGCTGAAGAAAATATGAGGGAGACTCTGGATCCGCCCCTTGTTTCATCAGTCATTGGTTGTGTTAAAATAAATGCATACAAAAAAAACATGGAACGGCAAAAAAGTGGAGGGGTTGAAGCACCCTCCCCCACCAGCACCCCCTCCTCCGGTTCCATCGCCCCTGTCGTAACCAATGAGCAACTGTGCTCCCATTCCCGTGATAAACTATCATTTAACTATGTATTTATGCCTTTGCCTATCCAGTCAGACAAAACATACTTTAGTGTAACAAATGAATAAAGTTCATCTGATCTATGATGTGTTCTCATTGTCACATCTTTTTCTCCCTTACTAATTCGTCTGATGGATGAGTCACTAAGGGAGAAATTGTTACAATAAGAACACGGCGTTTTCGTCCCTTTGCCGGATAGACTAAGTGACAAGGGTGTCAAACACCTCTATCCTCGTGACATGGGTGACATGGGGTTGTTTAGCCTCCCCATTAAAAATATTGGGGGACGAGCCAACAAGGATGGTCGGAATCCGAGCACAGCCAAACTTGGCCTGCAGGGCTGAGTTGGGACCGCACTATGATTTTCTTCCCTGTCGAGTGAACTCGTCGAAATATAGATTCGTTCTTCGTTAGGTGTGACTCCTAATCACTTCAGGCAGCGGAAAGGAAACAATAATTGAAAGTAACAACGATTAAGTTATTTACATTTAAAATAAACTCATTCCATATTCAACACATTTAACAATTTGATCAACACAAATCAAAGACTTATCACAGGGGTTAATAGTTTTTCATCAATTCAGTCTATCTATGTCCTTGTATTGGCGCTATAGTACACTCTCAAATGTCACTGTCGCGGGCTCGCAACAAGAGCTTAAAACATCGAGTCTTAATTTTTTGCGTCTATGTGCGTCTGCAGCTCTGACTGCCGGGGGATCCCGACAAGCAATGTTAATTACCTTGTGACAACATAGTTCTGATTTGGGTTCGGTTTATCCACTCTGTCGGCTAGTTTAGCAAGTCCACGTCTCATACCTTATTCATGTGTCCTTTGATAGAATTAACTCTCCTTGAATGTCCCTGTCCTTTTGAAATACACACAGTTCATGCAGAACTCACAACTTCAAAATGCGCTTTCGAGCTTGCGCGAATTGTCACCGCCGACCTTGAGTCGATATTCACAGCACTCTGATACAAAACAGGCTACTACGCGATCAACCTCTGTGTTCCTCAGGGTTAATAGCCTACACTTTGAGACAGATGCGAGTCGATCCTCGCTAACGACATTTAAACTTAGCCTTTACATATGTTCGTAATCTATTCTCTTAAATTCGTCACGTAGTTCTCATACGTCCACCTAATCTGACAATAGCAGCGTACAGCGGAGCTTCGTGGATTGCCCAACAATTCCACTCGCACGAGACCCTATATGGCGTCTCCAATTCGGCCGAACCCAAATCTCACTCCTTAATGGACGGAACCCGGGTCTGTCTCTGAACTTGCTTGTTCACACACTTTATATTTGGTCTTGGATGGTCAGATAACAAAATTTCAAGATGCCTAAACATGGCACGCGACATTTCTGAAGATAAAATCACCGCGCGCCAATGCACATGCTATCAGGCGTATCCCGAGAAATAATATATTTGAAAGCCGTGACGACTGAAGTCAGTCTATCAGTGCTTGTCTTTGCGAGATTAACAAGCAAGGGGATATTTTATTCTGACTGGTAATATGCCAGAGAAGTATCCCACTGTGAATCGCCTAAGGCTAATTATCTAATTAAAACATGTGTACTTACTACACGGAGAGAAGAAATATATACATATATCTGAACTTGAAAGTGGGGGAGGGGCCCTACTCCATTTTAGACTGGCTTTGCCCTGGCAAAGAGTCCATAGGGATCACTAGGTCAGTTCCCTTTAAGCAGGATAATTTGATCGGCTTGTGAAAAAAACACAGTAAAACCATTCGGCCGTTTTTTTTTTGGCCTGGGTCTTTTTGCCGCAAAAAAACCCCGGAACCGAACCGGAAAACCAAAAATCCGCCCAACTCTACTCCTAATTGCGAGAAAAGGCTATTCCAGAGTCGTATGGTAGAAGGCGGTCGAGTAAAACTGTTTTATGGGATGCTGAGCTGTGAGTTTCAGAAATAGGTGGGGAAATTTAGTACGACATACAGGCGACACTAGTCTCTGGTACATTTTACAATACTGAATGAGGGTGGGGTTTATTGTTTAAGCGTGTATTTTTCTGTTATTATTATTTTTGAGTGTGCTTTTGCATTAATTTTGCTTTATTCAAAATGAACTCTTTCTCTCTGTTCCTCCTTTTTGTTGACAAAACAAATGTCTGGGTAAGATATTTAATAACTAGATTTGGTTTTGTGTTGTCATATTAGTAGTATCTAACCTTACTGGTGTGTTTTTGCAAACTTACGAAGTTACGATAAACTGAATACACGATTCACGGTTTACTGTTCAAACAGTGTTGTGTTTACATGTTTACCATCGTTAAACACACAGGGTGTTGATAATCCTCTCGATAAATTTGCAGTAATTATTGTTTATCTGGACAAGTCAAAGAAAGCGTGAGTGATTGATAAATACCACCTGTAGCTATTTTTCTGGCTCTCATCTGTAAAACCAGAAGGCTGAAACGGAGAAAGGAAATTCCACCCGATAAAGTAATTTGTATGCAGACATTCTGGCAAAAACTGGAATGCGCGAAGGGTTATCTATCAGTATGTAAACCCAGGTACATGTACCCCGTGTTTCCCATTGAATATTAGATGTTACTCATCCACGCCACGAGTAAAAAAAAAAACAAAAAAAAAAAAAAAAATGATTCGGCCAAATAAAATTAAATAACTGATTCTCAGGCATGTTTTAGAAACAAATGAGGGCGGGCGGTTTTTATTTTCTTTTATTGCTGATGGAATGGTCGCAGATGCCTTAAATTCAGTTGTGAGAACCTCAAATTAAATACTAGAGTTTCCATGTTGATTTTACTGATAGATTTTTTTGTAACAGTGATCATGCAACACAAAATCACTTTAGAACAACTAAAATGGAGATAAAAAATAATAAGTCGTTTTTTAACTGGTTGGGTGCTAGAAGCCACAATCCGGGCTTTCAAAAAATGTAGGTACCGTGCAAAAGCCAACATTTTCCTTACCCACGTTTCGTATTCAGTCAAACGTAAATAATAGTTTGTTTATATAAATTTGTTCTATTATAATTTGTTGGAGAGTGCCCGTTGGCACTCTCCAAAAAATTGTAATAGAACATTTTTTGGAAAACAAATTCAGACCACCAAAACTAATCTAGTCCTCAACCAGTTAAATAAGTATTTATTTTGTACATACATATGGGAATCGTGTCGTATTTCACTAAGAGAATAACAATACTGTTTCAATGTATACGACATAATTATTGCATCGCTCGTCGCGATGTGATACCACTAAAATCACACCCTATGGTAGTTTTATACATTTTGAACTTTGCCTCCGAAATAAATATGACGAACGCGGACCGAGAAAACGAATGCGTCGCTGCCTGAGAAAAGATTCATTTTCTTTAGCCTTAACCCTTCACCCAACGTAACGGCCAAAACCGGTCAGCGCGATTCTTAAAAATCGCTAATTACTTTTCGTTATTTTTTCATTTTTTGTCTCAAAAACATAGGTTATGACACCTCGTTGGAACGAGATCGTCGAGCTCGTCCAATGAGGGGTCATAACCTATGCTTTTGAGACAAAAAATGACAAAAATTAGTTATTCCAGATTTTTTTTTGCAAGTGTCGTCTGCCTTTCATGTAGGTAAAAGGATAATATTCCATCTACATCATCAAGACATACCTTGATTATAGTTGGGATATTTTACCAATAGGAACTTGAGTCATTACAGTCGAGACAAATCAGGTTTACAGCCCCCTTACCAAAATTGGTCATCTTACCGACGCCCTTGTCTAAGAAAACTAATGTGTGCGAGTGGGCGGTCGTGATGGAAAGATATTCATCTACAAATATTGTAATATTTTAGATGCTGATTGAAGGCATTTACACTCTAAATGCTTTAGAGTGTTGCGATAAAGTAGCAAATATCAAATTTCCATTCAATTTTGCAATTTCTACGTGGTGTGACGCCTCTGATGTGAGATTCGCTGTTCAACAAACACAAATACCAACTACAATGAGACCAATCTACAGACTGAAATATAAAATCTCTTAATTTAATTTTGACGCAACGAAATTAAATTCCATGATTATTTTTTCTGCGTCTGTCATAGGACTCACGTTCCGGTGGTTATTGTCTTTATTCTGTCGCAAGTGAAAAAACAGAACAAAAACATTTGGTCGAATTGCAAAGTAAAAATGAAAAATTGTTAGCTATTATTTCATAGCAATGCGCATAACGCTTGCATCGTATTTAGTGTGTAAAGGTCCTTGTTTGTTTGTTTTGGGAGGTTTAATGACACGTTCAACAGTCAGGATCATATCGCCTCAGAGAGTTTTGCGTGTGGTGAAAGCCGGAGTACTAGGAGAGAACCATAGAGTAGCGACGAGCAACTGTCAGATCCCCCAACTTATACAATTCGACACAATTAGAGTTAGTAGGGGTTGAAGGCAAGTGCACCATCGACTTGTATAGTACGCCTTAGTACGTAGCACCACCTGGATCCCATCGGGTCACGTGTCTTGCCCAAGCACACAGCGCTGATGGCGAGGGGCAGAATTGAAGTGTAAGGTCCAATGCATTAACCAATGATCCACCCCGCTCACGTACAAAGGCTTTCACTAGCAGTTCTGTCAAGATAATCCACTACAAAAAAAAAAACAATCGACAAAATGCGAAAAAAACGAACTTCAGTCTGCAATGCTTTTCTGCAGTTAGGAATGAATACCTGATAATTTATGTAGAACGTAACAAATATATAGTTTAACCTTCATTTTCAAGACACAATGCGAACTTTACCTTTTAGTTTTCAAGTATGATGAAGTGTCGGAACGCTCACATAGCGTCTGGTGGGTGCAGGCCTTAACTGACAGAGTGCTAAGTTAATTTTGGTTGTCAAAATTTGTTTCGGTGTCATTGCCTTCTTACAGTTAATGGGAGAGTGCTTTGCGCACTCTCCCATAAACTATAAGAAGGCAAATTCACCCAGAGTAAAGTATTTCACGCCAAATATAATATGAAACACATCCACAGAATATAAAGCCCTTATGATGCGGTACCTGCACTTCAACATAAAGCCCAAATATGGACTTCCAGCACTATATCAGTTAACATGAAAGAAACGTTATACAAGAACAGTCACGGGGATGTATGAGTCTATGAGTCATATTGGTTTATTGTGTGTCAAGGAGCGACTTCATCCACAACCAATAACTACTCGTGTTTACCGAAACAGTAATAAGTTTCAAACACATAATTCTCTTGGAGGTCAAGGTAAGGGTGTAATTAAAGACCGCCACTGACTGTTTGACATAACCAGTCTATCACATCTTTCCCATCTAATTACGGGGGTAGTCATAGCTTGCAAATGCATAGCATTGGTGGGTGGATGATCAGCACATCCAAAAATTGATTTGGAGAGCATGTTAGAACTTGGAATGTGCATGTTTTAGTGTAATTTAGTCGCTAGGGATGTTTTGAGGTGCTAATATTATTACTTTGCATTGAAGGTTAAAAACATATAGCGGTGAAACAGCAATGTACAAAAATAAAGGGCGGGATACCATAACAATATTTGTGTGACTATCGAAACAGCGTGTAAAATATTAAGACAATTAGCATACATGGTCGTGTCTCTCCCCACAGAGAAGATAACTATTTCACATTCCCGCGGAACAGGAGGATACAAGAGAATAGCGTTTTTTCTGGTTTTCCGCTTCGGTTCCGGTTTTTACTGCAAACCGGAAACAAAACTAGCCTAACGTTTTTACTGTGTTTGTACATAAACTAATCATACTCTTTTAGAGGAAGGGAACTGGTCTAATGGCCCCTTTGGACTCTCCTCGCTTAGTCTATCCGGCAAAGAGTCGATTACTTTGTGTTCTCATTGTCACGTTGTCTACCTTATTGACTCGTCCACCGGACTCCACCGGACTCCAGCGACCGGACTCCACCGGACGAGTCAATAAGGGAGAAATGTGACAATGAGAACTCAACATTGATAAGATGAACTTTATTAATTTGTTTCCCTAATTTGGGAGCGCGGTGGATCAGTGGTAGACCGTTGGACTTCTATGTTAGAGGTCCCGAGTTCGATCCCCGTCCTTGTGTATGGCACTTTATCCCAGTTGCCTACATGGGGGCACGATAACGCCGTGTACTAAGGCGTACTGCACGTCGATGGTGCACATGTCTTCAACCACTGTAACTCTGCTTGAGCGGAACTTGAACAGAGTTAGAATGTTGAGGAGCTGACAGTTGCTCGTCGATGCTGGGTGGTTCTATCCGGGTACTCCGGCTTCCTCCACCCGTAAAACTGTCACAGTCACGATTAGCCATTGTGCATAAGTATGTGACCTTAAACACCAATGTAAGCACATTGAGTGTAGATATTTCTCGCCGAGCGACATTCGATCAACAGCAAATACATTAGATATCGGATTTTCTTTTTTCCATATTAATTGCCAGAGTTTAAAAGCTCACTGGGATTCTCTTCAACACCTGTTGTGCAACGTGCAAATAAAAGAAAATATCTTTGACATAATCGGACTGACAGAAATATTTCAAATTCTATCAAATAGCTCGTACACTCTGTAGGGCTATACTCCAATCATTAAAAACATGAGACCCGAGAATGATGGCGGCCGAGGAGGAGTGGGGTTTTATATAAAAGAAGAAATACAATACAAAGTTCGAAGTGATCTCTCGGTCTTTATTCCCCATGTTTTCGAATCGCTTTTTATTGAAATCATTGACAAACCCAATCCCAAAATTATTGGTGTCATCTATAGACCAAATACACCACCAAAAGCCGATATTAATCTGTTCTTATCCAAATTAAATGAATTAACTGATGTTCTAAGTGCGGAAAGTAAAAAGGTTTATATTATGAGCGACTTTAACCTAGATTTGCTAAAAGCAACCACGCACTCAAAGACAGGAGAATATATTGACCTCATGTTCAGTCAAGGATTCTTACCCTACATTACAAAACCAACAAGAGTAACGAGTCATTCTGCTACTCTAATAGACCATATATTCACTAATAATATGTCAAGAAATACCCTCTCCGGAATAATTATTACGGATGTTTCAGACCACTTTGGTGTCTTCTATATTGAATCAGCGCCAATGTTAAATAACACACCAAAATTCTCCCTGAAGAGAACTACAAATGCCGAAAATATTGCTGAATTCAAAATACTCTTCTCTCAAAGTGACTTTTCTACAGTAATGCGGTCCAACTGTCCAAACTCCTCATATGAAACTTTTTTAGACATTTATAAGGAAGCCTACGAAAAAGCATTTTCACTTAAAAACATACGCCAGAATAGCAAATTTATCAAAAAACAACCATGGATGACCAGAGGACTGGTCATATCTTCTCATAATAAACAAAAATTCTATAATAAAAAGCTTGAACTACCGAATGAACAAAATAAACTAAACTACAAAAACTATTGTAGAATCTTTAACAAGGTTAAAAAACAATGCAAGGCAATTTATTATAGAGATATCCTTAATGAAAATAAGAATAATATGCGCCGAACATGGCAAATTTTAAACCAAGCAATCATAAAAAAGGAGAATCAAAACTACCCTCGTTTTTTATTCAGGATAATAAGGAAATAAACGAAAAGCAAGAGATAGCTAAAGAATTCAATAACTTCTTTGTCAATACAGGGAAGACAACGTCCGAACAGATTAAGCAAACCAACAAGTCCTATCTAGATTACATGAGCAGTGACGTTACGAATAACTTTTACTTAATTCCCACTAATCCCCAAGAAGTCGGCCATGTAGTAAACAAAATGAAGCCCAAAACATCAAATGATTCCAACAATATCTCTACACGTCTTCTTAAACAAACTATAAACGAAGTAATAGATCCTGTTGCACATATCATTAATAACTCCATCACCAGTGGCATAGTGCCAGATAAGATGAAAGTTGCAAAGGTAATACCCATCTTCAAAACAGGCGATGAACACAGTTTCACTAACTATAGACCTATCAGTATACTCCCGGTGTTTTCAAAAGTTATGGAGAAGCTAATGGAGAAAAGACTCACGAGCTTCTTAAGTAGATTTGATATTCTCTCTCCCAACCAATGTGGATTCAGAAAAAAACATGCCACAATCCACCCTATTCTACAGCTCCTAAAAAGCACTGCAATAGAAAATAATAAACAAGGGAAAGATAGTACCCTAGCAGTGTTCTTGGATTTATCCAAGGCATTTGACTCAATAAATCACGAAATATTATTACGTAAGATGGAGAAATATGGATTTAGAGGGCTAGCCAACAACTGGTTCAAAAGCTACTTGTCCAACAGGTTTCAGTATGTTACATACCAGGATCATACGTCTGACCCTACAATACAGACCTGTGGTGTTCCTCAGGGCTAGATCTTATGACCCTTCCTCTTTTTGTTATATATCAATGACATTAGCAATTCAACCTCACTGAATCTTTTATCATTTGCTGACGATACTACAGCTCACGGCTCCAACCCAAATAATAACTTATTAACAGCTTATTTTAATGAGGTACTTCACAAAGTATTTGAATGGTGCTCCGCAAATCCATTGCTGTTGAATGCCAAAAAAACCACATACATAGTATTGAACCCAAACAAAACAAGCAACACAAATATGGGCAACGAGATAACAATAAATAATCAAGTAATAAAGAAAGTTGGAGCAACTGAAACAGAAAAATCAACAAAATTCCTGGGAATAAATATTGATGAACATTTGTCGTACAAAGCCCACATATCCCAGTTATGTTCGAAAATAGCTCGTGCTAACTACAGTCTCAATAAAGTTAAGAAAATCCCTCCACACGGGTCCATGAAAACAATCTACTACGCCTTAATACATAGTCATCTGCTGTACGGAATACAGACTTGGGGTAACGCTAAGGAAGTAAAAATACTAGTGACCTTGCAAAAGCGATCTTTGCGAATAATCAACAATAAAGGATATAACGCCCATACAGACCCTTTATTCAAAAAAGATAAAATACTAAAGGTTGACGACCTGTTTAAACTTCACGCTTGCTTGTTTGTCTTTGACTGGAAAAATGGTAGACTACCAGCATCCTTTAGCGATATCTTCAGCATCGTGGACAATTCGTCTGGTAGAGCCACCAGACAGTCGGGTCTCTTACACATAGAAAAAACGCGAACCAAATCTCTAGACAAACTTCCTCTGTATGCGTTCCCAAAAATATGGGACGCACTAGACAATACTAGATGGTGTCACTTGTGTGCAAAGCACACTATAGTGTATCCCCGCATTTGCATCCTTGACTTTGTATGAATGCTTGATACAAAGATGAAATGTATTATATGACACACTAAAATCATATTGCGTGGCACAGGTGACACAGCTTCGTGAGCACCTACAGACTCCACTGCAACATTTGAGCATGGTTTTAGCGTTACGAATTACATACATGTACACTGGGAGCCTTTCGCCAGAAACGGTCTAAGAAAACAAGAAAGTGGCAACGGTGGCACAGCCACGTGGCACCCCAAAAATCTGAAACCTTCGTGCACATCTACAGACCCTACTGCAACATTTGAGCATAGTTTTAGCATTTCAAATTACATTCTCTGGGAGCTTTTCGCCGGAAATGATCTAAGAAAACATGAAAGAAAAACGGTGGCACCGCCACGTGGCATCTGAAAAATCTGAAACCTTTGTACGCATCTACAGACCTTATTGCAACATTTGAGCATGCGTTTAGCATTTCCAATTACATACCCTAGGGGCCGTTCGCCGGAAACGGTCTAAGAAAACACAAAAGTGGCAACGGTGACACAGCCACGTAGCACCCAAACAACCCAAAACCTTCCTGTGCATTTACAGACTCTACTGCAACATCTCAGCATGGTTTTAGCGTTTCGAATTACATACTCTAGGAGCCTTTCGCCGGAAACGGTCTAAGAAAACACGAGAGTGGCAATGGTGGCACAGCCACGTGGCACCTGAAAAATCCGAAATCTTTGTGCACATCTACAGACCCTACTGCAACATTTGAGCATGGTTTTACCATTTCGAAATACATACTGTAGGTGCCTTTCGACGGAAATGGTCTAAGAGAACATGGAAGAGGCAACGGTGGCACAGCCACGTGGCACCCCAAAAATCCCAAACCTTCGTGTGCATCTACAGACCCTACTGCAACATTTGAGCATGGTTTTAGAATTTCGAATTACATACCCTAGGAGCCTTTCGCCGGAAACGGTCTAAGAAAACGTGAAAGTGGCAACAGCACAGCCACTAGGCAGCAGAAAAATCTGAAACCTTCGTGCGCATCTACAGACCCCACTGAAACATTTGAGCATGGTTTTAGCGTTTCGAATTACATACCCTAGGAGCCTTTCACCGGAAAGGGTCTCAGAAAACACGAAAGTGGCAACGGTGGCACAGCTGAAAAATCTTAAACCTTCGTGCGCATCTACAGACCCCACTCCACCATTTAAGCATGGTTTTAGCATTTCGAATTACATACACAAGGAGCCTATCGCTGGAAACGGTCTAAGAAAACACGAAAGTGGCAACAGTGGTACAGCCACATGGCACCCAAAAAATCCGAACCTTCCTGCAATCCACAGACCCTACTGCGACATCTGAGCATGCTTTTAGCATTTCGAATTACATACTCTAGGAGCCTTTCGTCAGAAACGGTCTAAGAAAACATAAAAGTGGCAACAGTGGCACAGCCATGTGGCACCTGAAAACTCCGAAACCTTCGTGCGCATCTACAGACCCTACTGCAACATTTGAGCATGGATTTAGCATTTCAAATTACATACCCTAGGAGCCTTTCTCTGGAAACGGTCTAAGAAAACACGAAAGTGGCAACGGTGGCACAGCCACGTGGCAGCTGAAAAATCCGAAACCTTCGTGCGCATCTACAGACCCCACTGCAACATTTGAGCATGGTTTTAGCGTTTCGAATTACATACCCTAGGAGCCTTTCAGCGGAAACGGTCTCAGAAAACACAAAAGTGGCAACGGTTGCACAGCCACGTGGCACCGGAAAAATCCGAAACCTTCGTGTGCTTCTACAGACCCCACTGCAACATTTGAGCATGGTTTTAGCGTTTCGAATTACATACCCTAGGAGCCTTTCGCCGGAAACGATCTAAGAAAACATAAAAGTGGCAACGGTGGCACAGCCACGTGGCACCTGAAAAATCCGAAACATTCGTGCGCATCTACAGACCCTACTGCAACATTTGAACATGGTTTTAGCATTTCGAATTACATACCCTAGGAGCCTTTCGCCACAAACGGTCTAAGAAAACACAAAAGTGGCAACGGTGGCACAGCCACGTGGCACCTGAAAAATCTGAAACCTTCGTGCACATCTACAGACCCTACTGCAACATTTGAGCATGGTTTTAGTGTTTCGAATTACATACCCTAGGAGCCTTTCACCGGAAACAGTCTAAGAAAACACGAATGTGGCAACGGTGGCACAGCCACGTGGCAGCTGAAAAATCCAAAACCTTCGTGCGCATCTACAGACCCCACTGCAACATTTGAGCATGGTTTTAGCGTTTCGAATTACATACCCTAGGAGCCTTTCAGAGGAAACGGTCTCAGAAAACACAAAAGTGGCAACGGTGGCACAGCCACGTGGCACCTGAAAAATCCGAAACCTTCGTGTGCTTCTACAGACCCCACTGCAACATTTGAGCATGGTTTTAGCGTTTCGAATTACATACCCTAGGAGCCTTTCGCCGGAAACGATCTAAGAAAACATAAAAGTGGCAACGGTGGCACAGCCACGTGGCACCTGAAAAATCTGAAACATTCGTGCGCATCTACAGACCCTACTGCAACATTTGAGCATGGTTTTAGCATTTCGAATTACATACCCTAGGAGCCTTTCACCGGAAACGGTCTAAGAAAACACGAAAGTGGCAACGGTGGCACAGCCACGTGGCAGCTGAAAAATCCGAAACCTTCGTGCGCATCTACAGACCCCACTGCAACATTTGATCATGGTTTTAGCGTTTCGAATTACATACCCTAGGAGCCTTTCAGCGGAAACGGTCTCAGAAAACACAAAAGTGGCAACGGTGGCACAGCCACGTGGCACCTGAAAAATCCGAAACCTTCGTGTGCTTCTACAGACCCCACTGCAACATTTGAGCATGGTTTTAGCGTTTCGAATTACATACCCTAGGAGCCTTTCGCCGAAAACGATCTAAGAAAACATAAAAGTGGCAACGGTGGCACAGCCACGTGGCACCTGAAAAATCCGAAACATTCGTGCGCATCTACAGACCCTACTGCAACATTTGAGCATGGTTTTAGCATTTCGAATTACATACCCTAGGAGCCTTTCGCCACAAACGGTCTAAGAAAACACAAAAGTGGCAACGGTGGCACAGCCACGTGGCACCTGAAAAATCTGAAACCTTCGTGCACATCTACAGACCCTACTGCAACATTTGAGCATGGTTTTAGTGTTTCGAATTACATACCCTAGGAGCCTTTCACCGGAAACGGTCTAAGAAAACACGAAAGTGGCAACGGTGGCACAGCCACGTGGCAGCTGAAAAATCCAAAACCTTCGTGCGCATCTACAGACCCCACTGCAACATTTGAGCATGGTTTTAGCGTTTCGAATTACATACCCTAGGAGCCTTTCAGCGGAAACGGTCTCAGAAAACACAAAAGTGGCAACGGTGGCACAGCCACGTGGCACCTGAAAAATCCGAAACCTTCGTGTGCTTCTACAGACCCCACTGCAACATTTGAGCATGGTTTTAGCGTTTCGAATTACATACCCTAGGAGCCTTTCGCCGGAAACGATCTAAGAAAACATAAAAGTGGCAACGGTGGCACAGCCACGTGGCACATGAAAAATCCGAAACATTCGTGCGCATCTACAGACTCTACTGCAACATTTGAGCATGGTTTTAGCATTTCGAATTACATACCCTAGGAGCCTTTCGCCACAAACGGTCTAAGAAAACACAAAAGTGGCAACGGTGGCACAGCCACGTGGCACCTGAAAAATCTGAAACCTTCGTGCACATCTACAGACCCTACTGCAACATTTGAGCATGGTTTTATTGTTTCGAATTACATACCCTAGGAGCCTTTCACCGGAAACGGTCTAAGAAAACACGAAAGTGGCAACGGTGGCACAGCCACGTGGCAGCTGAAAAATCCAAAACCTTCGTGCGCATCTACAGACCCCACTGCAACATTTGAGCATGGTTTTAGCGTTTCGAATTACATACCCTAGGAGCCTTTCAGCGGAAACGGTCTCAGAAAACACAAAAATGGCAACGGTGGCACAGCCACGTGGCACCTGAAAAATCCGAAACCTTCGTGTGCTTCTACAGACCCCACTGCAACATTTGAGCATGGTTTTAGCGTTTCGAATTACATACCCTAGGAGCCTTTCGCCGGAAACGATCTAAGAAAACATAAAAGTGGCAACGGTGGCACAGCCACGTGGCACCTGAAAAATCCGAAACAGTCGTGCGCATCTACAGACCCTACTGCAACATTTGAGCATGGTTTTAGCATTTCGAATTACATACCCTAGGAGCCTTTCGCCACAAACGGTCTAAGAAAACACAAAAGTGGCAACGGTGGCACAGCCACGTGGCACCTGAAAAATCTGAAACCTTCGTGCACATCTACAGACCCTACTGCAACATTTGAGCATGGTTTTAGTGTTTCGAATTACATACCGTAGGAGCCTTTCACCGGAAACGGTCTAAGAAAACACGAAAGTGGCAATGGTGGCACAGCCACGTGGCAGCTGAAAAATCCGAAACCTTCGTGCGCATCTACAGACCCCACTGCAACATTTGAGCATGGTTTTAGCGTTTCGAATTACATACCCTAGGAGCCTTTTGCCGGAAACGGTTCAAGAAAACACAAAAGTGGCTACGGTGGCACAGCCATGTGGCACCCGAAAAATCCGAGACCTTCCTGCGCATCTATAGCCCCTACTGCAACTTCTGAGCATGGATTTAGCGTTTCGAATTACATATCCTACGAGCCTTTTGCCGGAAACGGTCTAAGAAAACACAAAAGTGGCTACGGTGGCACAGCCACGTGGCACCCGAAAAATCCGAAACCTTCGTGTGCATCTATAGACCCTACTGCAACATCTGAGCATGGATTTAGCATTTCGAATTACATATCCTACGAGCCTTTTGCCGGAAACGGTCTAAGAAAACACAAAAGTGGCTACGGTGGCACAGCCACGTGGCACCCGAAAAATCCGAAACCTTCCTACATATCTACAGATCATTTAGCAACACCCTAGTGTAATTTTAGAACTCCGAATTACATAGGTTGGGACTATTCAGCAAACAAGTGAAAAAATAACGCATTTTTTAAGTGGCTCCACAGAAGCCACCTGGTGGCACAAAAATTTAAAAGTTGTATTTTTGGGTTGCACAGACCCTATCGAACAACAGTAGAAAGTTACAGCGTTTCGAATTACAAAACCGGACGTACGGAAGTACGGACGTACGGACGTACGGACGGAGATCAAGACAATATCCCCGCATTTTTTAAAATGCGGGGATAATAACTCGTCATATCAATGATATAAACATACTCAAGAGAACACTGACTTCAAAATTCATATCATAATACTCAACCGATGTCCAGACTGCACATTTTAAACTTGCAAATCTTCAGGATAATTGAACAATATTGCGATTGGCAACTCTTTATATAGTTATAGGCAACTGACGTACTCTGCACAACAATCTGGAATCCTTGTCCGATCTAAACTTGCTGCTCGTGTCCCCGCCTTCACGATCCGCGTAGCCCCATCAATATTCAGCAATTTTCAACCGAAGCACACCCACTAGGCTTATATAACTCTCGCATCCGGATGTACCATAACGCATACATGTACGACACAGGGCTCATCGGTCGGCGCACATGCTGAGCACTCTTAAATATGTGCTCAATAGGTGTGCTGACCGACGTGGACTTTGTGCCCCAAACATACCAAGTGTACTCTCGACGCCGGTTTCCCAACGAGTTTTCCCAGGGACTTGGAGTTCCACGGAGTGGCGGGGTGGGCACGATAAGCAGGTTGCCTTCTTTCAATTTGAAACCACCAGTCTACAGTCGGTATAGGTGTAGGTGAAAGTGTAGGACGGAACCTGTATATGGACGTAGCATGGTCCCCAGCAGTGAAATTATCCATGCTCTGTCATAATATATCAGTTGCATGTAATCTGCTACAAACAATTTTTTGGTCACAGTCTGTCTGCAATTCCAAGGGGGGTAATAGGTAGACAGCCAATCTGGCTATGTTATCTCCCTCAGTATACACATCAATACTACTTGTACTATATAACTGTAACTGTTTTTTTAAGTATACTGTAAATAAAGAATCTAATCTAATCTAAGCACATATTGGCACATGCAACATGTGCCTATGTGCTACCTGTAATGTGTACAATAGAACATAAACGTGTTTAGGGAAGTCAGAATAAATAGAACAAAGAAGTCATGAAAAGGGATTCTGGGGGAATCCGAACCAGAAAAACTACTCTAGTTCAATCAAGCTTACCCACAGGGGCCCCCCTCGGTAACTAGGGGCTTCTCGGTACCATGGTATGACGGTCCTAAATAGGATTCTGGGGGAAATCTGTACTAAATAAAGTCAATTTCGAAGATTTGGATGGATTATCGGGTTTATTTGGGTAATTAGATTTACTCCTGTACGAAGGAACATACCCTCCGAACATACCCTGTCTTGTTGTAAGCCTTTGGATAACATAGCAACCACGTGCTACCATAGAAACCAAGATGGCGGCCTCCATTATACAAAATAGACGAAGGAAACACGTATCACCTAACAACACGCGCTGCGCACTCACATCACGTATCACTATGGAGATGACGTCACGACACGCGGTTTACCATGACAACACAACATGGCGCCACGTGACATGACGTCACTTCCGGGGTCATCCACGGGGTCATCCAAATAAGTCCTGAAAAGTGCGAGCTATACTACTCTCGGCTCAAGGCGATACGCTATAGTATCAGATCCACAATGGACGTTGTCAGAGAACGTTTGATTGTATCGGTGCGCACCTACAGAGAATCGATCCCGGGATCTAAATCTTTTGCGGCTAGGGTCGATTCAGAGATATCTAGCTTTTCAGACCACAAACGGTCTCCCAAATCAGTGTTCTTAACCCCGTACAAAATGCGACAAGACATCTCATTGGCATAAAAAATATTCAATAACTAAATATTTTCATTTTTTGCCTGAAAAACAAAACCTATTATCCTTCATTGGAACGCCCTCTACAAGGTCGTTCCAATGAGAGTTCATAAACTATGTGCTGGAGGCAAAAACAGAAAAAATATTAAACTTTTAATGGCTTATTTTGTGGAGAGCGCTGGGCAGAGGTAACGCTATTTCTGTTAGGTTAGGTGAAGTGGAAACCGTATAGAGACCATTACACTAAACCGGCCTACAGTGATTCACCGATTTCGAAAGTTAATAACATTAACAAAATAAACCATACTGAGCTTCCGTCCCACGGTTGACAATTTTCGTCATTGGAGGTTTACATGGAAGTTAGCTCCCCTTAATTTCCTAAACCTGTTTGTAAATTTAAACGCTATGGGTATGGGAATTTCATATAAAATTGAAATTTAGAAATGTTAGTGAATTTGTATAATCGATGTGAGCATCATTTCACAAATTTTACTGTAGAGTTCTATAAAAATGCAGAAGATGGCTTTTTTACATTTTTTCCCTATCAGTTTGATTGTTTGACTATTATTGTCGGTTGAAACCCATTTAAAACGACGTTATCTCCTTGTTTTGATGTACTGTACATGCTAAAAACTAAAGTGTTAAAAACTACACTTGAAGTGCTGTATTTAACACTTACTAAGTGCTGAACTAGCACTTTGTTCAAGTGTAGACATCCCAGAACTTTTACAGGTGTTACAATAATACCACTTGACAAGTGTAATGTCCCGACACTTAAAAGGAAACAACGCAGATGACGCGGACAGGCTCGAACTCTCGAGCCTGACCCGCGTCATCTGCGTTGTGTCCTTTTAATTATGTGCCCACCAAACGCAAATCAAATTATGGACGATTCTGGAAGAACCACTAATGCTAGACACATGGGAAGTGCCATCCATTCAAGTTTCAGATGTCTGACGATTGTAATGTCTAAGTGCTTAAAGCATTGCACTTTGAGTGTTAAAATCAAACCCTAAGAGTTAGAATGGGTTTAACACCTTGAAAGTGTCAATTTTAAGACTTTAGTTTTTAGTGTGTAACTCATTTTCTGTTCATTATATCAACAGTGTGCGCATCGTGATGTATAACCCTTTACCTAACGTAACGGCCAAAACCGGCCAGCGCTATTCTCAAAAATCGCCTATTAATTTTTATTATTTTTTTCATTTTTTGTCCCAAAAACATAGGTTATGACCCCTCGTTGGAACGAGCTCGTCGAGCTCGTTCCAACGAGGGGTCATAACCTATGTTTTTGAAACAAAAAATGAAAAAAATTAGTTATTCAAGAATTATTTTTGCAAGTACGTCTGCTTTTCATGTTAGGTAAAGGGTTAATACAGACACTGTCATTTTCACATTTGTTCCCCGGAAAGAATAAAAATTTGCAAATTGCTGTCAAAACATCCGCTAAACAAAGAGCCAAAGTATACATTTGGTGTTGGTAGGTGTGATAATGATAGATATTCTTAATGAAGTATTATATGTGAAGTAGCTGCTTCCAATAAGTTTGCAATAAAAAGCCAAGTTTCTTTTTGTATGTGGCGGTCGAGGTATAAAGGCCATTTACCAACCAGCCTGGTTGGTCCGGATCTCTTAGTCTCATGGTAAATCGGTCGCTTTGTGTGCTAGATGTCGACGGTTCGAGCCCCGGTTCCCGCACTTATCTCTCCTCCTGATACATTTGGGGGCTTGTCCGATCCTCAGCAGTAGGTGGCACTGCGGGTGTTTCGACCGCTCTGAGGGAGGAACCTGGGTGAGATTAACATGTGATGAATCTTAAAAGAATGGGAGATTAGTGTAGCGGTCGAGGTATAAAGGCCATTCACCAACCAGTCTGGTTGGTCCGGATGTCTTAGTCTCGTGGTAAATCGGTCGCTTTGTGTGCTAGATGTCGACGGTTCGAACCCCGGCTCCCGCACTTATCTATCCTCCTGCTACATGTACCTTTCATAAACGAAAACAACAGACAGCTCCAAGAGCTGTCAGTTGTTTTCGTTTATTAAAAGTAACAAAAGAAAATTGGCTTTATTTTCTACTGATGTCGGGTTTTCTCAGTTATCGCTTGCTTCTAACTTGGACCTTCCTCGCTCGACTAATAATTTCAAGGGAGATAATTCTATAGAAAGTCTATTTTCATGACGATATAAGTTGGGGATGACTAAAATAAAGAACTTATAAATACAATGCAAACATACAGAATTGACTTTCATCCTATCTCTCACTTCAGCTGTTGAAATTTGGGACGCGACAAGTAAATCGACAGTTCATGGACAACCGGATCTAATTTTACACATCAATTCCTTTGTCTTCTCCGGGTTGGTAAGAGCCGTGAAATACCTGATAGAACAATAGACTAGGTTTCAAGTGACGTCACTTGAACACCTGTACTCACTTACCATACCTGGGTCCGTGCGTTCTGTGAATTGACGTGTAAGTAAGTTAACAACCTCGCTGTCGGTATTCATGAATTTGAACAACCTGTCAACGTGCTGTAACACCTCGCCGCTTCGCGGCTCGGCGTCACATACCGCACGTTGGCAGGTTGTTCAAATTCATGAATACCGACAGCGAGGTTAGTATTTATTTATTTATTGGTGTTTAAGGTCACATACTTATGCACAAATGGCTAATCATGACCGTGGCAGTTTTACGGGTGGAGGAAGCCGGAGTACCCGGAGAGAAAAACCGGGCAACGACAAGCAGCTGCCAGCTCCCCAACATCGTGACTCCGCACTGCAGCACAGGCAGGGTTAGATTGGTTGAAGACACGTGTACCATCGACGTGCAGTACGCCATATTGTGTAGAAGGGTGCCATACCACCCAGGGAGACTCTTGTGATATGTTGCCAATCATCACAATGATAAACATGAAACCTGTATCTAAACTACCGGAAAACCAAGCGGATTTACAAAAAATGGGGATTCAAATTTTATTATTTTTTAAATTTTTAAAAACTTTTTTGAAACAAAAACATAGTTTATGACCCCCTCATTGGAACGAGCTCGTCTCAGTGAGAGGTAAAAAGCTGTGCTTTTGCAACAAAAAATAAAAATGTTGAGTTATTCAACAAATTGCTTTGCAAGTGTCGTCTGCTATTCGACTTTGTTAAAGGGTTACCAACATGTTGTTTGCATTGTCAAACCACAATTTGTTTTCTCAAACAAAAAATTCCAGCATTGCAACAGGTGCTGATTGAAGTCTGTAAATTAGATTACGAAACATAATTATAGCTGAAAGAAGATGGTGAAACGGACCAAAATAAGCTGAACGTAATTGTTTTAATTCCTTTCTGCTTCCTTGATAAAATCAGTCTTTTTGGATGATCTTCTTTCACAGGTATTATCTGCCAATCAATCTACGTTAACTGATGTTGAATGCGGGATCCGAAAACAGTTGCACGCAAATTAAGAGCATAGTGGAGTCGGAGATAGACATGTACTTTGAACAAAAATGGAGGGCTAAACTTCGAAGAGTGTTCTGGCATTGCGTAAAACGTATACTTCTAAAAGACAAGGACTCTTCTGGAAGGGTCCGGGACCCATGACATTGGGGAAATTTGCTTCATGGTAGCTCCTGTTGGGAATTTGTTTTTGGGGGAAGAAACACAAAAAAGACTAAGAAATTTTACATTTGAATTGAACAGAGAACTTTTAACCCTTTACCCAAAGTAACGTCCAAAACCGCCAGCGCTATACACAAAAATCAGCATTCAATTTTCATGATTCTTTTAATTTTTTTTCAAATCCATAGCTTATACCCTCATTGGAAAGAGCTCGTCGTGCTCGTTCCGATGAGGGGTCATAAGCTATGGTTTTGACACAAAAAGTAAAAAAAATTAGTTATTCAAGAATTGTATTTGCAAGTGTTGTCTGCTTCTCATGTTAGGTAAAGGGTTAAGACCGATATTCCAACAACTGCATGTACATTACAAGTGGGTTTTACAACAAATAGTGACATGGAATCATGTTTGCCACAGTCTGTGTAGTCTATTAGACTGTTCTTATACTATTAAAGAAGAACTTGTCATTTTTCTTTGAATTTAGACATGCCCTAACCTCCTTCTGTTAAACATTTTAAATTTAATGCACAAATGGTGTCCTGAACTGGGTTGTTATAAGATCTCAGAGAACCAATTGTTTTCTGAAGCCTTATGACTACCCAGTTCAGAACACCGATTGTGCATTAAATATTTGTTCGAGTAGGGAATGAGATTGGGAAATTTGAGGTTGAGCATTGGGAAAAATTATGCGCAAATGCCATTGGGAAAGGGTCTCATATTCGACCCCTGTAGACACTCAAAACAGTCACTTGAAGGAAATACTAAAAATTCCGACTTCTCTTCTCGACAAAACACTATTTTATCTTGCGGTCTTGATGTGGAGAGTCAGAAATCTTTTCAGTTCCAGCTTAACCCTTTACCCAACGTAACGGCCAAAACCGGCCAGCGCTATTCTCAAAAATCGCCAATTAATTTTCATTATTTTTTCATTTTTTGTCTCAAAAACATAGGTTATGACCCCTTGTTGGAACGAGCTCGTCGAGCTCGTTCCAACGAGGGGTCATAACCTATGTTTTTGAGACAAAAAATGAAAAACATCAGTTATTCAATAATTTCTTTGGCAAGTGTCGTCTGCTTTTCGTGTTAGGTAAAGGATTAAGATCTCGACGTTTTATCTCAAGATTTATGAATATTATGTCGAGATTTCGAGATTAAAAAGGACAAGATATAAAAGTAAAAAATCGAAATCTTGAAATATGGCCATATCCACAAAATAGAACCCCCGGGATAAGGGAGTCGATATGTCGTGATAAACTTGAATCTAAGATCTGGAGATAGAAAAGTCTCCATCTCGAAACAGTATATCGAGATCTTAAGTAAAAGGTCGTCATTCCAAGATTGCGAAATGGTCCAACTTTTCCCGCGCTGAACAGTCAAGATTATACTCTATTCCGGACCTAATTTTCTCAGTTTCATGAATACACTGCTTCTAAGAAAATATTGTTATACCCAGAATTCTCCCAGGTAATACAAGACCAAGACATCTCAAAGCAATATCAAAACTTATATAATAAATTTATTAACGGACATACTTTTTCATTCCAATCAATATCACAATGCGTCGATATTGTGAAAAAACTGCAGAGAAATTGCAATTTGAAAAAAGATTATATTAATAAGATATCAGAAAAAGATGAAAATTTTATTTGTTTTCACAGCTGCCATCATTTAAAGAGAAATATGTTTTATTTCCGAGATCGATGAATCGGGTGAGTGTGAGCGCGTTGCGTCGTTTCTTCGTAACACCCATTTATTTTGTCGTTTATACATCCATTCACACTAAGTTTCCTACCCAGGAGACTCTTAATCAGGTTTTTTTTTTATTTTCGTATCTATGGTGCAAATATAGACTGTGATAAAACAGGTCTGTATAAATTAGCAATTAAAGCGACCAGGAAAAGGGTTACCTTATAAATTAATATTTTATGTCGTGGTGGTGGGGTATGGGGGAAGCCCTTTTCCAATCCTTTTAGCAAGACAAAGGCCAGGCCTTTAGATTGATCTAATTTAGGGATCTCACAGACTTGCCAAATCAGCTGCCATTCAGCCACATTGCAGAAACATTTTGCAATACTGACTGTCTAAAATGCCATTTCCTGGTTTCTCCTGGCTGTATTGGATACATATATCTATTACCGGTAACCCCATTGGGGCCTGTTCCAACTCTGATCACTCTCTGATGCAACCGAACAGGTGCCCCGACATGCAATCTCTCGGTATCTCTGGGTTAACTCAAAGTTAAATTATATAAGTACCTTGGCCGTTGTTTCTAGGCAAGACTTGGCTGCCTACATAGGCAGCCAAGACTTGTCTGGAAACATCTGCAAAGCAACGTGATGCTGATTGTCCTTGAATAGCAAAATTGCGTACACATATCCGGTCCTTTCCAGGTTAAATCATTTGAACAAAAATGGACAAGAAAGCATAAAAACAAACTATACTATGTGTTATACCCTCTACACTGGGAACATTCCTCTAATTTGGGGGAGACTAGATATCAGTGTGTGTTTGGCGGAATTGAAGGACATGGAAAGGAAAAGTGATACTAAGATATTATTACTTGGTTAGCTTCATATAGGCCAAGATATCAGCCAGAGGTAACTTCACAAAGGCTAATGTGAAGTTACCCAAGACTAACATCTTGGCCGATATGAAGCTAACCAAGTAATAACCTCTTCTATACTATATTTTTGAATGTCTGTATGTATGTATATCTGTCCGCTATAGAAATGAATACGGGGCCACCCCGAGTTGAGTATCCAAAATGAGTCTACTAGGAGTACTTTTTATGGCGGAGGTCATCGTCAAGTTTACAAAAGTGTGTGGGGTGGGGGTGGGGATGTAGGGGGGCACCAAATGTTACGTTTTTATCTGGACTCTAATGGTGAGGTTTAAAAAAGTATCGGTGTGGGGGTGTAGAGGGGCACTAAAAGTTATGACCAACATTTTTATCACCGATATAGGTCTTCAAAGGGGTCTATTAGGGGTAATTGTTTACCAGGAATCTAATGGTTTGGTTTAAAAAAGTGCCGGGTGGGTGGGGTGGGCACCAACAGTTATAATACTCTCCTCAGCCCGATCAACTCCGGGTAACCCTGCTAGTTATTTATAATTCAGCACAAACAGTTACAAAATGTACTCTAACGGTGTTTTTGTTTTTAATACTATTCACAAGGTCCGAATTTCCTCTTCTCCCACTCGACGAATCTCCGCTCGCTTAAGACTTTTAATCTCAGTGTACGTTGCATTTTCTGTATAGACCTCTTCTTTCGTCTCTTCATACAAAAAGGCTTCAAACCACTCCATTGTGTCTGGTAACGCCAATCTTTTTGATGACGTTCGACGAATAGCAGTGAACAATTTCTACGTAAACAAATTAGCTGCGCCTCGTAACGCATCGAGGAAACAACTCTAGCCTGGTTCATATCAGCCGAGATCGGCACCATATCTACCGAGTTTGACCCCATATATCACGAGCTTGATAATGGCCAGTTCTGGGAAAGAAAGTCTTATCTGATAAATAATGACATGTCTGTTTAGCAGTGTCAGGTGCAAAGGTTGAGATGAGCACTATGCAATACAGCAATAAATTGAGTTAACTTCTTTCATTCAGCCGATGAAATATTGTGACGTAAAACACTGTCGGAAAGGGATTTGTTTTTTTTAAAGCATATACCCAAAGAAGTTTGGTGTACCAAATATTCACCACGAGTGGTCAGGTGGTGTTAACCGCGAGACTTTGGCGAGCGGTTAACACCACTTCACAACGAGTGGTGAACATTTGGTACTCCAAGCTACTTTGGATATCTTTTATTCATACCATGATTGTTCGATTATTAAGAGTCGCTATTATTTTTTCTCGATTTTACTGAGCAGCAGACGTACACACATGCGAATCTGTTTTGTTTACTTGAGCACCGGTGGGCGGTACTTCCGATGTCAATTTTATCGCCGAAACGAAATGGAAAAAGAAACGCGCAAATCACGAAGCTTTTGTCTTTTTATTAACATAATAACATACTATTTCGAGTTATGGGAGCTTTATCAACATGAGACAACGCATGTTTGTTAATTTTTGGTATCTTGTGAGGTAAACTCATTTACAAAACGTAATAAATAATTACCGCTTCCATTTCACTCATTGCGAGGCGACGAGCGGTAAATTTAGAAATGTTTGCATTCAGGTCGAGGTCAGTAAAGGACAACTAGGATGTAGTTCCACTGTAGGTGTAAATTTTAACTATTGAAATACCCTTGCTGGCATGTTCACCATAGACACACGTGTTCACCACGGTTGGTGTCTAAAGCTAGAATTTACGTCATAGGCTTTTTATATAATTCATAGTACAATAGGTAATCATGGTATATATCACAGCTCGTCATCTCCAAAATCAGAGAATACTAAGTCTTATCATCGTTAAAAGTAGATCACGGTTCTGTAAGTCTTAACCCTTTGGACCCTAATGGTATATTCCTTGACAGTTCTGAGCCATCAACTGGTAGAGTCTAAATTCGATGCTTGGGGGAATACGAATAAATATTTTCAACGTGCAGCCTTAGGGCTGCACGTTGAAAATCTTAATTGCTCTACCACACTAATTCACTGAGCGACTATCCACTTTATGAATTTAGGGAGCGCGGTGGCTCAGTGGTGGACTGTTGGACTTCTATGCTAGAGGTACCGAGTTCGATCCCCGTCCGGGACGATCCGCGTTGTTTCCTTGGGCAAGGCACTTTATTCCGGTTGCCTACACGGGGGCACGATGACGCCGTGTACTAAGTCGTACTGCACGTCGATGGTGCATATGTCTTCAACCGCTGTAACCCTGTTTGAGCGGCGCTTGAACAGAGTTAGAATGTTGGGGAGCTGACAGTTGCTCGTCGACGCTCGGTGGTTCTCTCCGAGTACTCCGGCTTCCTCCACTCGTAAAACTGCCATGGTCACGATTAGCCACTGTGCATAAGTATGTGACCTTAAACATCAATAAATAAATAATAATAAATAAATATAACTTTATGAATTTATCATATTACTATCCTGGTCCGGAAAAGCGGCCTTTCCGGTCCAAAGGGTCAACAAATGAATATCAAGGGAAATTCGAGTATGCATTCTTATTATTTGTCTAATGTCGAGAAATGTAGGCGAACGAAAAATTGATCGCATTATGTCTTCTCGAAAGAAATAGGGCGACCGATTTTTCGATCGCCTGTACCATTAAATCTTAGACAAATAAAAATGAACGTATTCTTGAATTGCTCTTGGTAATTTTTACATTCATTTGTTAGCTCTTCCAGGACCACGATCTGCTTTTAATGTTGATAACATTTAGTGTTCTTTGTCTTTTAAAACTTAGCTTATGAATTTACGAGGGTCATAAACGATGAATTGTACGAAAAAAAATCATTATTATCTCGTTGAGGCTAGACAAAAAGTCGGAATGGGGTTTCGCGAAAGGATTTGTAAATAGAGTCGGCATTATTCGTGGTGTTGAAAGACCATCAAGGGCGTCACTTGCCAATAAGTTCAAATCTCTTTGTCATATTCTAGCACATACCTTATTCATTTTAGGAATATTCAAATTACCGGTTATGAGATTTGCCTTTGAATGTTTTTCTCAAAACAGCAAATGCACCCGTATCCCACGTTTCGCAGTTTGAGCTCTTTTTTGTTGGTAAATTTCATTGGCCTGGTATGCAAGGGTATTTTGAGTACTTTGAGACAATCCATGGAGCCCCATTGTGTTCCTGTATAAGGGGGGGGGGGGGGGGGGGTGCACCAACGGGTATTTTTTGCACAAGAGGTACAGTACGTGGAGAGTGGATTGTAACTAAATCACCCTCGGAGTGGAGTTATCACCCAAATTATCACTTTCAAATGCTGTACATGTGGCCAACAAACACAAGCAATGTTTCAGCCAATGGACCTCCGGGTTTAACCCGGAGGTCTATTGGCTGGAACTTTGCTAGTGATGGTCTTCTTTGCAACAAATTTACAATTATTACTTGGTGGGATTGCCACTTTGCGGGTGATTTAATGATAATACACTCTCCACGTACTGTAACTTACACTGAAACTGTTAGGACAAAACGTTTGTTTGGAGATATGAATGCAAAGATAGTAACTCGACCACGAAGTTTCTTAAAAAACGTAAGCAAATTAATTAATTAATTTATTTATTTATTGTTGTTTCGTGTCACATATTTCTGCATAATAGCAAAATTGTGATAAAATACAAACATTTTATAATAACCACATTTATGAACTTGTGACAGGAGGTGGGTTGCCCGGGCACCTGTCTGAATCCGCCACTGTGCACCTTACATTGAGACAGCTGATCTTATTCTGGCGGTCGTTGACTACAAATCTCGATTCTAAGCCCATTATTGTCACCTTTGTCTATTGGAGCAGAAGTAAGAAACATTTTTGAGAAAAAGAGACCTTCGACACAAAAAGAAGTAGATACACTTACAACAACAAACGAACCCACTGTCTTACCAACTGCTATCTTTCCAAGACATGAGGCAGACGTAACCACGTTATCTTTGTGCATGGCATCGTGTATTAAAATATGAATTTATGTTTAACAAAAGCATATCATTTTTCTAGCAGAACTCTATACGAGAACAATTTATCACAAAGAAATTTATGGCAGCCTTTTCAGAAGCCATCTTGCATTTCTCATTTTTGAACACTTGGAAGAAACCAGGAATATCCCATAACCATTTATTTTATTTTATTGTAGTTTAACGACACTTTCGACAGCCATGGTCACCTCGCGTCGGACAGTTTTACGGGTGGAGGAAGCCGGAGTACCAGGAGAGAACAACCGAGCAACTGCGAGCAACTGCCAGATTCCCCCAACGTACCAACTCCACACAAGCAGGGTTAGCATTGGTTGAAGACAAGTGCACCATCGACGTGCAGTACGACTTAGTACACAACGTCACCGTGCCCCCACGTGCCAAAACCATGGTAACATTACAAATTTTGTACTTGAACTAAAAAAATGGACTTAGCTTTTACACTTAAAACTTAGGACTCGACGAAATCACGACCAACTGTCAGTAATGAGGAATAATGATCGGCAACAGCTTAATCCCACAACATTGTGTGCAGTTGGATGAACCCTCTGCACGCTGTTGTCAAAATACCAAGGTTGCAAGCAGCAAATTTTCCTTTAATGCAATGAGCTCTGTCAAACAAGAATGAATTGGTTAACTTCCCAGTTGCATTATGAGAACCAATTGCAGGTAGACATTTTGATGTTTCAGCATTAGTATGTAAAGGGTTAACCTATTTCCACACCTCCCTAAAAACTGAAAATGGTTTCACCTATTGGCTACAATAGTGTATACCGTCTGCGAGGATACGATTCAGGGACATAGAAGCGCGGTGGCTCCGTGGTTACGGCATTGAACTTCAAACCGAAAGGTCCACGGTTCGATCCCCACTAGGGGTAACTGCGTTGTGCACTTGGGCAAGACACTGCACTCCGATTACCCACATGGGGGCACGGTGGCGCTGTGTACTAAGGCGTACACTTGACTTCAACCAATGCTAACCCTGCTTACGCGGAGTTAATACAATGGGGAGTCTGACAGCTGCTCGCCGTTGCTCGGTGGTTCTCTGTGGGTACTCTGGCTTGGTCCACCCGTACAACTGTCCGACGCGAGGTGACCCTTGCTGTTGAAAGTGTCGTTAAACCCCATTAAATAAATAAATAAATTCAGAGATGTTGGGTTGAAAGAGTTAACTCTTGCCATCATTTCCAATGCATGACAAACTGTTAGCAGAATTCTTCAAAGCCATTTTCTGTACTAAATTCTCTACCTTGTCGATATTAGTCTGGTCAAAATGAAAAAAATGTAAACTTGGAACAGATCCTCCGGCAGTCGGGCGACTTTCCAATTACGTCTGTATCTTTTTAATTACATAATCCTGCGAGGATAGATACAATCGTGCAGTTTTATCTGCTCACAATCCAAACAGGTTAGTTGAAGGGAAGAACCTTATTGCAAACATTCAAAGGTTCACGAATGTTTTGATGGCGTAAAATTTCCAGTCTTACTCAATTCAAACGTTATTTATTGATAATCGCACAGATTGATTTCCAAATAATTGGTGATATAAAAACATCTGCCACACATGCCTTTTTATCGGATTAGTTGCGCTGTTTAAACAATCTCTCTATTAATTTCCCAACTCGGTTACTGGAGCACGCCCCATAGTTGTATGGAATTATGCGTTGTACTTCAACTTTGGTGGTATCTAGTTATATAATGGGAACCAAATCACGTTTGGCAAAAACAAGGCGTGCGGGTGGTGTCCTGGGGGCCAGACATTAACAGCTGCCAATTTCTACATTCCCGTTACTTCATTGATTAAAACAATTGTCATAATACCACAACGGCTGTTGAAAGCATCCGAGGGAGGCCGGACTGAAGTTTGTTTGTGTATGTTCGGAGAGGGGGTCAGGGGAATGGGACTCGCCCCTTGCCCTTGACCAAGAGGACAGGGAAGAGGGTGTGCGAGATCTTTCACGTGGACAGTGCGCGACAATAAAATGTGTCGTGATTAACCCTTTGAACACCAGAGGCCGCTTTTCCGGCCCAGAAACGATACTTCATAATTTCATTAAGTAGGTTGACTTTTGAGTGAAGGTGTGGTGTAGACCAATCAATATTTTCAACGTGCAGCCCCAAGGCTGCACGTTGAAAATATTAATTGGTCTACCCCCAAATAATAAATATGGACTCTTCCCGTTGCTGCCATTGAACTGACATGGAAGATACCACTAGGGTTCAAAGGGTTAAGATACAATGACTATTAATTGCTGGCGGCTTTTTTTGCAACGTTTAAAAAATTGCTTGTTTTTAATTCGACCCTCAAGGTATTAAATTTTTACGTAATAATTTGAAGTTTTGATATAAAATCGATGAAGGGAAATGTAGTTTGACGCTGTTTCGTTGAACTAAGCCGTACGAACGTGATCGTTGGGCTTCGGCACTACATGTATCCAAATGGAACATTCTGACCCTCTGTTAAGGTTGGTCTCCTAGGTTGGTTCCCACCTTGGCCTACCTACCCTCCTGCGTCTCCGGTGTATCCCTTCACTCCGAACAACAACAGCAATAGCTATAACAAAAACGACGACGGACAAAATGCAGAGCGACAATGAATAACATTTTGGGAAAAGTTGAAGTTTGTTCAATAACGGAATTTTACAGACCTTCATACACTAAACACGATGTGAGCGCTCCGAGCCTTGTGATAACGTAATAAACTAACGAGCTTTCTTCTCATTTTTAATTTGTGACATAGTATAATGCGTCTAATGTGAGCCTTGATGCAGAACAAAGACAAATAACGACACCAAGACCAATCTGTAAATAAACTATAAAATCATTTGAAAGAACAATTTATCACTTAGAAACGAATCGTTGTGTCAAAATTATCTTCAATTACAGAATATATTTTACTTGGGACACGGGTCAGTAAAATGTCTTTGTTTTATAGCAAGGTCGAAGCTGGAAAATCACACAGTGACAAAATAGCAAATGAAACAAAAATAGTTCTTATTTATTATTTCATCACCCTTTACCCAACGCAACGGCCAATACCGGTCAGCGATATTCTCAAAAATTGCCAATTAATTTTCATTATTTTTTCATTTTTTGTCTCAAAAACATAGGTTATGACCCCTCATTGAAACGAGCTCGTTCCAATGAGGGGTCATAACCTATGTTTTTGAGACAAAAAATGAAAAAGATTGGTTATTCAAGAATTTTTTTGGCAAGTGCCGTCTGCTTTTCATGTTAGGTAAAGGGCTAAAGACCTTATGATGCAACAACAACAGTGAAATTTTCTGAGTAAACAAAACTAAATCTTCTCAATACATAACTGCTCGTGTGATATTAAATTTAGTAATCAACTGGTTGACGTCATAATGAAGAACAAAACCAGTGCTGAGTATTCAAATTTAATCCTACAGCCCTACATAACATCATTACTGATCTCTCAACAAATGCAAAATTAGTGGCCGAGTAGATAAGTGTATTGGTCAATCATGCCAGAGGTCCAGGGATCGATCCTTGGTCGTGAAAAGTTGTCATAATGTCCGGACATTCTCTAGCAGAATCAATTGTGGAGTTGATGCGGTCGCAGTGGACAGTCCTATCGGATGGGAACCTGAAATGGCTGCCTCGTGTATAGAGACAGACACACTCTGCGCAGGCAGAAGATCTCTTCGTAGTATTCGCGAAGAGCGAGGCCATGAAGTTGCCGCTACGAAGGTCATCACAGATTTTTTTTTCCGCAATTTGATTCACGTGAGGGGTGAAGCCCTTATTTTCCGAGATGGTCCCATAATCCCATTCAGGTACATAGTGGTGTAGTGGTGTAGTGGTTAAATGTTAAATTGATTGACCAGTACCGGTGTTATTGGTCTATCAGCCAATGCGGGGTATCTACAGTTCGTGAAGAGAAGATTACCGTCGAATCAGTAAGAGTGTGGAGTTTCTACAAAGACAATATCTCGCAAGTCCTGGAAGGGACGTATCCAGAGCTGGGAGGAACACCAGAAACACACAGTTCCCCTGTCCTCCCCGCTATAACCTAGTGTCAGACAAGAGCGCTTTGCAAAACAAAATAGTGATCAACATAGGTCACATAATTGTTGAGCGATTGTTGATTGGTCTTTGAACTGAACTAAAATTTTAGTTGGATTAACGGTTGTGTTTTCATCCTCGTAGACCTAGAGCAAGTATGCCATCGAGCAATTGTTGCACAGGACTGTAAAATACGTCCGTGACGTGCCCAAATCGGAGATATATTCACGTAGACATCACTTTTGGAGTATGCAGTTAAACTGTTTTTGTAATATTGGGAACTCAAACAATATGTCTACATATTACCCAGGCAAGATGAAATCGTGGAAGGCGAGTTTCTGACAGCAAGAACTGGGAATCTTATGTAGTTCAAGGAACCTCATGTTAAACAAAGATAACGTTACCTTGAACGCAGTACGCAACAGCACACGCGCCAATGCTTTGCAGGTAATAAGCATAGAAACTGCCACAATTTTTCAGCACTACAGGGAACTTGAACAGACAACATTCTGACGATCTTCCAGGAATATCCCAGGATGTGCATGCTTCAACCTTCTCTTGGGTTCCAGGTGCAGGAAACGTCTGCTTGTCGACATTTATCCATATCGGCGCTGATGTTCCACATCTATGAGGCTGAAAAGAAACACAAAAATAACGTAATCGCTTCGAAAACTTGGTTTGACTAGGGTTTAGTCCCGGGAACGGATTTTCTGGTTCTCCTTTTTGAAAGTCAATCACACTACCTGGAACTTTCCGGTTCTTGTTTCTGAAAATCATCCAGATGCCCGGCAATTCATAGGAAAGAACCGGGAAACAAAGGTTGCGTTTCGCAACCTTTGATTCTTAATTCTATAGTCTTTGAATTTACCGGGCATTAGCACTGGTTTTCAGAACCGGTGACCAGGAAATTCCCGTCCGCAAGATTAAACCATAGCTCCAACGGCGATGCTGGTCTCGGAAAAAATTGATAATCGCCGCAATCTCATAAACTATAATACTCAATCATTGATACGATTGTCTATGAATTTCCCGGGTATCGTGATTGACTTTCAGAACCGAGAGCCGAAGAGCCGTACCTCAGCTTTGACCTCTGGTCTTGATCCACGGCATTGTAAGTCAAAATGAGTTCAAACCGTCAACGTAATAAACTACGTCTGTTGTATTGAATAAATGTATATAAATAACGTGAAGGTAGGGATATTTACAGTCATTAACCGCTTACCTACAGGGCGTCGCTAAAAAGTGTTTGGGGAGGGGGTACACCCCAATACTTTTTTCTAGCCGGGACACATTCATCTGGATTGGAGTGTTGGATAGCTATTTTCCCCTTGTCAGTAATCATGTTCTTTCTTGAAAAAGTAGATTATATTATTAGACTTAACCCTTTACCTAACATTAAAAGCAGACGACACAGGCAAAGAAAATTCTTGAATAACTATTTTTTTTCATTTTTTGTCTCAAAAACATAGGTTATGACCCCTCTTTGGAACGAGCTCAACGAGCTCGTTCCAAAGAGGGGTCATAACCCATGTTTTTGAGACAAAAAATGAAAAAAATAAAGAAAATTAATTGGCGAGTGGTGAACATTTAGTACACCAAGCTACTTTGGGTATATTTTATTTATACCATGATCGTCAGATTATTAAGAGTCGCTATTATTTGTTCTCGATTTTTCTGAGCAGCAGACATACATATGTGCGAATCTGTTTTTGTTTACACGAGCACCGATGGTCGGTACT
Source organism: Pictodentalium vernedei (assembly GCA_031216915.1). NCBI lineage: Eukaryota > Metazoa > Mollusca > Scaphopoda > Dentaliida > Dentaliidae > Pictodentalium > Pictodentalium vernedei. Next base: position 125,668,504 of record CM062294.1, on the reverse strand, counting down.
ACCGCTGTCAATTTATCGCAAAGACGAAATGGGAAAAGAAACGCACACATCACGGGGCCTTTTTCATTTTAATAACATAATAACACACTATTTCGAGTTATGGATGCTTTATTAACACGAGCCAATGTATGTTTATTGATTTTTGGTATCTTCTGAGGTAAATTTATTTAAAAACATAATAAATAATTCCCGATTTCATTTCACTCCTCGCAAGGCGACGAGCGATAAATTTAGACAAGCTTACATTCAGGTCGAGGTCACCAAAGGTCAACTTGAATGTAGTACCACTGTTGGTGAAAATTTTAACTATTGAAATCCCATTGCTGGCGTGTCCACCACAGACACGACGTTTTCACCACGGTTGGTGTGTAAAGCTAAAATTTATGTCAAAGGCTTTTTAACATAGAATAGGTAATCATGGTACAAATGCATTTGTTCATTTGCAAGTCATCCTATAAAAGAAGTTTCATCAAAATCGAATCATTTACTTTTCAGATCTGTACAGTCACAGCGTAGTAGCTTTCGTGTCATCAAACGTTACCGCTGGGGATTTACACACGTTGATTGTCTTAACGCTATTCCGTGTATTCCATGAGAGACAGCATCCATGACTTCTATCGCCATGAAAATCGACTTTCAATAAAGTTATTTCCCTTGAAATTTTTAGACAAGGGAGGAAGGTCTAGTTAAGAAGCAAGTTATTACCCCCGAAGCTGCCTGTTGTTTTCGTTTATTAAAAGTAACAAAAAGGAACATTTTGAAATTTCAATTTTTATCCGAAATTCCCATACCCTTAGGGTTAAATGTACTGACAGTGGAAAGTAGAGTAAAGTTTCCTTTGTGGAGCTGAGCTGCCTGTTGTTTTCGTTTATTAAAAGAAACAAAAAGAAACTTTGCTTTATTTATCAGTATCACACCTATCAACACTTGGACTCTTTGTTGAGAGAATGTGTCTGTACAGCAATTTGCAAGTTTTTATTCTTCAAAGGAAACAAAATAGCAAATCTCATCTCCTAGACTTTTATACTAATGAAAAGGACAGTGTCTGTATTATATGTCACGACGCGCACACGGTTGATACAATAAACAGGAGAAAAAAATATACAGAACATCAAAAGATGGTGAAAACGTTGTTTTCTTATTTTTAAATGGTTTTAACTGAGGATAATAGTGAAACGTTCAAAATAACTGGGGAAAAATTGTAAAAGGCTGCTTCTGTATTTTTATACTGCTCTATAAGAAAATGCCCGAAGTTCGTGAAATGATGCGCGCATCGATGATACGAATTCGCTAATTTTCGAAATTTAACATTTTTTCTGAAAAATTCCCATACCATAACTTTGTGTTAAATTTACTCACATTTTTAGAAAATTATTATGAGCTAACGTTCCTGTAAATCTCTTCCAATGACGAAATTTGTCAGCCATGACTGAGTTGCGATATTTTTCGCCGACGTTCCAGAAATCAAGTTGTATAGAGATCAGTGAGACCGGAAATCCAGTTCTATAGAGATCAATGAAAGCGGAAATCCAGTTGTATAGAGATCAGTGACAACGGAAATTTAGTTGTATAGAGATCATTGAGAGCGGAAACCCAGTTGAAAAGAGATCAGTGAGAATGGAAATCCAGTTGTATAGAGATCAATGAAAGCGGAAATCCAGTTGTATAGAGATCAGTGAGACCGGAAATCCAGTTGTATAGAGACCAATGAAAGCAGAAATCCAGTTGTATAGAGATCAGTGAGACCGGAAATCCAGTTGTATAGAGATCAACGAAAGCAGAAATCCAGTTGTATAGAGATCAGTGGCAACGGGAATCCAGTTGTATAGAAACCAGTGACAACGGAAATCCAGTTGTACAGAGATCAGTGACAACGGAAATCCAGTTGTCTAGAGATCAATGAAAGCGGAAATCCAGTTGTGTAGAGATCATTGAGAGCGGAAACCCAGTTGAAAGGAGATCACTGAGAGAGGAAATCCAGTTGTATAGAGATCAGTGACAACGGAAATGCAGTTGTACAGAGATCATTGAAAGCGAAAACCCAGTTGTATAGAGATCAGTGACAACGGGAATCCATTTGTATAGAGATCAGAGACAACGGAAATCCAGTTGTACAGAGATTAGAGACAACGGAAATCCAGTTGTACAGAGATCAGTGACAACGGAAATCCAGTTGTATAGAGATCAATGAAAGCCGAAATCCAGTTGTATAGAGATCAGTGATAACGGGAATCCAGTTGTTTTGAGATCAGTGACAACGGAAATCCAGCTGTACAGAGATCAATGACAACGGAAATCCAGTTGTATAGAGATCATTGAGAGCGGAAATCCAGTTGAAAAGAGATCAGTGAGAACGGAAATCCAGTTGTATAGAGATCAGTGACAACGGAAATGCAGTTGTATAGAGATCATTGAAAGCGGAAACCCAGTTGAAAAGAGATCAGGGAGACAGGAAATCCAGTTGTATAGAGATCAATGAAAGCAGAAATCCAGTTGTATAGAGATCAGTGACAACGGGAATCCATTTGTATAGAGATCAGAGACAACGGAAATCCAGTTGTACAGAGATCAGTGATAACGAAAATGCAGTTGTACAGAGATCATTGAAAGCGAAAACCCAGTTGAAAAGAGATCAGTGAGACCGGAAATCCAGTTGTATAGAGATCAATGAAAGCGGAAATCCAGTTGTATAGAGATCAGTGACAACGGAAATCCAGTTGTACAGAGATCAGTGACAACGGAAATCCAGTTGCATAGAGATCATTGAGAGCGGAAACTCAGTTGAAAAGAGACCAGTGAGACCGGAAATCCAGTTGTATAGAGATCAGTGACAACGGAAATCCAGTTGTACAGAGATCAGTGACAACGGAAATCCAGTTGCATAGAGATCATTGAGAGCGGAAACCCAGTTGAAAAGAGACCAGTGAGACCGGAAATCCAGTTGTATAGAGATCAATGAAAGCGGAAATCCAGTTGTATAGAGATCAGTGACAACGGGAATCCAGTTGTACAGAGATCAGTGACAACGGAAATCCAGTTGCATAGAGATCATTGAGAGCGGAAACTCAGTTGAAAAGAGACCAGTGAGACCGGAAATCCAGTTGTATAGAGATCAGTGACAACGGAAATCCAGTTGTACAGAGATCAGTGACAACGGAAATCCAGTTGCATAGAGATCATTGAGAGCGGAAACCCAGTTGAAAAGAGACCAGTGAGACCGGAAATCCAGTTGTATAGAGATCAATGAAAGCGGAAATCCAGTTGTATAGAGATCAGTGACAACGGAAATCCAGTTGTACAGAGATCAGTGACAACGGAAATCCAGTTGCATAGAGATCATTGAGAGCGGAAACTCAGTTGAAAAGAGACCAGTGAGACCGGAAATCCAGTTGTATAGAGATCAGTGACAACGGAAATCCAGTTGTACAGAGATCAGTGACAACGGAAATCCAGTTGCATAGAGATCATTGAGAGCGAAAACTCAGTTGAAAAGAGATCACTGAGAACGGAAAGCCAGTTGTACAGAGATCAGTGACAACGGAAATCCAGTTGTACAGAGATCATTGAGAGCGGAAACTCAGTTGAAAAGAGATCACTGAGAACGGAAAGCCAGTTGTACAGAGATCAGTCAGAACGGAAATCCAATTGTACAGTGATCATTGAAAGCGGAAACCCAGTGGAAAAGAGATCAGTGAGAATGGAAATCCAGTTGTAAAGAGATCATTGAGAACCGAAACCGAGATGTACAGATATCATTGAGAGCGGAAATGCAGTTGTACAGAGATCATTGAGAGCGGAAACCCAGTTGAAAAGAGATCAGTGAGAACAGAAATCCAGATGTATAGAGATGAGTGAGAACAGAAATGCAGCTGTATAGATATCAGTGAGAAGGCGTTGTCATGTACCTCAGTTCTTCCCAGTTACATTTGAAATACCAAGTTTGCAATGGGTGCGTTAACGATTTCGGAAAGCAAGTCGCTACATTAATTGTTTCAGTCCAAAGTACCCGCCGAAATAAGCTGACGGCTAAACACTAAAGTTTTCTCACCAAAATTACTGATATCAAGCTTTGATGGTTCGAAACTTTTCTGTGACAATTCTAAGGGCGGATATTACTATTAACGTAAAGGTTTGGTTTGCTTGCAGTTGTCGATTCATACTAAAATAGTTAATCTGGACGCTGTGGGGTTTTTTTTCTTTAACTTCAAGGCATACATAATTTCTAAAGTGCAGATTCTAGATGCTCTCTTTTATTTTACAAATATAAAGCTTAACCCTTTGAATGATTGTAGGATCTTCCATCCCAGTTCATCGGTTGCAATTAGAAGAGTCCATATTCATTATATGGGGGTTAGATCAATTAATATTTTCAACGTGCAGCCACGTGGCTGCACGTTGAAAATATTGATTGGTCTACCCCACACATTCCATTAGCAGCCGACCTTCTTAATGACATTATGACGTAATGGACCAGAAAAGCAGCCTATCGGATTCAAAGGGTTAACCTATTCAACACAAGAACACTGGAATTGGTTTCCATGGCATTTCAAAGAAATACATTAAGAGGGTCCAAATCAATTCTCTGGGTTAGACCAGTCACTATTTTGGGTTGCTTGAAATCTTACCTTTTCAATTCAGATTGCATAAATGTATGCCAAAGGAAAAATGTACAGTCGACTCCGAAATGACGAAATTTATTTATTTATTTATTGATGTTTAAGGTCACATATTTATGCACAATGGCTAATCATGACCGTGACAGTTGTACGGGTGGAGGAAGCCGGAGTACCCGGAGAGAACCACCGAGCAACGACGAGCAGCTGCCAGCTCCCCAACATCGTAACTCCGCGCTGCAGCACAGGCAGGGTTAGATTGGTTGAAGACATGCGTACCATCGACGTGCAGTACGCCTTAGTACACGGCGTCATCGTGCCCCCATGCGGGCAATGGAGATGAAGTGTCTTGCCCAAGGACACAACGCGGTTGCCGCAGGTGGGATTCGAACCGAGGACCTCTCGGCTTGCAGCCTGCACCTCTACCTACTGAGCCACCGCGCTCCCAAAATGACGAAATAAATACACAGAACGACACACGCGTTTATGGCATGAGTGCCAGCGCGGAAGGATGAAACGAGAGGCCCCGAGTTTTATCGTTCCGAGATGGCACAAGTGCCAATCGATCAACCCATTCCCACGCGTATGTCGTTCTGTGTTTATCACACGCCTTCGCGTCAATGGAAGCAATTATTAGAAGGACACTCAGCAATAAATTTGACAACTCATCCCCAGTAGGGCCATAGAACGCATTGGAACTTAGGTCACGAACTATCAAGAAAAAAGGGCGCATTTTATCGCCAACCAAATTTGTGAGGGGAACCCGTGGTACTATGTTTAGCTATCGTTAGCGATTCAAATTGTAATTGCGGTGCACGATTTGTAGAAAATTCCAGTGAAATTTCAGTTCTATTTAAAAATAGTTCGGCATTTTTTCCGTCAGCACATATGTGCGGAACAGATTTTCATTTTCCGTATGGTTTAGTGTTGCTGTAGATGGGGATTTCAAAGAACAGGCGTGTAATAAATAGTCACTGGCTAGTGTTGACGCTGTCGGATGCCAATGGTGTCAGTTGCACTAACAAAAATTTACTTGGCACCAAAACTACAGTATTTGGTCACAAACAAAATTTGGCACCAAAAATATTCTTCTGGTATGTCTCAAAGGTCTTGTTGTTTGCTATCTCAGTGCGTCGCTTTCGATAAAATCGCTCTCTGACGACGCAGAATTCACGCCTGTCAAGTAATCTATATTTACTTATTTATTTATTGGGGTTTAACGACATTTTCGGCAGCCTGGGTCACCTCGAGTCGGACAGTTTTACGAGTGGAGGAAGCCGGAGTACCCGAAGAGAACCACCGTGCAACGGCGAGCAACTGTCAGACTCCCCAACATACTAACTCCACACGCGTAGGGTTAGCATTGGTTGAAGACAAGTGCACCATCGACGTGCAGTACGCCTTAGAACACAAATCCACCGTGCACCCACGTGGGCAATTGGGATTAAGTGTCTTGCTCAAGGACACAACGCAGGTGGGATTCGAAGAACCTCTCGGCTTAAAGCCTGCATCTCATCCTACTGAGCCACCGCGCTCCACAAGTAATCTATAGGCAACATGTGTAATCATGGCTCTTTGTTATAAGCCAGATGAATTAACGGTGTATTTATTTAACCCTTTACCCAACATGAAAAGCAGACGACTCTTGCAAAAAAATTCTTGAATAACTAATTTTTTTCATTTTTTTTTTCTCAAAAACATAGGTTATGACCCCTCATTGGAACAAGCTCGACGAGCTCGTTCCAATGAGGGGTCATAACCTATGTTTTTGAAACACAAAATGAAAAAATAATGAAAATTAATTGCCGATTTTTGAGAATAGCGCTGGTCTTGTTTGGCTGTTACGTTGGGTAAAGGGTTAACCGGATTCTTATCAAAAGATTTCTCTGTTACTTAATCTTTTTTCAGTTTGCTTAATTTTGTTATAAGTATTTCTGAAAGATAATAAATTATTTCGACCTATTTGGTACTAGTTTATTTGGAGTGAATAAACAGTGAGTAAATAATGATCATGAAATTGTTTTGTAAACATTAATACGTCGCCTGAGTGCTAGAATGTTCTATGCCCCCTATGGGACATAGAACATTCTAGCACTCAGGCGACGAATTATAGTGGCATTTTACTTTATTTATTTGTTAGTTTTCGTTTTTTTATTGTCAATAGACTTATCATTTATGAGCTTTTTTGCAACAACTAAAATATTTAAAAGGGCCAGACAATACGAAATTAAAATATCGCACTTTGTGTGCAACAAGGTGTCATCAGGAATGCTTTAGCATTGCACTGTTGTACACAAAGGACGATACATGGTTCATTTGTTCTGATTTTACAATCAGATTCCATTTTGTACTTCAGTATTTCTTTCGGCACAAAAAATCATTTGGCACGGAACAAAAAAATTCCACTTGGCACCAAAATATTTCGGGCCAGCGTGAACACTGATCGCCAGTCGGAGTGGAGTGCAAGTAATAATGTAATCCGACAGCGCCACCCCCACTCCATTAAGCTGATTGCTAACCATCTCAGTCGGTAATCATAAATTCCTGTCTTCAGAAAATCCTCCAGCCGTTTAGCGAACAATATACAGTTCGGCTGCCGTGGACAGGTCGCTTCCCACGGGTGGGCAATATTTCCATGGACGCAATACTATTAGATTCCAAAAACTAATTATAGAAATAAGCATCAAAAATTTAATTAATGAAGCACCGGGATGATTATTTTTATTACCGGTTAAACGCATGTGTGGACATTACTGCTCACGCGTGGATTACGACCAGTTCACGGTGACTGTACTGTAATTGACAACAACTAATTTAAGAAGATCAGTAAAAATTGAACCCTACAGCCCTGTAGGGCTGTAGGATCAAAATATTACTTAACCTCCATACAATTGCTGAATGAATTCGCTCTTTTCGCTCTGGATGGCACTGTGTAACACGGACCCGCTGTGTAACACGGACCCACTGTGTAACTCGAACCCAATGAGGGCGTTTTATTAGAAGAGTAAATGCCGATGGGTTTTTTCATCTCGAATGTGTTAAATCAAGTTTTTTATTGTGCAAATATGCGAAGCATCCGAATTCACTGTGTTTAAATTACAAATTTGGCTGAGCATCCAAATCAGTGGAGAGAAAAAAACACACCAAAGGCAACTGACAGCCTTTAATCTGTTCGTAGGATCATACAAGAAAAGTAGAATCTCGAACGGTTTGATAGATCCACAAGACGAGTTACTGATGGCAGTGGCGGCGTTGCGAAACTCTAATCGCGCATGTTCGAGTTGATTAAGAATTTGCGTGCAAAATGTGTCGAAGAAGGGCTGAAACATTCATCACGCCTGCGAGAGGCTATCTTCCTTGCTTGACAGTCAAGCGTTTGATAATTTTGTGACAGAACTCGGTATGCAAATAAAACGCAGAGGAAATCACATCAAAATATGTATTCGTTTAGGCAACCATTTTGGTGGTTAACCAATCGGAAATGGAAAATACAACTCGGATACATCACAATACTGACATTCTAGAATTTGCTGAAAGTTGGATCAAAATAAATTTGCCTGTTCTGCAGCCCAACATCTTTGCTAATTGCTAAGCAGCCAAGCGCCGATCAAATAGTCATCTGCATTCCGGCATCAGTGTGGATTTTATCCAGTTACATACTGTTACTGTTTCTTGCAGTACAATATTATGATGAAAGAACCAAACCATATATGGGTGCTTTGCTTTCATGCTCCTTCAATAACTAAAACATCATACATTAACCAAATATGAACTGAAGACGACACTTGCACAAACGACTTTTAAACAACCGAGAATTGTCATGTTTTGCCTAAACATCGCTTATGTCCACTCTCGGGACCGAGCTCAAGGAGGTCGTTCCAATGAGAGATCACAAGCTATGTTTTCGGGGAGCAAAACTTGAAGAAAAGACAATAAAATTTGAATGACGATTTTAACAATTTGAACCCGAGCGCCCTCTTTTACGACCGGGAACATGATACGTCATAATTTCATTAGATAGGATGGATGTAAGTGCATGTGTGTGGTAGACCAATCAATCAGGCTGCACGTTGAAAATATTAATTGGTCTACCCCTAAATAATGAACATGGACCCTTCCAGTTGCTGTTATTGAACCGATATGGAAGATACCACCAGGGTTCAAAGGGTTAATGAGTAACATCGTTTATATTAGTCTGGCTCTACTACGTTAGGAAACCGATAGACAGACGTATGGTTCAGCTCTCCCAGTTCTTGGCCAGCAATGGGCATCTTAGACAGACATTTTTCACTGATGAATCAATCGGATTGATTTCGACATTTCGTGGTGGACAAAGGCGCACAGAATAATTTCTATGCACGAGCAAACATTGTTTAAAGGACCGTATGTATAGGTAAAACTGTTGTTATGGCTGAACGGGGCGAGAAGTACGGTGGCTGATTTAGGACACTCAAATATTTATTTTTATCTCGTTAT